>JAOXNO010000013.1:156241738-156266067 GCA_028565335.1 Limnodromus scolopaceus | reverse complement strand
CAGCCCGGGGCAGGGCCCGCGCTGGAGCAGGGAGAGGGGTGAGGAGGGAGCAGCGGCCCAGAGGGGCTGCCATGGACTGACCCCAACCCTAGCCCCAGCCCCAGCCCTGCACGCCTCGGGGTGGGAGAGGGGTTGGGAGTGAGGGGGGAAGGTAGGAATGGGAAGAAAAGGGGTGAGTGTAAGGTGTTTTAGCAGTTGTCTTTGTTTTCACTATTCAACTCCACTGTTGAGCAGGAGGAATGATAGAGCGGCTCAGTAAGGGTCTTACAACCAACGAAGGTTAACCCACCACAAGTGGTGTTGAGGGGACTGACCCCTCAAAATGGGGGCTGACCTGCTGGAGAGCACCTCTGAAGAGAAAGACCTAGGAGTCCTGGTGGACAGTAGGATGACCATGAGATGACAATGTGCCCTTGTGGCCAAGAAGGCCAATGGCTTCCTGGGGTGCATCAGAAAGAATGTAACCAGCAGGTTGAGGGAGGTCATTCTCCCCCTCTACTCTGCCCTGATGAGGCCCCATCTGGCCTGTGTTCAATTCTGGGCTCCCCAGTTCAAGAAGGACAGGGAACTTCTTGCTTCAGGGTCCAGCAAAGGGCTACAAAGATGATGAGGGGCCTGGAGCACCTCTCTTATGAGGAGAGGCTGAGGGACTTGGGTCTTTTTAGTCTTGAGAAGGGAAGGCTGAGGGGGGGTCTGATCAATGCTTATACATACTTAAAGGGTGGGTGTCAAGAGGAAAGGGACAGTCTTTTTTCAGTGGTGCCCAGTGACAGGACAAGAGGAAATGGGCACAAACTTGAATGTAAGAAGTTCCATCTAAACATGAGGAGGAACTTCTTTCCTTTGAGGGTGGCAGAGCACTGGAATAGGCTGCCCAGAGAGGTGGTGGTGTCTCCTTCTCTGGAGACATTCAAAACCCACCTGGACAAGTTCCTATGTAACCTGCTCTAGGTGGACCTGCTTTGGCAGTGGGGTTGGACTAGATGATCTCCAGAGGTCCCTTCCAACCCAATGTGATTCTGTAATTCTGTGAGAAACAATCAGTCTAGCATTATTAACATTGCATCCATTACAAAGGGATCCACATTTTTATTCTATTGACAAAGAGCTGGAGCTTCATTGCAATTAGAGGAGCCTGAGGAAAATCCAACTTAGGAAAATATTTTTGTCTCATCAAGGACTTGAATGTCATCTTGTTGCCACTGTCACAGACATTCAGTCCTTGGGCTGGAAGGCACAAAAGGGTCTGAAATGAGAGGGGGAGGTTGTCATTCCACTGCCTTCAATTGGCTTTGGATCAATTTCCCCTTCCCATACTCACATCTCCCCAGAGATGCCCATGTCTTCCCATGTTATGTGGCATATCTTGTAAAATGTTGTCTAGCTTGAGGCTCCACAGTATAAATAGCAATACTAATTTCATGGAGCCTTAGGGAAGTGAAGAATTATGCATCGAGGTTTGTAGGGAAAGCAAGAGTCTCAATTTTCATGATATCATTAAAAAACAACATTAAATTTATGTTTAGGTATATGAAAAGTAATAAATGCATTTCATTGCATAATTAATGCTGGCCTTGAGCAAGAAAGTTTGGGCAAATTCCAAGTTTTCCTGCTATATAAAAGGCACTGCAACTTGCAGCTGGTAGAGCTCTTCAACTCTTGCTTTCCAAGGCTAGAGAGGAATCTCAGACGTGAACCTGTTGACATATTTCTAGCAGTTGTAATTGATGACTGTAACTCCCTCTTCTACACTGCTCCTTCAAAGCAATCTGCTGTAATAGATGTGCCGCTGAAAGCACAGACCTCTGATGATGTATTACTTACCTACTAAAGGTTGTCACGAGAGGGCACTAGAAAAAGAAATACTTTTGTAGTTCTCTAAAATAGCCATATTCAGTTTGGGTTCAAAAAGTCATTTGACAGCATTCTTTCCCCTTCTTTATATATTTTTTGTTTAAAAGAGACAGTATCAGCAGCTGCTTTTTTTTAAAAAAAAAAAAAACACCACCACAAAACTTTCCTATGAAAAGGATTATAGGACATGTTTTGCCATTTAACTATATGCTTAATGTGCTGGTTTTGTCTTCTGCCAGAACTTGGAGACTACACAGTAATATTCTAGTCCCAATGAGTGGGCTAGTTTAAATGTTAAGACAGAAGCTTCTGCTAATAGACTTCAAATCCTCATCTTTGTCAAAGCAGTTCCTGGTTACATAGCATCAGGGAAAAAAAAATAAATAATAAAAAGAAACCACAAAAATCCACAAAAAAGAACCCCAAACCCCAGAGACAGCAAATATGTATTCACTTTTCAGTGAAACACCTAGTTTCATAGATGTGGGAATTCAGACACGTATGTCACTATTTTGTTTCAGCATTGCAGAATTCTGACAGTATCAAGGGAAGGCAAATCTCAGAGCTCTTCTAAGCCTAATTTTTTCTCCGTCTCCCACATGGTAAGTAAGTTTGCATCCAGCAATTACTTCAGCCCAGCTCCCAGAACTGGCTCTAGGAGGTGAACTTGATCTTTTAACTCAGGTCTAACTTTCCTGCATGTGGTTAAGAAAAAAATTCTGAGGGTTGATACTTTTTGATGCACCCACAGTGCAGATGCTTTTATCCTGCAGTACAGGGTTTCTGAAAAACAGCCATAAGGACAGCAAGGCAGTAAGCGTGGGGATGCACACCACAAGACTGTCAAACCCATCCTCAAAGCTCTGCACCTCACCATGTGGACCTGTTCTTAGAGGCCCCAAGGATGGTTTGGTGTTTGTTGAAGATAAAGTTTAAATTTGATAACGATGTACCCAGGTGTGTGTGAGTGCTCACATGATGGGCAGCAGGTGATGGATTTAATCGCTTGAATAGCAACTTCCTTGGCAAGCTGGTCTGTGACTCTACAGCATCCTCTCAGAAAACTGCTGCAAATCTCAGCAAGTGCACAGCATAGTGTAAGTCTCCTTGTGAAGAGCAGCTCCCCCTAATTTTGGCAACTACGCAGCTCTCACAGTGGTGAGTAGATACAGAGACGATATGCTCTGTTACTGGAGCAGAGATGAGAAGTGTATTCCCAAAGGACTTCCCACATAGTCTGAAATGCTCTAAGTGATGGAAATTCCTTTGGATATAAAAGTATAATACTCTAACACTTCTGAGAACTGTCCTCCTATTCAGCCCTCAGCAATTTGTTTTCAGGTGTCTTTCTTTCTGTGTGGAGTAAGAACTATAGTCTTCAATAAATGTTTAGAGAATGTTACAAAAAATATCAGGGCTGTCTTGTTGTTGGTGGTGATTTTTTTGGTTTTTTATAAGTGAGAAATCACTAACAAGTTCATCTGTTATTAGACGTTAGCCTGTCAGCCTGATTTCTTTCTTTTTTTTTTCTTTTGGCAAATAATAACATACCGGCTCCGGAACTTTTACAGATTAGATCTTATAATTAGATTTCAAGATAATTACTAGAAAAATAATTAAGAAGTTATTCTGGGACAACTGCTGGAAATCAATGAGGTCTACAGATATACAGATGTTGCTATATTTTCAATAAATGTAGCTGGTTAACTCTTTGAAGGTGAATTTCTAAAGTGCATAAAAACACTTTAGTCTGAACTGAGAAAAAAACCCAAAAAGATGCATCATCAGTGGAGGATCAACATTACATAAACTTAGCGTATTAGCATTATTGCATTGTTTTGATAATCATCTTGTTAAAACCTAGACTGAACATTTTACTAAGTCCTAAAGCAGATCACACTGACGAGAGGAAATAATGATTTACTTGGAGGAAATAAAGGAGGACATTTGACTACGCAGACATTTAGGAAAATCTACAAAAAGCCCCAGTGATTTGTATCAGTTGATGAAGTAAAAAATTATGAGGCTTACAGTGGGGCAATTATTGATCTTAAATTCAGTATCCCTGAAATATGTTGATACATGGACTCGGTATCCTGTCACACAGAAGTAACCTCTGGTTCTGATAAATCTGAATCAAGAATGGAAAAGCATGTTAAATGAAGGATATCGAGTGGCTATTGCTAAAAAATGTAGTCTGAAATGTGTGTTTAGAAGGACAATGATTTGGAAAGGTGAATCTGTGCCAAGCAGTCAAAGTAGACATGCATGTTGAAAGATGATCTTAAAGGTCCCTTCCAATCTAGACAATTCTATGATTCTGTGACATTCTTGGAAGAACTTAATGCTCCACTCTACTTAGTCTTTATTTTTCCCTCTGGGGATTTTTTGATGTAGATATTGGCTGGCAGAGTACTACAATACAGAATATCAATCACAGTCACTTCAAAAGCGATGCAGAATTTTTTTGCTATTCAGTTGTGAAAGTTCTTGAAATGTAAATTCAGTTTCAAGAAATTCACCTCCTTGAAATGTAGCTGTGTCTTCTGTGTACCTTGGCTGTACCTCAAATAATTTGCATAAGAGGAGAGTAAAATAGTGAAGTTGCAGACAGGAGCTGGTGCAATACTTGCGTACATATGACTGTTCCTCTTTCTGAGAATATATTATGTGACAACATACAAATGGATTCCATACCCCTTACAGATTTGCTTTGCATCAGACACATTGTTCCCTTTTTTTCCCTGTATAATGGGAAAAGTACACACATAAAAAGAATAAATTAATACTTATAAATCTTCTGTTTAGCAATGAGGGAATTAAGAAGCTATAAGTTAATGTTTGGTCTCTGTGCCTGATGAGCTGAGAATATTGTTTCTTAACCAATGGAGGAGCTCTGCTAGCTAGATTAAAAACAGAAACTTCACAATTTTTCACACTCTCTTATTTCATAAACACAAGATTTGGACATCTGTGACCACAAATCAAGCAGTAGCTCACAACATCAACAGCAGCTCCTCTCTTTAGACTTTAGAGGCTATAAAACATAAAGATTGCGAGAAATAAGGTAATTTATCCCCCTCTGCTCAGTTAGATTGGGGATAATTCAGTGCCCTTCATCTTGAGAAAGTTGAGCTGGGAGAGTTTTCTTTTTTTCTCCTACCAAACCAAAACCAGAAAGGGGTAGAAGTTGGTGTGTAACAGGAGTCATCCAGTGCCTGCACAGGAGGTTGCAGAAAATAGAATACATGGATTAAATCTACCCATTACTGAAAGGACATGTGCTCAGATCTCTGTGAAATTGCAAGGAAACTAATCTGTGATCTCTATCATGTTCTCCACAGAAAAATGTTGTCCAAATTTAGATTTCACAAATAATTCAACCTTTCCCTCCTGTCAATGCATAGTAAATGTCACTACCCTACAAGCATCCTATGGTACAACTTTACATCTCCAGCCTTCAGATTACAAATTAAGCTTCTATGAATTGGGTTGGCTAAAATGGGTTGTGATTATGCCGTCTTTTTGCCCTTTGTCTTTTGTCATCGGTGTTCTTTAACTGGATGAATGCAGATGACTACAACCCAAAAAATAACTATTTATAATACTCAGCACTGATGGCACCAGCATCCTTGCTGTTAGTCGCTGGCACCAACACCGATGTTAGTAAAATAAGTAAAAGTACTTGTCAAAGTAAGGAGGGTCTTTGGATAATAAAGAGATACAAAGCAATCTTGATATAGAGACCATCAAGGAGGAGGTAGGACTTCTCTGGGTATTTCTCTCCTTTCCATTCAAGTGAGGGGGATAGATGTAATTCCCAGCCATTGAAGTAAAACAGAGCAGAATAGTCAGGATCTCCACATAAGAGACACTTACTTACAATACAGAAGTCAATGGTCAGAGAAATGCAAGGACAGATCTGGATTCAGGTGGGAGAAGACTGAAAAAAGTGTTCTATACCTGATTTTACTCAGAAAGATGACAAATAAGAGAGGACAGAGTGACAGACTATGCTTGTGAATGTTATACAGAAGGCAAACAATGGTAGTTCATTGTTCTTACTTCAGCACATGTAAGAGGAAAAATTCCAGGAAACTGAAAGCTGGAAAATTTGGAACTGATCAAATACGGTTTTTATCCAATGCACAACTGAGTTGTGAATTTCATTTTATGAGATTCTGTCAATATAATCTATTTATCAAGACTCAAGAAGCCTCTGGGATACCCTTGGTACCCATATCTTATTTTATTGCATTGCATGCTAACAGAATGCAAACACCTTTTTGTTGGTCAGAGATAGAAAGGGTGAAGTTGAATTGTAGCTAATGCGTTGAACACACACAGCTATGCAGGAAACGCTTCTATCATTCACTTGGTCTGCACCAAAATTTGAGGCAAGATATTTGACCAGCCAGATTAATCTAATCCTGAACAATGATTCCTATGTTTCACATAGATCTGAATGCAGTTTAAGTAAATTTTGCAACGTATTGTTCTCCCACTTTGCATAATGTGATAGTGATTCTGAAACTTCCGGAGACTATTTCCTTGTAAGCTTTGACAAATCTATATTCTAATCATGTCTTTTTCAGCTTTGGGGAATACCACAATAAAATCAAATTTAGACTAGATGTTACCATGAACCCAATAATAATAATATTAATATGTGTTTACCAGGGAAGACATTCAGTTTAGTGATAAAGGCAGCATAAAACACTAGAAGAAAGGAGAGGTAGGAATTTCCTCCAAGACAGATGTTGTCGTTTTGTTTTATTTTGGTTTTCGTTACTGCTTCACAACCCTGTGCTTAAGGATAAATACTCATCAGTGCAACATATCAGATGTGCCCAGTTTAAACCTTTCAACATATTCCTAAATTATTATTACCACTTTTCTACAGATCTCTTTGGACAAAATAGTCCAGGTGTACACAAAGACCTCTAAAATAACCCAAAGGTCTGGCAAATATGTAATGACAGCATTTGTAATTTGCCACAATTTTTTGAGTATTTTTTGAATTGTTAAGGAAAAAAAGCAACTTATCTCAAGTGATATCCCTTTAATCAGAACCATGTTTTACAATTTTATTATCTAACATCTCTGGATGCTTAATAATGTTCTCAATTTAAGCGATACAAGGAAACACAACTAAGTTTTAAGAGCATTTATTTAGGAAAGAAAAAGATTAAATGTCTTCTTAAACTACCTTTATGTCTAGGATGTTAAAAGTCACTTGTCCGATGAATTGTGTTACTGTTTTTACTATGGTTTGATCTAGCTTAAAGACATGGACCCTGCTAACAGACTAGAAAAGGAAGAGCTGATGCTAAAAATATATTTTTTGTTGCTGAAGTCTAAGTTCTGTCCATTTAGAGTTACATGTGCAGTCTAGGAAAGTTTCTAGGCTTTATCTTCAGTCAATGCAGATAGAGATGAATAATTCCAGATGGCAGCTCTTTCCAGTCTCAAGCAAGGTGTCTGATTCACATCACTGACTGCAAAGAGAGCTTGAAGGTAGCGTTTGATGTGGGTGTTTTGTGTGGGCATCACCTTTTAAACAAGTTACTCTGTGTTCCTTTTCATAGTTGAGGAGAGATAGTCATAAAGCCATTGAAGTGTAGAAGCAATGTATCATATCTCACAGAAGATGCCTACATTTGGCATCTAGTGGTAAGACACTGGAATAGGTTGCCCAGAGAAGTTGTGGATGCCCTATCCCTGGAAGTGTTCAAGACCAGGATGGATGAGTCTTTGAGCAACCTAGTCTAGTGGGAGATGTCTCTGCCCATGGCAGGGGGCTTGAAACTCGATGGTCTTTAAGGTCCTTTCCAACTCTAACCATTCTATGATTCTATGATTTGGTCAGAGGAGTTACAGTCTCATCCTGTAGATTACAATGATGTCCTGTGCTGCCCTGTCTAGATTCCCATCTTTTTGTCCATAAGGATGTGAATTCCCAAAGGTCCTGGTTGAATGTGCGTGCTCTATGCAGATGCCTTGGATACAGTATGGCATTTCTAGTGGCAGTCAATATCCATGTGTTCAATGAAGCCGGTCTTTTCTAGAAGGATTCAGATGGAGATTAAGGCACCTAAATTTAAGGGTATACTTGTGTACTATGTGTTCAAGGTCCTGTTATAATAAATTATGATATAGGCAATAGAGTCCAGGGAGAAGTTCAGCTCTGCTCAAAATAAACGATCACTGCCCGGTCACCTGGAGTGCTTTCTGGGCTTGTTTGATGCACTGATACAACTTCCAAGGGGGTGGAATGATGCTCTAAGCTGTGTTAGCATTTCCCTCTTACTCGCCACTAAGACAAGCCTCACCAATTGAGAAGCACTCCCTAAATTATCCAAGACATGCCAGCCTTTCTGAAGTTACTACAACCCGTTTCTACCAAGCAACCCTGGGGAAAATAATTTGCAAAACAAGAAGGTTGAAAGCATCCTCAGAGTCTGTAGGTAATTTTGACTGCAGGGGCTGCCCAAGAATTTATATAAATAGGCAGCTGGCCTGTTAGTTTGAGGACAGCACTCAGGATGAAAGTTGTAGGTCTTCTTTAGTGTAGACACGATCTGTGCAGAGCATACATAAATTAGAATTATCAGATGAGCACACAAATTATGAGTTTTAGACCAGTTCAGTGCCTTAGCCCAAACCTCAGGCACCAACAGGACGACCAGCTCATCAGGGTAGCCGGAAGGCCACCAAGGAGCATTGTGAGATCAATCGGAACCGTGTTTTAATGCTCACAGGAGGAAAAGGGAGTCAGTAAATTATGGATTCCTGCACAGCCTGGGACATCACACATTGCTGCTAATAAACATGTTATGGTGTGAAATACTGTATGGCGTGTGAATAATAATAACTTGGAGCAGAAAAAAGGCTATAAAAAGAGGGAAGTTGTTATGGAAGAAACAGCTTAAAAAACTAAGTTTTCTTCTTTTTGCATAAACTTTTTTCAGGTAGATAACGTTTGAACAAGATAGCGTTTGAACTGAAAGATTATATTTAGGTCTAAATAAATTCACCAACGTTTGAACAAGTCTCAAAGATAGAGTACTTTGTTGAGGCTAGCAGAGACCATTATTGTAAATAGTCACACTTGGGTATATCATACAACATAGAGCCTTATCCTATGGTTGCTTGATTACAAGCTACCAATATGGGTTTAAAGTGGAAGGTATATTTTTAAACAGACATATAATCTGTGTTTAAGGACACAGAGTGATACTAAAATCCACAGTCTTCAGAAATTATACTTACCAATGCTATTGACAACCAGCAACATGCATTTTACTTCCATTTACCTTGTATTGCTTCAATTTTCTTTTTGTTGATGTCCATTCAGTGCACTGGCTTTTGCTGCATTTTATTAGATTAAAGTGTGCTCTAACTTTAAGTATTTTTTCTCACAAAGAGAGTTATACTCAAAGGCCATGATTAAACCATATCCTAAATCCTTTAAAGCTAAATGACATCTGTTTATTTATTCCAGGAATAATGCTCAGAAAGAATAAAAGCATACTGGGTTTGTTTATCAAACCTATTCAATGTGGATTTTGTTTACCACAAGGACTACGGACATTTACAAATTTAGTTTCAAGCAAGTAACCTGTTGAAAAATCAAAATCCTGTGACTCCAAAGTAAACTATTCCAACAATATTTTATCTGCGTTATTCCTGTAGTAGCAAAAGTCTTAGACACATATACTAATTTAGATTAGAGAAGACCTCACAAGGTGATCTCTTCCCACAAAAAAAGCAAAGAATGGTTGGCTAATACTAGGTCAGGATACTTGAGACTTGTATTATGCAATCACAGAATGGTTAGAGATGGGAGGCACCTTAAAGATCATCGAGTTCCAAGCCCCTTGCAATAGGGAAGGACACCTTCCACTAGACCAGGTTGCTCAAAGCCTCATCCAACCTGGCCTTGAATCTGGGATGGGGCATCCACAGGGATGGGGCATCCACAGCTTCTCTGGGCGACTTGGGCCAGTGTCTCACTGCCATCATACTAAATAATTTCCTACTAATAGCTTATCTAAATCTCCCCTTTTTCAGTTAAAAAAAATTAACCCTCGTCCTATCACTACACTGCCTGATAAGGAGGTCTTCCCCATCTTTTCTGTAGCTTCTTTAGGTACTGGAAGGCTGCTATAAAGTCTCCCCAGAGACTTCTCTTCTCCATGCTGAACAACCCCAACTTTCTCATCCTGTCCTCACAGCAGAGGTGTTCCCCCTGAGCATCTTTGTGCCCTCCTCTGGACTTACTCCAACAGGTCCATATCCCTTCATCCTTTTTATATTGGAGGCCCCAGAGCTGGATGCAGCGCTGCAGATGGGGTCTCCCAAGAGCACAGTAGAAGGGCAGAATCCCCTCCATGCCCCCACTGGCCATGATTCTTTTGATGCAGCCAAAAATGAAAGTGAAAAAAGGAGAACAAAACAAAACAAAGCAAAGATGCCACTTTTAAAAAAGCGGTCATTTGAGCGTCTAAATTTTCTTGCCAGTCAATGGAAGTACCTGCGCAGGGAATTTGTCTCTTCTCGGGCAGTTATCTGGTTATATGCATCTAACTTAATTGTTCAGAGGAAGGTAAACTCTTGCTACTACAGCTCAAACTTAGAAGAAATCATGTTGAATATGAAATTAGAAAGAGCAAATGTCAGGTTATCAGCCGTTCTCACAGCAGTATTCTTTTAGGCTTTTAGTGATCTTATTTCATATCTGTAATTCGCTGAACAATGCAATGCTACTGACATGTACACAGTTGCAGTAGAAACAGAATTTGTAATTGTTGCCTAAATGTGGCATAGATGTCTGTAAGAAAAAAAAAAAAAAGGTTACTTTCATTTCTATGCCCAAGAGAACGCACAAAATGACAGAAGGAGTCAGCCGGAAAAGTCAATGATAAGAATGATGAATTCTTTCTGTAAGTATCACACGTTCCAAGCACTCAATTAAGCTATTAGCCAGCAAATGTGAAATAACTAACTGTAATTACCCTTGCTAAAGGCTTAGAATGTGTTTGCAGAATTCAGTGCCATTGGCTTCACTGCACTAATAACTGTATTTAGCCTATTTAGAGGAAAAATGCATGCTGGAATTTAAGATCAGTATTAATATTATTTATTTTCATATATGCCTAAATAAACAAAATCATAGACTGCTCCAAGGAAGATTGTTCAGAATCTAATAGGCAAGAAACTAATAAAAGTATACCATGATGATTGGACTCAATGATCTTGAAGGTCCCTTCCAACCTAGATGATTTCGTGATTCTGTGATTCTGATTCTTTAGAAGAATATGTATAAAATATATATATGCACACATATAAAAAATATGTGTATCTATATAATATGATACACAAAATATAATTATATAACATAAATTCATGGTATTAAAATTATATAAAATGTGCATGTATACTTACATATAATAAAGACATATTTTATATATAATTATATAGTATATAAAAAATATACACATATATATAATTCACAAAAAAAACCTGTACACTTTTTTAACCGCCTGCTATAGTATTGCAGAAACTGCATTGAGGACATATCAGGCGAGACAGATACCTGATCGAGTTCCAATTAATTGTGACAAAGATTCTGGATAAACTACTTCATGGACTTGAAGCACGAAAGTCTTGTTTGTTTGTCTAGCTTAAATGAAGAAGTGACATCAATGCTTCAGAAACCAGACTTGTCTGGGCGTCCTGTATCCTAACAGTTTATTCTCCGGGATGTTCCAAACCACAAGAGGAAAATGATCCCTTGCTATCCAGCTGTCTAAGACTTTCTACTGCAGCGGCCAAGGAGGAATCATACTGCCACTACAGAACAGTGCACTGAGATTGTGTTGTTTAGTTCTCAACCAAAACAGGAACAAAAATAATAGGAAACTTTTCAAATTGTCCAAGTTACATATTTGAACTGACACTTGCACTGAACATAATGAGGAAGACCTATGCAGTAGGATGCATTCAAATCCATCCTCATTTCACGTTTGAGTTCCTTTCCACTTTTCCAGTATCATGAAGGGACCATAAAAACAGTAAATTAGGGGAATATTGCATTTACATGAGAAAAAATAATTTCTAATTCAAGCAACTCCCTAAGCTGGTTTATAAAGCAGAATGGATGGAAGAACAAAGGTAATGGAAAGGAATTACTGATTGGTTATAATTATTGCATTGTCAATCAATGCAAAAGCCTTAATCCTGACAGTGTTCCCCTCCAGAACTAGTCACTAAAAATGATGGCTTTGAAAAGTATCTCTAAAACAATATATACTGCAGATAAAATTATCTGTGGATATTTGAGCATCTGAGACATTCTGAAGTGAACTGAGAACTGACATGAATGTTTAATTCAGTGATCAAATGGGTATCTTAATATAAAATATATCCAAGAAGAAATCTCTGAACATTTTGACAGAAGAAGTACCAGGTACCGACTTGCTAAAATTTATCCTTGATCTGCCAGAAGCTTCAAGCAGTAAATTTGGGATTGTTCTTCCACTGCCCGTGGTCTTTCTCTGCCAGGTATTGCTGCCATCTGGAGAAAAATTGATTGACTGTATTTTCTGCAAGCTTATTATCACCTTATCACCCTGTGCATGTGTGTGTTTGGACTTTGGGGCAAATTTTGCATTTCTTTCCATAACAGAAATTTCAACTAGAAGAGAATAGCTGAAATTATGCTACTTGCAAGAGATTTGAGGAAATCTGAAGAAAAGGTGCAGACTCAAAGACTTGCACCTTTAGAGCAAAAATAGCTTACAGCAAAGTCAAATAAAATTAGGTCCTTAAGCCACATGTCCCAGTGAATGCCTGACCAATTCCTTAATGAGAATTCCCATCTTTTTCAGGGCTGTTGGACCATGCACTCTTAGAAGAAGAAATGTGCAAGGAAACTTGGAAATCTAAGATCATTCTACTACCTTAGGAAGAAGAAATGAGGAATGGACAACACATACAAAAACTTTCCATACTCAAACAGACCCTTGTTAATTTGCTTTGACACAATGAAGAGGTTCTGAAGCAGGCTGCATTAATCACAGTTTTGAATTATCTGGCAATATCCATAAAATATTGTAAATAATAGCCAAACAACTGGGCATTGATATATTGCCTGAAATCCAGACAAAGTGACTTGTTCTCTGCTAAAGTCCAGGCAGTTATTGCCTCATAAAATGGAGCATTCATCTCTTTAGTATAATTTACTGACTATCTAAAAATGAATAATAGAACAACACCAACGTCTGACTGCTGTCTATGGTCCCAGTTCTGCAGCCCTTCTGATGCTGGAGCTGCCATGGAAGCCCATGATTAAGTATTATGGAAGACCCCAGTACTACTAAAATAAGATTTATTTTAAATGGCTGGTTTAAAATACATATGTTTGTCAGTGCTGAGGCTATTATGTTCCCCATTAAAGGAATATCGTTGTTTATGGAGTGCTCAAATCCAGGGCATTATGTTTATGATACCTACCCTCCCCTCCGCAACAACAGTCAGCTGCAATGAGACAGAGAGAAGAGAGAGCAAAGGCAGTCCTAAGATAGATCCTAGGCAGTCAACCTTTGTTTTTTGTGTCATCAGCTCAAAGAAATATCCACTTCCCTTCAGAACCGCTTATGAAACTGCTGCTGAGTGGAAAGAGCTACCAGTGATCCCTTGTCAAAATGAAAAGGTGTGTGCTGTAGTCCTCTGCTGGGTCTGTCAGTTTATGTTGTGTATTTTTTCTGTTGGCAAGTTAAAAATGGAGCATACTTACTAAGCTCATGGACAATGTCAGATTAGAAATACTTTGAGGACCAACATTCAAAATCACTTTAGTGAACTGGTGTGAGAAAGACAGCGATTCAGTAAGGACAAGAACAAAACAGTACAGCTGAACATGGATTTAATCTGACCTTACCCAAACCACCAAAGCATTAAGTCTCTAGTCCAATTTGGTCATAGAATCATAGAACCATAGAATTGTCTAGGTTGGAAGTTACCCTTAAGATCATCTAATCCAACCATCAACCTAACTCCGGGAAAAAAAAAAGAAAAAACCCAAACCCCACACCTCCAAGAAAACCCAAAATACACCCACATTACTAAACCATATCTCTAAGCACTATATCAATCCGTTTTTTAAATACCTCCAGGGATGGTGCCTCAACAACCTCCCTGGGCAGCCCATTGCAATGCTTAATAACCCTTTCAGTGTAAAAATTTTTCCTACTATCCAATCTGAACCTCCCCTGGTGCAACTTGAGGCCATTTCTTCTTGTTCTATTGCCTGTGACTTGGGAGAAGAGACCGACCCCCACCTCTCTGCACCCTCCTTTCAGGTAGTTGTAAAGAGCGAGGTCTCCCCGCAGCCTCCTTTTCTCTAAGCTAAAGAATCCCAGCTCCCTCAACCTTTCCTCATAAGACATTCTCCAGACCCCTCACCAGCTTCGTTGCCCTTCTCTGGACGCACTCCAGCACCCCAATGTTTTTTTTTTTTGTGGTGAGGGGCCCAAAATCTGATTCAAGGGGCACCTGGATCCCTTACGATTAATAAATATTGACTCCTCAAGAAAGTGAATCAACCATCCCATTTAAGATACCTGTCGTAGGAAGGAATAGTATTACCCTTTGAGACCATCTAAGATACCCGTTGTAGGAAGGAATAATATTACCCTTTGAGATCATTAAGTCTTTCCAGGATGACCACTGAGACCAACAAACAGGTTAAACTGGACTAGCTACTGGATTCTAGCTACTCTAGAGCTACTGCTGATAGATAGAGTGAATCTTTTCCAGTTTTGTAACTTAGGGGATATAAGTAAACAAGTGACACTCTGGGTAGCAGTTTGTCAGCTAAGGAATTGGGGATTAGAGTGGACCAAGAGCTTAATGAAAATCAGAGTGTCATGCTGTCATAAGGAAGGGAGGACATCAGAGCTAGTCCTTTAATTCCACTGTCAGTTGAACATCTGCATTCATTTCTGGGCACTGAATTGCAATAAAAATGTAAATCAACTGGAGAGGGTCCAGAAGACAGCACTAGCAGTGATCAGAGGTCTATAACATGGCCTTTAGGGGAACATTGAAAGAGCTGGAACTGGTTTTGCTAAAAATGGGGAGCATTAAGAGAAAAGACATGATGTCAGAAATTTATTTAGACCTAAATATAATCTTTCAATTGGTGAGGTCCAGGGAAGATTGCCTGTAAGATTTTGACAAGTTGGTCATCTACATATTGTTTAGCTGTGGATGATATCATTTCAAGCGGTAGACCAGTTCAGCAATGCTATTGAAGAATTATTGTCTGGGGAGAGTGAAAAAGAGTTTGGTTTATGCTGTGTTGCCAAAGTGGTCTATTAATCCAATTAAATAAAGATGTGTTTATAACAGAAAGTTCATTCATTACTGTTAAACCCTTTGCCTTCATTCTGCTTGCTTCTTTCCTTGCATACAGGATTGTGCGCACTAATGTTTAAATGGCATCTATTTGTTTTTCAGATCACCGTCCAATTAATAAAATTCAGAAGCTACAGTTTACAGGCTGCACAATGCTGAACTGCAAGACCTCTTGAAGTGCCTTTTAGACCTGCCTTATTGCAAGGTCATGTTCAGTGAAGAAGCACAAGAATTTATTTCAATCAGTGTCAGGTTTTCGAAGTTTGCCACACGCTTAAGGACTTCGCTCAAGAGGAGACTAAAACTGCAGTAATTGAGTGGTGAATCAGGCTTCACATTTGATCTTTATATATAAAAAAAGGTGAATATAAAAATCCCTTCTCATGCCAAAAAAATGACTATTTCTGGACCTTTACTGCATTTTTAATCCCTTTAAATATTTCATCTTTATAGATTGTATTATTTATATATTACAGTCCTTGTCACCCCCTCAAGCTGTGTCAGGACACTACTTCTCCCTGCACAAAATAAATTGCTTATAAAATTTTTCTTCAGGGGAACTCAGAGAAAAATAGTAATGTGCACTCTTTCTAAGTCACAGATAACAGGCTGATAAATTGTTGTTCTTAGCACCTGGTTTGAATTTCTTGCCCTGAAGGGTATGCACTTCTGCGCATAATATAGGGTGGCTCGTTATAAAATATAGACTACTTTAAAAGGCAGTTATCTCACCTAACTCTGGACAACTAATTTTGGTATGCTTAGCCTAAATTAGTTAGTTAGGTTTCCCAAATACTCAGAGGAGAAATACAAGCACTTCCAGCAGGTGTTTTAGCCCAGCTCATCTGAGTTATCCTCTGGAGATGCCTTCCTTGACAGTAGACAGATATCACAACCAACTTAGATGTGTTACTTTATTTCCTAAAGTGTGGAGGGAATGCATCCAAATCTTAAAGAAAGATTGTTCCCTAGCTTTGTCAGATGCTTAAGCATGTGGGAGTTAGTGGTTATATTAAGGTTTCACAGCTAGCTGCTCCCGGAACACTGATTTTAATGGAACCATATGAATTTATCACCTAAGGAATCTAACTCTATTATCTGCCTTCTTCCATGTCTTCCTCTTGCTGGATCTCATGCACCAGCTCCTGTGTCTACTCCACAAAGAAACAATTTTTCAAAGCTGGATCTCCATAAGTCAGGAAATTCCAACAATAAGTCTAGAAAATCACTCGTAATTTTTCTGTCTCAGTCTTCCTGACTGCTTTTCTTCCACATTCATCAACTTTGGCCAGACATATTTGACAGAAGGACCAAAATCACAAAGATAAGTCCTTCAAAAATCATGGGAAAAGATGACAAGAGAAAACAGAGATCCTATCAGTGCTCCTATTCAGCAAAAGATGCAATATCTGACCATCCTTAATAGAGAATCCATACAGGGAAGGGCCTTTATAAATATCTCAAACATTGAAAAAAGACTTAATTACCCTTTATGCTTTATTAGGTAACCAAGAATCTAGGACCCAAATCAAGTAGAAAACAGGCTTCAACAACTCCACTGCTCTAGGCATAGCTTGTTTATGCATTTTTTCCATGTTTTTCCATGTATATAAATAACATTAATTCAACCTGGAGTGAAGCTGGCATTGTACACAGAGGTCCAGCTTCAAGTTTTGGCAAGCTTTGAGATGTGAAAATTGCCTTTCTTTGAAAAATATTTTTCAAGGAATTGGGATGCAGAGGCATGTGAAATCGTGAAGGACAGATTAAAGCTGAATAATATCAGCACAGAAAGGATGATAGGGTGAGGACAAGAAAGAAAGAGCAGCATAAGATAAGAGAATAAAAAATTGTTTCCTGCTGGCCACATTGCAGAATTACCTTGATCATGAGTGTGTAAAGCATGCAAAGACTTAGGATACTGGTTACCAAGCTGGGGGGTTAAGTGTTTCTGGCTGGTACAGCCTCTGAGACCTCTCAGTTATGCAACTTCATCCACAGTCATTTTAGCCTAGAAGCCCCTTTGCCACTTGACACTTTATATCTCTTATTCTTACCCGTCTCATGTTCACCGTAAAACTCCATCTTAGCAAGAGTCCAGCACAGCCGTACTTCTACTTTTTTGCTCATACAGCATTAAGTAAAAGGTCCCAAACCATGAGATTTGCTATGTATTGAAATGAACGCTTCAGAATTTGAGTCTGAATAGATACAAGGATGGCTTCTTTGGACTTCTGGCTTTTGAAAAGTTTAAAAGACTTTAGAAATGTAGGAAGCTGTTAAAAATATATTCTCTCTTAACAATTGTTTTCTTCCAGATACCAGAAAAATAAATATCTCGCAGCCTTTCTTTTAAGGTTGCTGGTGTTTGTAATTGAAATATCTGCTCCCTTCCCTGCAGCCCAAATAACATAAATTCCTTTTTACTGGAGAAATTCTATAATACTACTTAAAGTAGATGCATAAAAACCCCAAAAGTAGGTGAGAGGATCAGTGGCTCTGTTGCAAATTCAGTAGAAGAAGAAAGTTCTGAGAAACTCTGGAAGCCTCAGCACAGGAAGGACATGGACCTGTTGTAGCCTGTCCAGAGGAGGGCTATGAAGATGATCTGAGGGCTGGAGCACCTCTGCTGTGAGGACAGGTTGAGAGGGTTGGAGTTGTTCAACCTGGAGAACAGAAGACTCTGGGGAGACCATCATTAGTCTCTCCTCTGACTGCCAAAAGTGGAACTTGGTATGTTTGATCACTGAAATTAAACACATCTCTGTGCAAAACAGTAGATTTTTTTAAAAAGCATTAACTACATTATTTATTAATTTTGATAATCATTACAGCTTTTCTTATTTACGCTCCTTTCACTTTTTCACTGTTTTTTAAAATGGAAGGGTCAAGTGAAGGCCAGGTTTTCAATTAGTTTGAGTTACATAAGTATTAACTAGGAATTAAGAAATATACAGGACTTAATCATATGTTTGAATAGCTCTTGCTTTCAGACATTTAACTATTTTCTCTGTCATCTCTTATGAGAGTTAATCAACAATTATTGATGTACAGCTACAAGCGACCAATCATAGATATGATTTCATATAAAAAGACTCTCATTCAACACATAAAGTCACCTCCCTCACCAGAAAAAACCCTTCCATATATGTGTTGGAATCAGAGTTATAGAATGGTTTGGACTGGAAGGGACCTTCAAAGATCATCTAGTTTCAACCTTCCCTGTCATGGACAGGGACATCTTTCACTAGACCAGGTTTCTCAAAGCCCCATCCGACCTGGCCCTGAACACCTCCAGGGATAGGACATCCACAACTCCTCTGGGCAACTTCTGCCAGTGTCTCATCACCCTCATCATAAAAAACTTCTTCCTTACACCTAATCAAAATCTACCCTCTTTTAGTTTGAAATTGTTACCTTTTTTCCTGCCACTAGGGGTCCTGGCATAAAGTCTTTCTTATAATCCCCCTTTCTATATCAAAAACCTGCAATAAGGTCTCCCTGGAGCCTTCTCCAGGCTACAAGACCAATTCTCTCAACTTTTCTTCATAAGTCACCTGTTCCAGCTGGATGGAGCCATCCAGCCAATTCCTTACCCACCAAATAGTCCATCCATCAAACTCTTGTCTCTCTAGTATAATGTTGTGTGGGACTGTGTCAAAGGCCTTACAGAGGTCAAGGCAGATGAATTCCCTTATCCACCAAGCAGTTACTCCATTGTAGAAGACCACCAGATCAGTCAGGCATGATTTATCCTTTGTGAAGACGTGTTGGTTGTCTTTAATCACCTCCCTGTTGTCTGGAAATAATAATTATTTTATTTTTGAGCATTTTCTCAACATTCATTTAGAGAAGGGTGTGAAATGAAAATTTGTTATTACTTCATTCAGGTATTCACATATTCACAGGTATATGGCAGTTCCTTTGGTTTGTTTTGGGTTTTCATATTTTTTACAAGAAAAAACTGTTTATTTTGGGACAGTATGTGGTTTTGAAAAACAACTGTTTCACCAGCTCATTTGATTGAATTTTTTTGGCTTTAGCTAGCTTCCAACTGAAACGTGAACACTTAGTTGCTAGAAAGCAAACAACAGAGCTCTTAATTTTCAGCTTTTTAGTGAAAAACATTTGACAATTAGTTGTAGTGCTGTCATGCTGCCTCTGTTCATAAAATTGTTTCTTTCTCTTAATTCCAAGGATTGCATTTGCGAATAAAACTGTGTGAGAACTGCTCAGCTGGATCAGTCAGCAGTCCCCTTTGCCCAATATTCAGTCTCTGAAAGAAGAATATAGCAGATGTTGATAGAAATATTATCAGAAACAAGGCAAGTATAGATTAGTATTACTCTATGCATAAATCAGAGATTTAGACCTGTGTAAGAAGTTGATTACATTGGAATCATCATACTTCACAACTGCGGATATACCTCTTCT
This sequence comes from Limnodromus scolopaceus, assembly GCA_028565335.1. Lineage (NCBI taxonomy): Eukaryota > Metazoa > Chordata > Aves > Charadriiformes > Scolopacidae > Limnodromus > Limnodromus scolopaceus. The sequence continues at coordinate 156,246,357 of JAOXNO010000013.1, read as the reverse complement.
CTGTGAATTTATCCTAACCCTTTTTGAGTCTACAGATACATTTGCCTTCCATAAGTGCCTCTGATGATGAATTCCATGACTGAAACATGCATTTTGTGTAAAACTATATAAATTATTCATTTTATGTAAAACTGTGTAAAATTCTTTAATTTATTTCAATTCTACTGCCTGATCTCTTAGGATTTTGTCTCAAAGTTAGGTAGAAACTTGCACAGAAAAGGAACTATGTTCAACTGCAGAAAAAACTGTTGATTTTTGCCATCGCAAATTCCGCAATGGGATTTCCTGTGAGGATGTGTACAGCTGTTGTGCACAAAATGTGTTTAAAATTAGTCTTTTATGTCATGCTTTCTCACCCACTCTTGTGCCTTCGTGTCATTCCTCATCATTCTCTGAATATTTCAGGAAACCTAGAAAAGATCTGTTAAGCTCTGTAACGTACCTTTTGGGGACAAAATACATCCAATATACTCCAATAGTCAAATATTGCTCACCTTCAGCAGTCTTTTGCGCATCAACCTTCATTTTCTTATGTCATATATCTCCGTTACATGGACTTAAGCTAGATGATCTTTAAAGGTCTATTCCTACCTACCCAATCTAAACCTACTCAAAGCATTCCAGTCTTTTTTCAGTGCCCAGTGACAGGACAAGTGGAAATGGGCACAAACTTGAATGTAAGAAGTTCCATCTAAACATGAGGAGGAACTTGACTTTGACGGTGGCAGAGCTCTGGAATAAGCTGCCCAGAGAGGTGGTGGAGTCTCCGTCTCTGGAGACGTTCCAAACCCACCTGGACACGTTCCTGTTCAACCTGCTCTAGGAGGACCTGCTTTGGCAGGGGTGTTGGACTAGATGGTCTCCAGAGGTCCCTTCCAACCCCATATCATTCTGTGATTCTGTCACTCTGTCATTCTGTGATTCTTTGACTGCAATGTCATAGTCTTATTCTGGCATATAAATGGTCTCAATATGCAATATCCTTCTCTACCCTTCAAGTTGTTATTGGTGTGGTTTTTAGTCAACATAGTTCGCCCTGTTTGCCTGGACAGACAAAGTAACATTGGTCTGCTTACGGGTTGTTGTGGTGAGGATACATCAGGCTTACCATGTACATAGAGCAGTGCTGCTCATGGCAAGATTTCATTAGATGAACTGGCATCCTGGTGAGCCTAGAAGAGAAGTAAATATTGGAAATGTCCTGGAGATTATTTGACACCCCTGAGGCTCGCTTACCCTTCCCTATTCGACTTGTGAATGCTGTCTGCAATATCTAAACCTTGCAGGCAATTTTAAGCATACATTCTTATTAAACTTTAAAATTAAATTTCAATTATACTTTTATACAACTATGGAAAATGCAAGTATGACTTTCCTAACTGAGGATTAGCCAGTATGTCTGTTGTTTAAATGGAAGTAGCTGGGGAAATGTTTTGTCTTATGCTTTTTAGCAAATGGTTCATAAACCAAGTGCCAAAGGTTTCTTCTGGACTTAGGGATCCTGAAGGGATCCAATGATGTCTACTAAGAGTTCAGTTTATGGAGCAATTTCTCTCTAAGTAGGGACATTAACACATTTTTCTCTTCTATTAGGCCTCTCTTCTATTCTATTGTGAAAATACACATTTTCACAAAGTATTTAAGAATATAACGTTTCTGACTTCTGTCTCCTTGTTAAATTTGTCTGAAATTGCCCCACATTCCAAATATGGCTGACGTGGGTATAAACAAGTTTACTTACAGATTACTTTGAATCTGAGCTCCTGCTCCATGTCTGACCTATATAAATTAGGAACCTGAGTTGATATAACTGGCATGGATTAAAATTTAATGGGAAAGAGCGTTGTGCAAATTTTTTCTCATATCATGCAATCAAAGCTTTGTTACTATATGAGGAATAGCACCAAAACCTATTCTTCTTCCCCACTGAAATCCATACCTAAAAGTTGGGTAGTTTTATATGGAAAGGATGGCTTGGGAACTTTACACACATAGGTCTAAAAATGAAAATAAGCAGGAATATCAGCCACGAATAAAATTGACAAGACAGTTTTTCAGCAGAAAGTGCAATTTAATCTCAGCATTTCAAAGTAATGTGCCCTGTTTCAGTGGCATTTTTAACATGAAAATGATAAAATGAACCATCATCACTTCATCTTTTAGTTTTGACAAAGTCAAAATGTTTTCTTTTCAATAAAGCAAAACCACTCCTTTTAATTTCCGTTTAAATGAATACCTTAACATTACCATTGTATGTAGTCCTTTCTATTGTGCAGAAAGTACTGAATAAAGTGTACTGTAGAATAATATTTTTACGCTAATGAGACATAGCTGATGATACTAAACAGCATTTTTTATCTCATCTCATGGTGGAAAATATACATTTTTTTTTCATTTTTTAATAGATCAAACCTTTCCATATTGGAATTCTGGAGAAAAAAGTGTGGGTTTTGATCTGTTCTTGGAATTAGACAAATGTGAAATGGCATCCTTCTAGAGAATACAAAGCAGGATTTGCCATAATGACCATGCAATGTACCATGGATGACATTTGATTGTTCTTTGTGAGCCTTTATAAATTCATGGTTCTAGTGGCTCTGTTTTGACCACATCATATGTGCGGTCCTTGAGAAAGTCTTCTCCCTTGTGGAAAGCAAACATGAAATCACAGGCACCAACAGAGCATCTCCCCGGAGTGTGTTAGGCTGCAAATTGTCAACATGACACCTGAGCAGCTGCCTTGTTAGCAGGATGTGACAAGAAATGTGGCACATTAAGGGTATTTAAAATTTCCTCCAAGATTATTCTTTCAAGGGATATAAATACAGCCAGTAGGATGGGAAAACACATTCTCTTCACCCAAGGTCCTTTGAAATTAGCAATACCTTTTCATTAACTTATCTGACTTCAGCTCAGGATCAGCCATGAAAAAGGTGTTTCTCCTTCCATGGAAAGAGCAGAAGGCTCAATCAGCAGCACTAGAGGGTTAATGCAACATAGGCTGGGCTCCTTTATTTCTCTACAGAAAGTAAGAGAGCAAAAACATTTCACCTAAGTCTTTTCAGTGTGCACCCAGACTGCTCTCCAGTCCCCTTCTTTCCTTCTGCCCCTGTTAATCTAAACTAATAGTCAATACAATCCAAATATGACCCCTACTAACATGTTCCCAGCAGTTTAAGGAGGAAAATTAAGCAGCGAAGACTTGTTTTGCTGGCTGTGTTTGAACAGCAAGCTGTGTCTTTAAAAATAAAATAATGCATCCTCGGGCTGTTTGTCTGGACATGATTGGAGCCAGGGGATTTGTATGAGTACCCATAGTTATAAATAAATGCATTGAGGTTTCAACACATGTCAGATTTTGTAGTCATATAACAGATGCCAGAGCTCTTAGATAAGAAGGATGTTCTGATAACCAGGGCTCTCACTGTATTCTCAATTTTGCCCTCATTATTTTTAGAGAAAATCCAAAGAAGACAATTGCAATAAATATGATGAAAAGTTCATTGACTGAAACCAACCTCTGAGTAGGCTAGGCATTTAGCTAATGCTGCAGGAGATAATTGCCCAGAGTCAACTGGGTGAGAAGTTGGGCATAATTGCTGGGAATTATGAGTATTTTAAGAGGATTGACAGTGCTGGCACACGTAGTTCTGCTTTCACGGTATGCAGACCTTGCCTTGCAGTCTCAGAGCTTCCTGGCCAGCTGCCAAAAATAAGTGCTATCATGGAAGATACTTTTTTACATATTTTCACTTAAGAAGAAGAAAAGTGAATAGCTGACTCTGCTGTTTTAAACCTAACAGTACGTGTTGGACATAAATGCACATTGGAAGCAGGGATGCAAGGCCAAACTCACAGAATTGATGACTGTGTTGGAAATGAGTCTTTCAAGATGGTAGAGACACAGCTATAAAATCTCCTACTAAAATATTCAAAGCTCTTGTGACTAAGGCAATAAGATGGGAGGTGAATATACTGCAGTAGCCACAGAGAGCATTGGGTGTCCTTGATGGTGTTTCTTGGATGCTCTGGGGTTCCCTTCTCCAGCTGTGGAGAGCAGTAAAAGCCTCCCCATACAAAGAGCAATGATTTCCAAAGTTGTGAGGACACTTCCAGACTTTTATTTTTTGGGTGACACTGTCTGAAGGCAACAAACAGTCTGAGGGAGAAAATAAGTACTGCAAAGTCCTCTTCTGAGGAACTTCAGCCACTTACGTTCCTATTTGTTTAAAAGATACTTATTTGGAAGCGAAAAACAGATGAGAAAATACTGTCTATCACCCCACTGTAAGTAGAAAGATTGTAATGTAGAATCAAAGTGAAAGAGGTCCTTTGTGTGGTCGTCTCTGATTAAAACTACTGGCGGGACAGGATCACACCTCCCTCATCTGCTTCAGTATGTGAGATTCCGAGACACCAAAGTTGGTGGTGCGGTCGACAAGCTGGAGGGAAGGGATGCCATCCAGAGGGATCTGGACAGGCTGGAGAGATGGGCTCATGCAAATTGCATGAAGTTTAACCAAGCCAAGTGCAGGGTCCTGTACCTGGGATGTGGCAATCCCAGGCACAAATACAGGTTGGGTGGAGAATGGCTAGAAAGCAGCCCTGAGGAGAAGGAC
>JAOXNO010000013.1:156224007-156241638 GCA_028565335.1 Limnodromus scolopaceus | reverse complement strand
GTGTCCAGCTTTGGAGTCCTCAACACAGGAAGGACATGGATCTGTTGGAACGGGTCCAGCGGAGGGCCACGAAGATGGTCAGAGGGATGGAGCACCTCCCCCATGAGGACAGGCTGAGAGAGCTGGGGTTGTTCAGCCTTGAGACAAGAAGGCTGCGGGGAGACCTTATAACAGCCTATCAATATCTGAAGGGAGCCTATAGGACAGCTGGAAGGGGACTCTCTGTCAGGAAGTGGAGTGAAAGAAAAAGGGGCAATGGTTTTAGATGGGAAGAGGGGAGATTTAGATTAGATACTAGAATGAAATTCTTTACTGTGAGGGTGGTGAGGCACTGGAACAGGTTGCGCAGGGAAGTTGTGGATGCCCCATCCCTGGAGGTGTTCAAGGCCAGGCTGGATGAGTCTTTGAGCAACCTGGTCTAGTAGGAAGTGTCCCTGCCCATGGCACAGGGGGTTGGAAGTAGATGATCTCTAAGGTTCCTTCCAACCCAAACCATTCTATGATTCTAGGATTCTATGATTCTATGATTCTTTATGGCATTGTTTTGGCTAATACCCAGCCTGTCTTTTCATCCAAGTCAAAGCAGTATGGAAGAGGAAGTTTAATATGGCAGTATACCCTATTAAAGAGGCAAGAATATGCATAAATATCCATCAAGAATAGTCCTAAATAAACAGGAAATGTAGGTGGGCAGAGAGCATGGGACAGAGCAAGAGGAAAGCTCTCATGTTTTCCCTGAGCAGGGAAACCGAAGACCTGTCTGCATTACGTTATGGGAGGCTGCCCTGAAGAACAAAGGAGTCCAGGTGAGCTGACTGATCCCTTAGGAAAACATCTTAAAAGTGCAGAAGCTGCCCGAACCAATGTGAGAGAGAACAGACTGGCATAGCAGAAAGCTGGGCAAGTAACTCTTGACAGAACACAAAACACAGAAATTAAGTGGGTGTGAGGTGGAAGAGGGGCCATGCTACTAGGGAGGAACATAATAACAACACCTGAGACTGGGATGGATTAAGGAAAGCCAAAGCATGGTGACAGCTGGGACATCCTTGACAATTTTGAAACCACATTGGACAAACAACCTGACTCAGAGTTCAAGAGAGTCCTTCTTTGAGCAGGAGGTTAGATTGGAAACCTCCAGGGATCCCTTTCAACTGCAATTGCTCTATGATGGTTTTGTGATGCTATGACTACATTGCCACATCCTGGTTATGAACGGAAAAGCCGAAAAGGGATGTTCGGAGTTTAACATTTCCTCTTGTGAGACCAAATTAGGTCTTAAAAAGATTTTACTCCTTGTAGAAAGCGCCGAAAAAATTAAACTTGCATTAAAATCTCAGTCAGTAGTCAGTATTGTAAGGAAATGAGAGACATATACCAGTAGGATACCTGTGATTTGCAAGTAGATAAGGTATTTGTAGGAAGAAAGAATGTACCAGAACCTGACCAGGGGGACAAGTCATGCTTGATAAGCTAGGAGTCAAGCCTGCTTCTGAGATGGGTCCCACTTATACTATATACCGTCCAACCTGTGCTAAATGAGCATGTCGGTTCTCTGAGCTGTAAGTGCCCTGATAGTGTCCTCTGTGCATCAATAGCAGTCTTCCAGCACCAGAAGAGAAGATTGAGACTGGATCTCATCAATGCTGAGCAATATCTAAAGGGCGGGTGTCAAGAGGATGTGGACAGACTCTTTTCAATGGTGCACAGTGACAGGACAAAGGTGCAATAGGAAATTCCATCTCAACATTAGGAATAACTTCTTTAGGTTGAGGGTGCCAGAGCCCTGGAACAGGTTGCCCAGAAAGGGTGTAGAGTCTCCTTCTCTGGAGGTCTTTAAAACCCACCTGGATGCGTTCCTGTCCAACCTGCTGTGAACCTGCTTTGGCAGGTTGGTTGGATTAGATGATCTCCAAAGGTGTCTTCCAGCCCCTATAATTCTGTGATTCTGTGATTTTGTGACTTTCTCTGACTTCAGCTCTTCCAAAGAACAGTCTCCATGCTTGACTGTAAGTTCCTCCCATAGGAATGGAGGGTGCATGCAAGGTCTGGAACCTGTCATTTGCATTCCCTTCCAGTCTTGCTCGTCAACAGTATTTAACATAACTCCATTTTAGTGCTTGTTCTTGGTTTTGTAAGCATGTGGGAATGCTTACAAAATGACTTGAAAAATGCATTCAAATGATGGAAGGGAGTATGTATGGTTTATATGTCCTCTCGGGGGAATAGAAGAGGGACTCTGACACTCAATCATTTCTCTCTTCTTCTGCAAAATAATCAGAAGACTTTTTCCTTTAGTATTTCATTCATCTTATCTTAGGTATCCATCTTTCAGTTCATTGGTGAACTGTGCTATTATGAGGAGGAAAAAGGTATTTTTTCAGTAACCAGCAAGAGGAAGGAAGATGCAGATACACACAAACATGCAAAGCTCCAGGAGGGAGAATCAATTCGCAGTGAAGATCATTTGCTCATCCATCTATGTTTGCTAGGTAATTTAGGCCTCGAAAGCAGTACGGTTAGCACACTGGAACGGCATTACTTGTTACTGTTCAAGGTGAAAAATGTGGCCTTCTAAGGCCAGGGTCATTATCTCTCTGAGCCTGCTTGTGGCAAGGTAGAGGAAAGAAATATAATGTCTATCTAAGAAGACCAATATTTTCAATACAGATGTGTTCTGTATGAAACAGAAGCTCAGTATTTTATGGGGTATGGCATCATTTCCAGCACGTCTTTTATAATATTTGCTTGGGGCTGGCAGAAAAACTAATAGTGTTGAGCCAAGTCCCTAGAATTGGACATGTTAATCACGGCAACAGTTACACTTTTCTGTATCAATCATAGGATACCCACAAAGGATAAGCAGCAATATCAAAAACAAAGGAGTCCCAAGTCAGAGCCAGGATGATGGTGTTAGTGCTGAGCATTCTATTTGATCATTATTCAGAAGGACATATTCAAGTTGTCTGAATTCAGTCTAAGCAGGATTCATCCACAAAGAATTCAGATGCCTACAGTGTAGGTGTCTACGCTAAACCAAGTTATCTGAGATGCTGCTGTAGCTGGAGGACATTGAGTCAACCGAACGGCAGGAGTTTAGGGTACAATTCCTTTGATTTAGTGTGTAGGTACCTACATTATGAAGACTTGAATTACACACTATAATCTATGGATTCTGTTGACTACAGACTCAATTAAGGTAGCTAAACAAAAGCATCCAGTGCTATTGGAGTTGCCCTAGTGTATCACTTTTGGAGTTCATTTGGCAGTGCAGAAGAGCTTGGGTCTCCTAAAGGTCTGGTATCCTATCTGTCTGATGCCTCAGGTATCTTAAAGCATTTTAGATATTGCTAAATTCCAGGGCTTACCCGACTGATTAATTTCCAGCTCTTCACTGGTAATAAATATAGTTTAGGGTGATTTGTTCAGATGTAGACAGATTTCAATAACTCTTCAGATAGATTGCAGCTTCTTACTCACCAGAGGCATTACCACATCTGGTAATACCGTTACCATCATCAGGGCACGACCGAAGTATTCTTATCTCCCACTTCCCACAGTGATAGCAATTTCACTTCAAGATATCAAAGAAGAAAAAACATTTGAAACATGTAAATTAAATGGGTCACCTAATAAGGATGATGATTTTTTGGTATTAGCTACGAGGCCAAGTTGACAAAATTAGTAGTATTCTTAAATGTTTTTAATAAAATGCCTACCATTCTCTCCCATTCATTCTCTCCTCTCTACAAGGTGTCAAAGTTTTTCTGCCTTAAGTAGCCTGATTTACTCTTCACTTTCCTATTTTGTCATTGTTGTAACCATTGTTCAGTTAAATGGCAATTCAAATTGGGAATGGATTATAAATATGAATTGTTTCTCTCTTTGCTGGAATGTAAAATAGTTCGGTCATCTGGAGCAAAAAAGTTCCTAACAGCAGGATTATCATTTGTGCATGTGAGCAAGGATAAAAGATCTAGAAAAAGTCAGAGGTCCCTTTGTTTCTCACATTCCTTTTGTACTAGAAAGCAATGAGGGACTAAACCAAGATCATGTCTGTGTTACTGAAGAAATAGTACAGATTTAGAAGAGAAACAAATTCTTACTATAGAAGTAATACTATTTCAGGTAATTCATAACTACTGAGTGCTTCACTGTTGTTCTTGACATTCCTTTACAACAGGACTACAATAAAATTTATTTTCATTAAAAAACAATCCATAAACTAAATAAGTGAATATGATAAGAGCTTTGTAGACATTCCAAATGCTGCAGAAACCATCAGCAATCTTTAGGTACTTCATTCCCCAGAAAAATCATCTTTCACTGAAGCCCATGGAATAGTTACACCCTATCTTCACTGGTGGCATGTTACTTCAGCCCCATTTTACTCTCACAGAATCTTTCCCTTCATCAGTCCTCTTCTGCCTGTAAGTCTGTCCCTAGCTCAGGCTAATTCCTCTTCTTTTGTCCTAATACCTACTTCTTAACCCCCGTTCCTTCATCTCCCTCGGATGGAGTATAACTTTAAATTCTGTACATTTCTATCTAAAGTCTTATAATTGACTATGTTTGAAAATTCATCATCTGAGAACTAGAGGCAAATCTCTGACAAAGGTGACCCTCTAGATTTCAAGTCCTCCCTCAGAAGAGTGGAGGAACTAAAATATCTAAATCAAAACGTATCTGTGTAAATCGGGTCATCTTGATATTTATTTCCTAACAGAGATGCATTAGTAGTATTCCATAATTATTTTCTCAGGAAAAAATTATTTAATTGAGCATGGCAAAATTTTTACGGAAAGCTAAATAGAGGTTCCCAAATTGAGTAATCATAATTCTATGTGATACTACTTGTGCCCTGACTGGAATTAAATATATTAGCACTTGAGCTATTCAAGTTTAGCTCCTGAGGCTGTCTCATATGCTGGCAAGGTGCTGATTGTTAAAACCAGTTCCCAACTGTCAGAAAAACTAAACCAACAAGAATCTGCTACTGTGGACCTGGTTGATTTTCTTGAGATTTAGCAGCATGCTCAAATCTTGCCTAATTCCACTGGGTTTACCTTAAATCACCATCATAGCCCACCTTAGAACCATTTCTGTAGCTGTTTCCGCCCTGAATTCTCCTTCATATATGATACCTGTTATGTGGTTTTCAGTCATATGACAATTTCGGTGTGTGGTTTGTACTGTTAGGAATATTAACTGCTTTACCCCACAATTATGTTTCCATAGAAAAGTAATTATTATTGCAATGGAGTTGGATTCAGTATTAAAAATGGGTAATTTTGGATTTCAGGGCAATCCAAGCTATCATCCTAGCTTCACAACTGCCATTTCAATGCTCTATTGAGGTGAAAAAAGGGCTGAAAAAAGCCTGTGTCATTTTGCCCCCCTTTCCTACAGCGTGCACCGCATACAGAAATTCTCTTTGCATTCAGCACAAACATGTCCCTCTGAAAGGACTGTGTCAGCAGCCTTAATTGCTTGGCTGGTGCCACAAGACTGATGGATTGTAGGCTCCTGCATTTCTAGAGGAAGGATGAGAACAGATGGGATTTTGCCAATTTAAACTTCTGTACATGTTTAATGTCCTATTTATCTCTTCCAGTGAGCCTGAAATGGTAATAAATGAACTGGATTTTTACTGGAATCTGTTAATGTCATGAAAAGTGTTTGTGAAGAACAAAAAGCTCTATTAGCCTACATTGACCTGCAAATAAACAACAGGCTGTGAGGAGTGGTTACCCACTTTCTAATTTGCTTAATGGCCTTTTAATGAGTGGGCTTATGGCTGTACAGTAAATACACTGGTCTAGCACCCTAGAGGCCTCTATTCATGCTATTTCCTGAAACTTTCAGACACCTCCTATTGTTTCTCTTCCTCTGTTTTTCACTCAAATGAGCCTAACAGTTCATCCAACCAATCCTCAAACTATTTTAGAGGCCAGAATACAAATTACAGAACTAAGACATTCTTGTTACAAGACTAAGAACCTCAGTGCTCCATTCATCTATCTACTAGGCTGAGTTTCCCTATCTAAATCTAAATCTAAATCTAAATCTAAATCTAAATCTAAATCTAAATCTAAATCTCTATCCAGTGAGTTTCTGTACCTAAAGTGTATTTCACACTTCATATAGAAATGCAGCCTATTTCTGCTGCTGCAGATTATGATTTACTAGGGCTCAGAGCTGTAAAAACCGTAACATAATGAAATCATTGTCTGGGAAAACAAGCAGAGTGCGTTGCACACACCAGGAAGACAAGGAAGGAAACAGTTTGGGTTACTTTTAAATTTTCCAGCTGAATATACAACACATTTTAAGTTTAGCACAGATACCTTCTGAGAGTAGTTCGTTTATTCTATCTTAAATGCCTTGGGCATGGAAATCACAACAGAATTATCTTTCTGGTACTACTCGGTAAGAAATTCATGGGAAACCACCCTCCTCTTTGGTTTACAAGACCACCTTCAAGAATCATAAATTCAATTGCTTCTGAGAAGAAAAAAATAACTGGGAAAACAGCTTTACATTAGTTTTCAAATCTGAAAATGTTTGGATGAATTCCAGACTGAATTTTAAGGACAGAAATATTGTCAACATTGGAAATGTTTATAAGCAAAGTGTAGCATATCTCATAGGTTTTAGGGCTTTATGAAAGAATTTCTGATGATATTGCATAGTCTTTATACACTACAGGCACACACAGGGACACATGAATTGCACCATTGGTCACTTTTACTGCAAGTTGCACAATTTTTTCAGGATAACTTACTTTTTTACCTTTTACCTTTTCAACTAAGAGCAGCAGTTTTTGAACCCCTGAAAAACAAAGCCCTTTTTAGATGCCTTTATTTAGTTATGCAAATTAGAAGATGTTGGCTCAAATAATTTAACTAAGACCATGGTGTCAAACAGTGACACTGTCAGGAGTGGGTAAATCTCCTAAATCCCCCAGATTAGACCCCCTCCTCCACACAACTGAAGAGTATTAAAAAATAACATCCAAATTACCTCAACAGGTCATTTATTCCAACAGGCCTTACTGAGCACCTTTGTAAATGATTTAGTGCCTGAACACTAAAGCAAAAACACTTAGCAAGAGCAAAATGCCTGCAAATAAATTAAAGGATAGCAAGTTCCAGTTAGTTTCCAAATAGAGTCTTTGATTAAATGCCTTCTATTTAAGCAGCAGCCATACCAAATTCTTTTATGCAAAATTGTAAAGGGTAATAGATTCAACAGGCTTTAAGCTAAAGAGAGAACAGGAAGAAAGGAAGTGTTTTTTCAGCTAGGATAAAATGACTTGCACTTCAAACATCAATGTACAAAATAAACTTATCCTTTTTCCTTTGCTCTCAGAATGAGGTAAGTAGCAAAATATTAGCAGATATGCTAATGGATGAGGACTAAAAACAGAGTAAAAAGAGCTAAAAGTATTACTAAATGATACAGATATTGATCTAGAGGTCACTGATTTAATCAACTTGAATTATTTTTATAAACAGAATTCCAGTTTATAGGTAGGTACAGTTTTCCTTGGAGATGGGGCTAGAAGGAGAGCTGGAAGAATCACAGGGTATGACACCAGTATTCAATACATCACAAAATGACATCTTCACAATGAAGACTGTCCAGGAAAAAAACTGGAAAGAGGAACAAAGAAGAAAGCTTTGAGCTTCTGTCTTTCTTTGAAGAGCTTAGAGAAGAGGGGGCTGCCGCCAACATTTGCAAGGTCTAGAACTGGTGGTGGCTTTCAAATGAATCTGAAGTCATTGGAATATCAGTGGCTGTTGAGATTTTTTTTTGGTTGGTGTCATTTTTATAAGTTCACAGGGATTGTAAATTGATAACTATCAGACTACCAGTTGACAAGGTGGCATGAAGTTAAAATCATAACCTAGAAATGTAGATTTTTGTAGGAATTGTTATTCTTAAATGCTATACATAGGACAAGTAGAACTTGTGCAACCCATGGAGCTGATACACACACAGAGAACTGATGCAGTTCATTGACGCTGCACAACCAAGTCACACAATGAGTCACACACTGATTCTTCGGGTGTCAAAACTGATCAAAATGTTTTTAAAGTCAAAGTAGACCTAAAGTCAGAGATCACATACTCAGATTACTTATATAATGTAGGTATCGATGCAACAACCTGTGCTTGGAAAACTAGGAGCACACAGAATATTATCCGGCTATAGGTTAATCCCATTTAACTTTCAGTACTTAACTAAATCACCCAGTAATCAAGGATAGTGTTCTATGCTCTAAATTCAAAAGAGGTGAATCTACACTTCACAGTGATTAATTTCTTGGATAGCTTCAGTTGCCTGTGGAAATTCATAGAATCATAGAATGGTTTGGGTTGGAAGGTACCTTAAAGATCATCTAGTTCCAACCCCCCTGCCAAAGCATCTTTACCAGGAGCAGGTTGGACAGGAACACATCTCATTCATCTCATGAAGTCACCTCCCTAGCAAGAAAAAACCCTTCCACATGCGTTATAATCACAGAATCATAGAATGGTTCAGGTTGGAAGGGATCTTAAAGATCATAGAGTTCCAACCCCTTGCGATAGGCAGGGACACCTCCCACTAGAGCAGGTTGCTCAAAGCCCCATCCAGCCTGGCCTTGAACACTTCCAGGGATGGGGCATCCACAGCTTCTCTGGGCAACCTGTTCCAGTACCTCACCACCATCAGAATAAAGAATTTCTTCCTGAGATCTAATCTAAATCTCCCTTCTTTCAGTTTAAAACCGTTACCCCTCGTCCTACCCAAGGATACACAAGTCTATCTCTACAACTGGAAAGGAAACGAAAAAGAAAGACATCCTAAGTCTAGGCAAGATAAACCACAGAGGTATGCAGAAATAAAGCTTTCAGCATTTTCTTCAGTAGTTCACTATATCATCTGAAGCTCATGATTAATCTCTGTTCATTGTTTGCCCTCAAATTCCAAATTTTGGACCTTGTGAGATCAAGCACAATGCAGTGAGTGTAAAGTGGGATCTTGGTGCATGCAAGAGGACTAATACAAAGGTCAGGCAAGTACTTTATGGCCAGTGATATCATAGCCAGCAGAGTGCATAGGTTTCTAATATGAAGCCATTCAGCAGCAGAAATAACCAGTGCAATTAGAACAGCAGTGCAGAAAAGTCCATTTATGCCTGTAGAAATTTAGTATTGTTGTATAAATTCAGTGATCCTGACTGCTTAAAGTGGAGAGATTTTAGAGATAAATCAGGAAATGCTGTCATCTGAGGAACGTCTTCATGGTCACTGGAACAATCTTAAGATATCAAGAATTAAAATAATAAAATATAGATATAATATTGCCATTACCAGAAAGTGTCCACTAAAATATATTTTACATAGTTAAATGAAAATATATTGCTACTAACTTTAAAAGAAAGGATAAAACCTGAGGGTGAAATTCATCCCATATAACTTTATTTGCAATAATTATTTTCACACTCAGGTAGAATACTTGAGGAATTGGGCTGCTGTCTATCTGAATGACTGATAACACGATGAGACAGACCAATCACTTCATCCAGATAGTGACTATCAAAATCAGTGCAAGCTCAGGTACCTTGTGAACATAAATCACTAATGAGAGAGTGCATGAGAGTAATACAAGAACAGAAGAGGAACTAACACTCTTGAATTAATTGTGGGCTCAGGATAATCCTTTACTCTGTAGAGAATAATGAAGAATGAAAATAAAAAAATGAGAATTTTATGACCAACAGCAAGATAACTTTTCAATGGCTTGTTTCATTAGTTGGCAGGAAAATCTTTACAGCAATGAGGCTCATTTTTTAATTTGAAATTAGGACAGAAAACAAAGAAACATGTTGGTAACTGGAAGTGACAGAAAAATAGATTAGATCTCAAACCTCAGATTTCACAAGTAGTCCTTAGAGTGTTGAACAAGTTTTCCTGATGTCCAAACTTCTGGGGTCAAATTAGACGAGATTTTTTTTTTTTTTTTTAAATTTGCCAAGTTAGTCGTATTCTCTAACAGTTTCTACGTAAGTGTATGGAAGTCAACCTATAAAAAAGCTCTTTCAGGTCATAGAAGAGAAAAAGTGCCTGAGCACTTGTTGATGTTGCCTGAACAGAGGGGAAGGATACGGGCAGTCTCACTTCCAGTTCCACTGGTGTTCATTCGAATTTGTAGCTCAGCTCTTCAACTGCAGAGACCTATTTCTGGAAATTGCATGTGCTTGTGCAAGCTTTGCACACCTTCTTGTTGATCATTAAGTATTGGCTGCTGAAAGTGAGGTTTAATGAATTAAGGTACTTCTTGTTCCCTTACCTATCGTTTATCTTCAAAATGAAAACCTGAAACTGTGTGTATCTGCCTGTTAGCAAAGCTAAGACTGGGCAAACCTACAGTTCTTCTATCAAACCTTCTCATTCAGTCAGGTGAAGAAACTGTTACTCCCGAGCTCCTAAATACATGTTAGGATGCAGATTTGTGTCAAGTAACTTCAGCAGTCTGAGTTCGATGTCTAAACTATCTACTTATTTTGGTCTCCTTGTAGCACTGGAGAGACATAACATGTCTGCTGGGTGATTCATCCCACTTATGTTAGACATCTATCTTAGATTGGGATGAATCACCCTCTGGAACTACCAATCCCTCCTCTGTGATCACTGACTAAGTTTAAATAACTAGTTAAGAGTTGCTGCCTGCTTAGAGGGGAACTTTTACAGACTGCAGGTCGATATGGATTACAGCAACTGCAAAGATCTTTGTTTTCCCCTATCCTCTCACATCCTCTCCTTAGAAATAAGCTGACTGACCATGTGTGATAGCACCTGGCAGCTCACCAGAAAGGAAATCAGCACACCTTGTTTGCATGTTTACTCAAAGAGGTAGAAATTACCAGATACCTTAAGTAAATCAGGCTCTACCAAGTCTTGCAGTTGATCACAAATAATTTTCCCCTTTTGCCTTCTTGGAAGAAAATTATGATTGGAAATCCTGAAGGAAAACCTCTCACATTAATTCCCCTTGTGCAGCAGCAATTAAATCTCCCTTTTATGCCCTGCCAGAGTGCTTGATCCTGTTCTGGGTGAAAAATTCAGTACAACTTCCACAGTTAAAATTAGGATTTCACCTATTTGCTGAGACTACCAAAAAGAGGATCATTCGGT
The DNA here is from genome assembly GCA_028565335.1 of Limnodromus scolopaceus. Taxonomy (NCBI): domain Eukaryota; kingdom Metazoa; phylum Chordata; class Aves; order Charadriiformes; family Scolopacidae; genus Limnodromus; species Limnodromus scolopaceus. Next base: position 156,230,455 of record JAOXNO010000013.1, on the reverse strand, counting down.
GCCAATTACAGTCCAGCTTTTATGCCATGAATACTTCTTTCCTGCAGTTCCCAGTTTTGTTTCGGTTAAAGAGTTGATGTGCAGGTTTAGGGGCTGGGTTTGAATCAGATACTTGCTAGTGAGATTTCCTGCCTCTCAACTAAGCTTCAGTAAATGTTGCCCCTAGCATCAATATGATTGCAATAAATGACTCAAATAAGTGGTCTCAAAAGCACTACCAAAACAAAAGGCAGCTGCTCCTAGAAATGTAAAAATATTTCAGTTCATTTTAAAGACTAAAAAAATTGTAAAGGAACAGTATTTAAGTACCTTAATTTAAATTGTAACTCATGGTAGAAAACTACCAGCTGGTCAACCTTCCCTCAGAGTTAGGAGGTGCTCCACTTAACACTAAGTTTACTAGATTGTTTTCTGATTTTAGCCATTTAGCCTAAAACTGTGTAGGGAAAGCATTTCTCAGGCTATTGTTTAATCCAGACAATTTGGAATTGACCAAATGCTTTTATAGACTTGCACCATTTTGTCCTTCAGAGATAATTGCAAAGACACTTATGTTGTGGTTCTTGATTCTTTAATATCGTTTTGATATCCTTTAATATTGCTTCAATATCACATCTAATATGAAGCTCAACTAAGAAATAAGTATGACTAAAACAGGTATAAGAAAATATCCTGAGCCTCCATCTATCCCCCAGATTTAAGTAGGAGAGAACGTTAATTTAAGACTAGAAATTATTTATACATTTTACATGGTTTCCTATTAATCAGCATCAGAACGAGAGCAATTTGCAAAATTCATGTGGCTTCTATTAAACATTTTCTTCGAAGTAAGTAAATGAAAGAGATTTACTAATTCTGGTAGACACTTCATGAATTGGTAATGGGCGAAAGATACTAAACACAGAGGGACATATTAAATCTGTACAAAATGCAAAATACTTCTCAGATCTCCACTAAATTCATTTAATCCCTTTTTGCATGTTTTAAGGCCTATCAGATTTTATAAATATTGATACAACGTAGTGAAAGACAACTATTTGCAAAGAAAGGGCAAGTACTACAGTGTATGCACTGGAGTTAGACTGGGACGTTCTTCCACTGTGACTTTAAAACTGTCTGAAAAGGCTGGTTTCACTCAATACTCTGTTCTGGGGGGGCGCGAGAGGGATGTATATTTTAGAAATACCTGGGATTTGAATATCTTCATTTCTCTCTTTACAAGCTATATTAGTTTATGAATATCCCAGTGAAACCCATTCAGACAAGATTTAGAAAATGTTTCTGGGGTGACAAGCAGCACTGAGTAATGGTTTAAAAGACAGTTTTCTAGCTTTTTTTTGACCAGCACCATCAATGCTCAAAATTCCTGCTGGATCAATATGAACATTTGATATAAAAGGTTCCTTTAGAGAACTTGTTAATGTGTCTATGTTTCTAGCCCTTAATGTTCTGCATTCGTAGAACACACATCATGGCCTCGTCTACCACGGGTGGTCTGTGAACCAAGGTGCTTGAATCACGCCCTGCCTTGTTTGTGCCTTTGTTGTACCCTGGGGAAGTCAACATTTTTCGTTTGTTTTCAGAAATGTGCACACAGCCCCTAGTCTTACTTCGGTGACCTCCCTTTGCTCTCTGCTCAAGTTCTCATTTTGCCAGGAGGAAAAGCTCATCCACTCCTATTATGTTACCATTTGTATTGCTGTGGCATCCAAAAGAGCAGTCGGAGGCAGAAGCTGGTAATAAGAAACATGTCCACGCGTAGGTCAGTAGCACTGACTCCAAGTGGGTCTGTGGGTGCCACTGCAATACAAATGATAAACAATCTGGGCTTTAATTGAACAGACCCAATGGCAGTGAGGAGAAAAGGAACTGGTGGGTGGATTTATAATTGAAGAAAGCACGACACCATGCATGGAGGCAATCCCTGGCTGTATAATGTTCACAGCACGGTCTTCCGAGAGACAGATGAAACCTTTCTGATGAAACGCAAATATTGGGAAGTTCTCACTTGATCAACTTCACAAACTGGCTTTCAAATGCACAAAACAAACCAAATCTGGGTTCTACCCAAGCCTGTAACACAATTCCCACAGATTTTGATCCAGTTCCAAATTCATTAGAAAACATGGCAAAGTTTTCAGTTCTGGCTGGAAAAAAACTGCTTCATAATTAAACTCTATGTCCATTTGGGCCAATTGGTGACTTCAACACAGATGGAGATGAAAACTCAATTCTTACAAAGACAGTGAGAGTTTATTCCTGCACAAAACAAATGTAATAAAAGAAATTTTGACTTGCACCTTTACTGGAGGAAGGTGAGGGTGTTATTACTTCCAGCTGTGTCCCCACCTTTTCCTCCATCCCAGTGGATGGGTAGTTCAGCTACTGGTGAGCCTGAACTGCCACAAGCTATTGCACAGTATTTCAACATAATCCAAAATCAGAAGTTTTCTTGGAATTCCTGGTGGCATCTGAAGCCACTTAGAAATGACTGGGCTGCATTGCACAAAGGGAGAGAAAGGTGGATGACTGGAGGCCTGCTTCCCATTAGCCATACCATGATACGCCTCCCTTCTTGTCAGGACAGGACTCTCACATTGCTTTGTGGGAATGACTACGCGATGATTTAGGGAAATGCTAGCTTTGGAAGAACAAACAAACAAACAAACAAACAAAAGACTGTTTCCCCTTTGCTTATAGTCTCTACACATATTTAGATTTAGCTGGCACAAGACGGACTGAGTGTAAAACTCAGTTTTACCTCATTGTTCTCTTATTTGCTTTATTCAGCTATGCAGCACTGTGGTGCTAAAACATCATCCCAACTTATGCATTATTTACTAGTTAATATCTCAAAACAGATGTCTCTCAATAAAATAATTTTTTTCTGCTTGCTTGTCTGCCCGAGGGCCAAATCTGAGGAACAGAACACCTCCTTGGTAATGTGCAGTAGACTCAAATCATGACATTGGCATCACTGACACCTTGTCAGAGTTGAGGCCTGGGACACTGAAAAATTTGCAGCAGCGTGGATCTCTAAGTCAGTGTCAGTATTTCCCAGTTCAGGACTCTCTTGAATCTTTGACTTTTAATCAGCTCTGCACACCTCCTGATTTCAAGGATTATATATTTCTTGCAGATCTGTGTGGCAGAAAGTCCGTGTAGCAAGGGATGATCTGTCTAGGTCAGAAAAAATATATTCCCTGGAAGCAGGCACGTACCCACAAGTGGAACATTACTTTAGCCAAAGTATTTAACTATGTATTTTGCAGATATTGCCTTATCTCTGTGTTTTTCAAGCTGGTGCTGAACAGTTCATAAAGTATTGAGGTGGGATCACAGAATCATGGAATCATAGGACAGTTTGTGTTCGAAGGGACCTTTCAAGGCAATCTACTCCAACCCCCCTGCCATGAACAGGAACATCTTCAACTAGATCAGGCTGCTCAGAGCCCCATCCAACTTGTCCTTGAATACTCCCAGGGATGGGCCATCTACCACCTCCCCGGGAAACCTGTGCCAGTGTTTCACCACTCTCATTATAGAACACTTCTTCCATATGTCTAATCTTAATCTTCTCTCTTTTTATTTAAAACCATTACCCCTTGTCCTACCGCAACAGACCCTGCAAAAAGTCTGTCCCCATCTTTCCTATAGGCCACCTTTAGGTACTGGAAGGCTACAATAAGGTCTCCCTGGAGTCTTCTCTTCTCCAGGCTAAACAACCCCAACTCTCAGCCTGTCCTCATAGCAGAGGTGCTCCAGCCCTCAGACTTTGTGGCCTCCTCTGGACTTGCTCCAAGAGGTCCATGTCCTTCCTGTGCTGAGGGCTGCAGAGCTGGGTGCAGTACTGCAGCTGGAATCTCACCAGAGCAGAGTAGGGGGGCAGAATCACCTCCCTTAACCTGCTGGCAACCATTATTACTACATCATGTTCATCCATGGGTAACTATTTTGTATCATGTTAGTGATCTTTATATTAGGTACTGGTGAGATTTGTGGACTAGCAAAAAGTTTCATAGCAAGAAATTTCATGAAGTTGAAATGCCCCTGAGAACCCTGTTCACAATCCGCTCCCTACCGCAGAAATGAAGTGTCTCTTATGTCTTTGGAAACCATATGGGCTGCAGGGAAACAAGTCCTCAGCTGGAAAGGGATAATTCTCTGGAGGGCTTTGATGCTCAGGATCAAAGACATGAGTGGGGTTGGCATTTCACTGGGGCCCAAAACACATTTGAGCTGTGCCTTCATCTTGTTGATGAAGGGATGAAGGACAGATCAATGAATTCCAGTAATGGGACTTCTCTGCAGGTAGAGGCTTTACCCTCAGCTTTAATGAACTGTAAGAAGCACATATATAAATCAGGAGTCTGTAATTCTTTATGACTACATCTGGAATTTCTGTCCACATATGCGTTAAAATGGCCAGTTGTAGAAACTTTCTAGAAATCTCAGACTGGGCATTGGTAACTTGATTGCAGATATCTATTTTTCATGCATTTGTTCAAATCTGAAAGCCAATTTGGAGGGCAAGAAACCCAAAAGGTTTTTTCTTTGTATTTTTTTTCTCATTTATCCATTTTTTTGGCATCACTTACTTTATTTTCTCATAGTCTTCACAGAGGAAGTGTTTTTTAGTAGTCTTAAATGAGTATATTAAGAGAAGGGTAAGTTTCTTCAGCCCAGGAGCAACTTTTGAAACTCTAATTTTATCTAAATGAAGCTTGAGATGAGATATTTTGTGAGGTATTTTCACTTACATAAAATAATTTAATATATGCAAAGCTTTTGTCATTATAAATAGTAAAAAGATGTTCTTACCTGAGAAGGTTACGACCTATGGAAAATAAGGTCATGAGTGGGACAAAACAATTAGCCCCTATTTTAGAGAATGGGTCCCAAGAGAGTAGGCACAAGAAGGCCACAGCAGCTCCTGTGGCCTTTATGGGAGCTCATAGTGTGCCTGGGAGAAAGATGAAGTACTGAGTGCCTGTAGGGAGTGCAGAAAAATTTTACATTATGATTTGGGTGGTAGTGGGGGGGCAGAGCTTACATTCTGGGTACCAGAAGGAGGAAAAGACAAGTATCTACCGAAGAAAAGAAGAGGATGAAAATAAGGTGAAGACAGTAAAGACAGCTAGAAAATATATACCTTAGGATCTACTGCTTTGGGTACAGAAGAAAGCCTGAAGTGATTAATTCATGTGCCAATAATAACAAAGCAGATAGGAAGTAAGGTTAGGATTAATACCCTGCTGAGCCCATGGCCAGAGCTGTAACCACACAGCCGTTCTGCTCACAGCTGTGCTCTGCATCTCACAATTTGCATACCTTCCCTGTAGATTTACTTGCCCCTCCAACACTTGGCAAAGCACGTATTCTGAATTTCAGGGAAATTTGCAGAAGCAGCAAAACACAGCCATTTCAGAGCTTAATAGCTTGCAGGAAAGGGTGAAAAAAAAAAAAAGAAAAAAAACCACAGTCAGGGTACCTCGCCACTAATAGCAAATTATCTAATTATAAAGGAGTCAAGACCGAAGTTAACTAATTGTTCACAGATTTCTCATACTTACCCCTTCCAACCTCTAATATACGCACCCCCCTAGCAACTACCCGGCAGTTATCCACAATGTTCACAAAATTAAGCAAATTACAAATGGGCCCACTATGGGCAGGGCATGCCAGGCCTGGCTCTCCAGTGAACCACATAATGCTCTGCAGCATTTGGCTTCTCTCAGCAGGTACATTAGTCAGGGTGTATGAACCTAATCAGTTGGAGTGAATGCACACCAGCAAGCATGCTTGGAAGAGTGGAGACATTTGACTTTCATGAGAGATGAGGAGAAAAAACAACTGACTGCTCTGCCTTGGCTTGTCTCCCCTCCAGAAGCATCTATGCAATATGTAATCCTGTCTTCAGTCCCATACAAAGCCACGCAGTCTCCCTAGGCTTCTCTCTTTGCCCCTATTGTGCATGTCCGGAGCAGTCAAAGATACCCAGAAGGGACTTGAAATAGAGTAAGGAAGTTACCAAGCATTTTCTGACATAACTGCTGCAACTTTGGAGGATGTTGTTGTCAGTTCCCAGTAAGCAACCGGGGATTGAACCAACTAGAGGCGAAATGAGTAGGACCCGAGAGGTGATCGTCCCCCTGTACTCGGCACTGGTGAGACACCACCTCGAGTACTGCATCCAGTTTTGGGCCTCCTACCAGAAAAAAAACATTGAGGTGCTGGAGCGGGTCCAGAGAAGAGCAACAAAAATGGTGAGGGGTCTGGAGCACAAGTCTTATGAGGAGAGACTGAGGGAGCTGGGGTTGTTCAGTCTGGGGAAGAGGAGACTGAGGGGAGACCTTATCGCTCTCTACAATTACCTGAAAGGAGGCTGTAGAGAGGTGGGGGTCGGTCTCTTCTCCCAAGTCACAGATGATAGGACAAGGGGTAATGG
>JAOXNO010000013.1:156200184-156223907 GCA_028565335.1 Limnodromus scolopaceus | reverse complement strand
AATATTTCTTTACTGAAAGGGTTGTCAGGCATTGGAATGGGTTGCCCAGGGAGGTGGTTGAGGCACCATCCCTGGAGATATTCAAGAGAGGAATTGACATGGTGCTCAGGGATATGGATTAGTGTTGGGTTGGTGTTGTTTTGGGTGTGGTGTGGAGTGTGGGTTTTTTTGTTTTGGGTTTTTTTTTTTTCCCGTTGGTTGGACTAGATGATCTTAAAAGGTCCCTTCCAACCTAAGTGATTCTGTGATTCTGTGATTCTGTATTGGAGTAAAAAAAAACCCAGCTGAAAGAAAACAGAGATGTCCATGCTTCAAGGGCTGGATTTCAATATCTAATATCTACTGAGTCTGTTCAGCTTTATCTGCCTCTAAAAAACACATCTGGTTTGTTCCTGAGCCATATATTGAGGATGTTTCTGGGAAACATGAATTTCTAATGTTTCTGGTCCCATTTAAAAGTTCTGTTGTTCTTACTTGGCCTTGCAAGTGCATCCTCTTGCCCTTCCTCTTGCCTTTCTTCTTTGCAGAAGGCCCAATACCACCACAGAGGGAGAAACAGAATCAATCTCTGCCTCTAGCCCAGCTAAATGAATAACTGATAGTGTTTCTAATAATACCTCGGCCCTTATCATTTGGTCTACAGTGACCATACTTCCAATGTCACATACCAGCGAAGTCTTCAGTTAGGGTGTGATGCATTTATTCAACCTGTATGAGCACTCATCCTTCTCTGCCAAAAATGGCTCAGGATTAGTCTCCAGCAAGTACTGGCTTTTGTAGCTGGTACAGCTGGAGACGAAAAAGAAAAGGTATTTGTATCCTTATGTCATCTGGAAAATATGGGATAATATACTGAGAACCTCAGAGAGATCAAGAGAACATATTCAGCATATGCTGAATGTTTTTACTATATCATTCTGTAGCAATAACTACATTGTCATTTTACCATCAACTAAAGTTGATGGTATTAACATGAGATGTTTTAATCTCTGAGGCTCCCTAGATCTGTTTCCCAGGAGAGCTTTGGATTGTTTAGAGAATAAAAAGGCTGCTATTGCTCTCCGGGGACAGGTAATTCGGTCACTCTGGACACCAAGATGTCTCTGACTGAAGGTCAGAGGGGAGTGTATGGATTGTCAGTATCTAAAGAAATGGATTGTAAATATTACACTCAGAACACACACCTGAATTAATGGAAAAACTGGAAAGAAGAAAGTTAATATGAGAAACCCTTATAACTCCATGTCATCTTTTTTTTTCTATCTTAAAGTTAGGTATTTACTGTTAGCTTGTCAACCAGAATCCTTCTATGGTCAATAGAGATGAATAGGCACCTACAGAGCATGAGTCATTTTAGCTATCTTAGGCAGGGATGAGTCATCCACTAGAAGTGCATTTCTTTCTCCATCTTTGGTTTCAGATCTGAAGAGAAGTGTGAGCAACTGAAAGATGTGTTCAAGTTTTTCCAACTGCATAAAATGCCATAATAAAAATATTACCTCTCCTTACAAACTCTGTCTTGCTTATATCTTCGAACCATCATGACAGCAACAATAGTGTTCTTCTCTGTAGGGAGAGTTCAGCTTAGCTCTATCTTCCTGGTAGATGAAGTTAGGGGACATGAATCCCAAGCAGACTGTTTACAAACTATTGTCTAAAAGTTAAACATAATTTTCCAAAGGCTATGACAGATGCTTTAAACACTTTTAAGTGTTTTTCAAATACATCAAATGTTTATCTGATTAGGAGATATGTAGTTTTCTGTCTTTGAAAGTTGTCTAGGGTACATTAATACTTCTTATCAAGCTTTGCATACAATTGCCATGAGATTCAATCTGATTACAAATAAAATGTTTTGAAATGCCTTTTGCTTTGGTTTTTTTTTTTCCTTCCCCCATAAAATGGATTTTTTTTTTTTCTGGCCAGTTCTGAGTAAACAGTGTAAGAAATTCAGCTTTCTTGAAATATTATGTAGGGAAAGAATTTTTCAAAGAACCAATATTATGTCCAGACATATTCTTTTATTCATTATCAGCTGTCTCAAACAAACTTAGGAGAAAACAAAAGGATATAAAAGTTATCCTCAGCATGTTTAGAATACATGGGCTAATTGATATTCTAAAGGGAAAATATAATATTCTAAAGGGAAAATAATTTTTTCTGTTCCAGAAATGTAAGAGAACATTTCTAAAATGTGTTTTACACTGGAGCTCAAATCAGATGATTGTTGTTCCTGGCCATAAAACAGATGAATCACGAAAATGTTCTCATGAGATTTCCAGCCTGAGACTAAATCCTAAAGGCCTTGACACATAAATAAGGCTTCGTTAAGGAAAAACAAGTCTTCAAATTCTTAATCTGCCTAAATGGGAATGTATATGGAATTTTTGGGAAATATCTAATTTAGCTAATCAGAGTGAAATGATCCAAAATTTCAGATTGTGGATTGATTTCTTAATTGCTTTTGTAGTTTATTGAAATTGTCCCTAAATAATGTTTGCATGCATGGCCACAACAGAAGCTAGCGTATACCTGCTTTTCCTTCTGTGTCACAACATTTTCCAGCACGGACTGAAGTTTTTAGCCATTTGCCTGTGGTTATCAATTGACCAGAAATCATAGGTCAGCTCTGACTGGGAATGGCCAGAAAAGCAGATTAGAGTAGAACGAATCCAGAAATCCCAGCACACACATGAGAACATTAAATCTAATGATCAAAGTTTCAGATCTGTTAAGGACATCCAGAGGAACTTGCACAACACAGGTGCAAGGCAATTCAGCATAAAGTTATGAGCCTGTTTCTTTAGTCCATTTTTTGATACCATTAGACAAAAATGAAGACTGTGTGTACTAGTAGAATAGCTGAGTTCCTTTAGACTTGTTAATGACAAGCGCGGCAAGGTTCAGCTGGTGAAAAGTGACATATTTCAACGGGCTCTGTGGGTGTCATGTCAACATGTACCAGCTCAAATTCTGGCATCACAAACAGCGATATTAAGATATGGCCTGTTCTTTCATGACAAAAGCCAGGGTGCCAACCCAATGAAAAACTGTGGAACAGCCATTAAATAGGATTTTAGCACTCTGGAAACCAAGAGCCTGCATTAAAAAGTTAAGTGGACTAATTACTTGAATTACATTACATTACAAACCTAAGCCGGGTTTTTACAGCCCTGTATTTCAGTCCTTGCTGTTTCTTGCTAATGAAGTTAGCTATAAAATAAACAGGATGCTTTTTTGCTTTTTACTGACCTGCCAAACATGAAGACTTTTTACAGCTCAGAGCAGGGGCAGAATGCAGGGAATGAAGACAGAGTTAACAAGCTCTGTGAAAACTTATGTTCTCCGAGCTGCAGGAAGAAGCAATATTTGTACACATCACACAAAAAAAATAAAAATTGGCTCAACTCACAGTCAAACGTGTCTGTCCCCCAATCCAGCAAATATGCAAGTCATGTATTGGCACTTGTCCCAATGCCAGATGGTTACACGTGTTACAACACTAAAAGCAGCTTTGATGTGATCTCTTAACAGTTAGCATAAGGAAGGTTTTGTATGACTAAGCGGCAGGGCATTAAAGTTCACTATTATTTGATAGTACAGACTACAGGAAGTTATTTTTATCTCTGATACTGTGATATTACGATTCTCCTGCAGCACTATGGGTTGTTGTACCTCTCCTATCATTCTGATGGTCACAGGGTCGTGTAAATAGAGCCATGGTACTAAATTCTATTCTCCAAAGCATAAACCCATTCAAATTCCGGGAAGAAAAATTCTCCTTAACATAACAGAGAGCAAAATAGGGCTTCAGCGATTCCAGGGTCCTTTTGCTTGGGGGCAAGGGATGAATCTCATTCCTCAGCTTCTGAGCACTTTTAAAAAAACAGCTGCAGTAATAAGATCTTAGCTTTTAGCTCAAATAGAGTAAAAATTCATGCCATCCATTAGTGGGTGAGGAACTCCTTACAACAGCTTGATTACTGTTGATGGATACTTGCTACCCACAGCGCTGAAATACACAACACAAGAATATCAGAAGCTTCTTGTGCCTGTCTTCTGACAGAAAACATAAGCCTGTTAATTTTTGTGCAGTGTTTTTGATTTACTTTGCTAAACAGGCTTCAATTTTGTAAGCAGAGTGATTATATAAGAAAAAAAAAAATAAAGCTTCACTAGTGGGATCGTTTTAAATGGTCAGGAATTCACTAACATCAGTATGAGCATGCTGAGATGCAGTCAGATCATTTTATTATCATGGCATTCATTAGCAGACCTGAATTGTGGCTGGGTTTGCACGAAAGGTGCATCATTTATGACACATTGTGCATGGTAACAAGAGCGTTTTTTTTCATTCAGGAAGCAGCAAGCTTTTCCTCCTGGGCACAGCATAGCTGAGAGCAGTTTGCAGCCTGTAGTTGCTGGATGACACTTCTAACCATCTTAGAGAAAATGCCGTGTAACCTCCCCTTGGCTTTTGCTGAGCTACAATCATTAGAAGTGCTGATGTTTCGAAAAAGAAATCTGTAGAGTAAAGTATGACCAAATTGGCCTTTAGGGAAACCCTAAGGGAAATTCAAAGGTAATTTTCTTATTGTGATTTATCTGATTGTTTCACAATTACATTTATTGTTTTTAAAAAGAAACTCAGGGCACCAATTTTTACCATGCGTTTGACAAGAAGGGTGGACCGGATGATCCGTAAGGTCCCTCCCAGCCTGGTACTTTATGATTCTGGGTTCAAAACCTTTGTCTAAGGCAGCTTAAACACTCCACTGGATGCTTCTTAATAACCACCAACTTAACTTCAGGTTGGATGTTGCAGTACTACAATTAACACCTTGAAACCAAGTACTTACTGTATTATTTCCGTTGCAGTTTCTCCATGATGTTTTTCTTACCACGCTGCCAAGTTTCTGGACACACTTTAGTGGTTTAACATAGATTCACAGTTTATCCACTTGGCTTAGGAGCAAATAAATCCTGTAAAGTTGTATTAAAAACTTCAGATTTTACTCTGAGGAGGAAAGGAAATGTTACTAGCCTTTCTGGAGAGCAGCAGAACTAAGGTTCGTGCAGGCCAGCCACCCTTCAGAAGTCGCTGTCAGTTTTTAGAACTCAATGGGAAAAGCTCTTGATGCCGTCACCCAAGCACTTAGGAGAAGGAAATTGCTGACTGCATATTCTGTATATGCACAGTGCTTAGAAATTTCCTATGTATTGCGGTGTTTCTTCTTTACATAGAAATGTTGCTGGGCCATGTTCAGACAGGTTTGTTTTCAATGACACAAGGTTAAATAGATATCGCACTGGGGTTCAGAGAATTTTTCTTCTCTTTTTGACATCCTACTATTTCATTAGGTCAATATGAGATCAATGATATAGAAGAAATAGAGAGAATTCCACAACAGAAACAGCAGCTAAAAGAGCTTGTCCTGGAGAGGAAATGAATGTAGAAAGCAGTGACAATTGTTTATCTTCCAGTAAGTTTTGGGAATCAAGACCATGACATTCACTCTTGAATTTATAGGCAGCTCGGATGCAAGATCTAAATTGTTTATTAAAAATACAGAAAGAAAGAGAAATTTTATTTCACAGTCTTTTTGAATAGATGATTTAAGTTTGGGAGGGTATCCAAGACTTTATGCATCTTGCAGTCTTTGTAAAAGGAAATTTGCTCAAGACAGACTGCTTGTAGGATGAGAAGCAAAGCAATAGAATGGCTCGTAGTAAATTACAGAAGTGGCATGCAGAAATTATCAGAGAGATTAATATGGGATGGCTATAAAAATGTGTGCAAATGTTATTTTCCTTCCTTGGACAGCAATGCACAGCATACACCAAGCCAGTCATGTTCTGGTGATCATTATCTGCAGACAGTTAATTTAGTTTAAACGCAGAAAGTAAAAGTAACTCCAAAACTCACCACCACCACCAAAAAAAAAAAAAAAGAAAAGAAAAAAAAAAAAGGAAAAGAAAAAAAAAGAAAAGAAAAAAAAGGAGCATTATATGTTGTATATTCAGCAATGAAACAGGTACTACTTGGAGTAATAAAGTTGAGAAAGAGAGGGCTGGGTGCTGTTAGACCTTTCTGTGTGTTAATCACCTCCAGTAAGAGACATTGCCCTATGTCTTTATTTGGGTTGTTATATATTCTACCATCTTACTTAATGTATCATCTTACAGCTGTCTCACTGAACAGACAGCAACATGACTAAATGCCTCTTTGCCTAATGATCATGTCGGGATTGGATTAGAAGGAGGTGTCTTTGGAAACATGTTTGCCAATTATATGGATGGCATATGCCTAAGGACATATCCAGGGTGATATTATCACTGTAAAGATCATAATGGAGAAAAGCAAGACGGTAAGGACTGGCTTCTTGGGTTAAATGCCACTGTATACCCTACAGTGAATTCACAGTCCCTCAGTCTTCAACAGGGATGTGAGGGGGCTAGTCACATTTTGAGGTCTTTTCTGAATTTCTGCAAACGCAGAGCTCCCAGAATGTGTGTTTTGGCTTCAGGGCTGAACAAGCCTATCCAGACATACCAGGGCTGTGTCTTGCCCTAGCTTTCAGCTGAAAGAAATTGGTGCACTTGTCTTGCCTTCAAAATTGCTGAGACCCTAAAAGCAATGACTTCCAAGAACAATTTCCGAGCATTAACTTGCCAGAAAGGATGGCCCTTGGGATACCATCCCTGGAAGGAGCATGTTCATCAGTAAGTCATTTCAGGACTGGCAAGATACAGCCTGTCTGGAAAGAGAGTTGAACTAAACACATCGAGGTTTAGAAGCTTAAGTTCAATTTCTAACTTTTGCAAGCTTTTCTTTTTTTTTTTTTTCCAGGAAAACAGCTGCCACTTAAACTCAGATAAGCAGCCCAACAATTCTGATGATGTGTCTGAAAAGACACTTCAGAGAAATGTGAAAAAGAAATAAACACCTCACAGTGAAAACATTTGCCCTGCAGGAAAAAAATAAAAAGACTTGGATGAAACATAAACTTCAAAGTTTGAGGGCTGATGAGTTTTTTCTCAATATTTACTATTTCAGCACAGATTATTCTTTTCAACCATTTCCATGTTAATCCATTATTAAATGGGTTAAAGAGGCTTTGAAAAATTCATGATAGACTTTGTAACTGCCAAAATAAGACTCTCAGAAAGTGTTTTTAGAAGGAAGGAATCTAATTAGTTCATTGGTTAATGAAGTACATCGAGGAGAATGGCTATGGAACCAATCTCATTCATTGCTTTCACTAACTCCTAAAACAGGGTGGGGTGTTTCTTTTCATGGCCCAGTTATTGTCCCTGTGCAAAGCAAGAGGAAGAATGTAATTAGTGTCTGGGCTAATTGGTGACACATTTTTTGACACGCTGCCCTGGCACATACATTATGACAGAATATAATTCTGTAGTGTCACAAATGGGATATGACATAGCCCTCTACGTTTTAAAGGGGAAAAGGAGGAAAAGCTCCAGCTACCATTGAATTTCCATCCTGAAATGTTGCTGGAAGAACCATCCTATGATTATGTTTGAAACAGTTTTTCTGTATCTCTGCTAAATCCATTTCTCAGTATCGATACTGTACATCGACTGCTGTTCTAAATTCTGATAATTAAGAATTTGAACCAACCCACAGGCTAAAGATTTTTCTCATCTGAGCAGGCTTAAAGACACAATAATCAAACTGAGTTTAAATGAGGACGGGGTTCAACTTCATTTGCTTAAACAGACCCTATTCCGCCAGTGATCCTCCATTCCAGGAACTATAACAAGCCACCGGTCTCCCAAGTGTCAGTCACACATATATTATCATAAATCTCTCATATATAAGCTAGTGGAAAAGCTGTATAAGCCATTATCATTAATTTTATCTTTCAGCTGGGCTGAAACTGGGCTGAACTGGGCTATGGAAAAAGGGCACAAGGATTTGTCCAGAATCAGCTGCTCAGTGGCATAGCACATATTCCAGTATTGATGGCAGGGGAAGCCAGTGATGATGTATATGGTAACAACCACATCACTGCCTTGTGGGGTCCTGGATACCGAAACAATCATCAGCTGTTACACAGCCCAGTGTAAACACAGCACCTTTGGTCTTTTTTTAGCAAGAGATGCTTCCCAACCACTTGGAGCAAAATCCCATCAAGTATGAACTAATGTTTGCTGCTTGGGAGTGACTCTTTCTATCACAGGGTTGGAGTTTGGGTCTGAGCTGTGGGTAGGATATTGGCAGGTAATTTTTTACATAAATGGGATGCACACTGAAAATTTTTCAGCCTGTCCTCCAGAGGATTCATCAGATTTAAGTATTACTGCAGCATTGCATTTGAGTGAAAGGCCAAAGAAAAGGAGCATTTATCTTATCAGGATATTGATTTTCTTGCAATATTGTTGTGCTACTTTCTGGGGATGTAATAACACAATGTAGTGTTTGCATAGCAACAAGGTAAAGGTTTCTTTTTTAAATGTATGGTTCTGCCCTGAAAAAGAAAACCTAACACCATGGCAACACATAGTGATTCCTCCATCAAATACACTTACAAAAAGTGCTCTGTTAGATTTAGGCATCATTACTAAAAGGAAGAGAGATATTAACAAGCTTGCTTCTAGATATTTTTTTTCATATTCACAAGCATTATTGCCTCCACATTATTTATTAGCTAAGAATTTATATCTGCACAGACTCCTACAATATTCTTCCTGCTAACCCTCCTGCTCTTTTACCATCTGTCACTTCAGTTGCAACAGTAAAACTGAATAATTTTTTTTAAGCCTGCTAAAATACTGCTAAAAGCAGACAAGTTCCACCCATCTGAGCTTTTAGTTAAAAAGCATGTGCAAGCCTTTATAAGCATATATAAGGTAGACAATATGTGCACATCTGCAACAGGAAGAGCAGTTTCTCCACTGGTTCAGTAAGTGCTTCACCTTCCCACGCAATCTGTATGACTGCAGACTGTGCATTGGTTTGTGAGGTGGAGATAAGAACTGCTCTTTCAAAAGCCTGGATCTGTCTCCAGGTGACTGACTTCAGGAGCTAGCAAGACCAGTGTTTGTCAGACACTTCCAATCAAAAAAACCACACCCAAAAAAATTCAAACAAAAAAAACCCAAAACAAAAAAATAAACTCCAGCTGATTTATTTTTTTTAATGAAAATAAAAAGCCTGAAAGTCATCTTTAGTTAAATTGTAATGGCAAATTACTTTCACATTCATAGAATCATAGAATGGCTTGGGTTGGAAGGGAACTTAAAGATCATCCAGTTCCAACGCCCCTGCCTTGGTCAGCGACATCTCCCACTAGACCAGGTCACTCAAAGCCCTGTCCAGCCTAGTCTTGAACCCCTCCAGGGATGGGGTATCCACAGCTTCTCTGGGCAACCTCTTCTAGTGTCTCACCAGCCTCACAGTAAAGAATTTCTTCCTAATATCTCATCTAAATCTCCCCTCTTTCAGTTTAAAAACATCCGCCTTAATCCTATCACTATACTCCCTGATAAAGGGCCCCTTCCCATCTCTCCTGTAGCCCCCTTTAGGTACTGGAAGGGGCTATAAGGTAGGCTATAAGCTCTTTGGAACCTTCAATTCTCCAGGATGATTCTACCAAAAAAATTTTTTGTCTATTTAGCATGCATTTCTTCCCTCTATTTGCATGTCTGGGAAGGTGCTTGAACCTCTTTAGAGGTTGGCTGATTTTGGCTGCTGTGGTCTCATTTGGAATGTCACTGGTTGGATATCACTGATTTTACATTCTGTTCGGCTGTGGTGGGGAATCATACAGATAAGAGCAACGCAGGACTAACGAAGTGAGGTTTCAGTGGTGACCTCTCCAACTAACTCTTCAAAAATGCGATCTCCCTCCAAGTGATTTCCGTAGTCTGCAGGTCAGAGCCTTCATGATAGTGGCAGGTCATTCTCCACCCAGGCTTTTGTGATGAACTCGCAATCCAGCTTCACAGTTGATGCTGCAATCAGATCCATTTTGCCTCCTGAATTTTGATCATTTTTACTGGTAAGTGGTTAGGAACCAAAACCCAAAGAGAGCAAATAAGAGGTCAATGAAAAATGCTGCTACTTATGGAAAGCTTTTCCAAGCCTTTCAAGAGGTTGCATCATGGCTCTTAGCCTTCCTTTGCCTGCTTCACCCTCCTCTGCCTGTCTTGGTTTTGAATACCTGACAAGGCAGGGAAGGGAAAACAGAAAAAATAAAATAGAATACGTTCACCAACCTCTTCACCTTTCCAACCGATAACTCTTCAGGGATGGGAAATGCCCCCAGCGGCCACTGAGCCCAGTAATCTGGAGAGAAGCAGATGTAAGGAGAGGGTGCCTTGGATGGGAAAAGTTGACACTAAATCCACCATCAAACTGTCATTGTTCAACAGATGCTCTCCAAAGGTAACTGTGAGCCAACGTGAACTCCTTTAGCCCATGGTGGAAGGGGTTTCAGCTAAGAGGGATTTCCCTGCCTTTCCCTGGCATTGCCACTGCCTGCACAGTGGGTTCCTGAGATTAGCAGGGGTGTGAGAAGTTAACACCATTAAAAATGCTGATTGTGAGTCTGAGCCCTTGTTCTATTTCTGTCCCATTCTGCCACCTCCCAGCTAACTTTACATGCTCCCTTAGTGAACAACACCTCATGCACTAGTAAAAGCTGATGGAAAATTTGCGTTACTGCAAGCGGCAGTTCACACCTAGGACTTCCCATGTCAGGCTCCCTGAGAACTGCACAGTTATAATCTGATCATTTCTTGACAGTTTTCTTCTAACATCTGAGACTGACATTTGGAGTGGACCTAGGTCTCAGACTCTCAGTACGTATATAACACACTGTCCCATTGATGCACTCCTGTGACAGCAAATGGTCTGTTAATGAATGGGCTTCGTTACGCACCCTCCGGGAGAAATTTCTCTAAAACTATTAAAGGAAAATCTTGCTTCAATTCTGAACATCTTTTAAAAATATTTTTTAAATGTAATCTTTCCCCCAAGAAAATTGAATTTCTGGGAAGCTAAGCAAGCCATGCAGGCAACATGGCATAAAAAGTGATCATAAATAAGTCTGCTTTTTAATATAATCCATTTAGAAAGATCTTTTATGGAGCATTCATATACCTGCTTAAGGCAACTATTCATCTGATAGATACAGATATAGCTATAAATACATACATGGTGAAAGCAAAAAGACAGAATTATCTCTAATAATGAGTAGATAAATTGGTAATTTCAGCCCTCATATAGGTATACGACCAATGGTTCCAGCCAAGACTGAGCAGACACCACCTCTGGTTACATATCACTGGACAAACCCACTAGTGATGAGGTTTGGAGTCTTGTACTCAAATCTTGTAAGGAGCTCTGAAAGGTCACAAGAAAATCAGTCTCCATGTAAACTTGTAAAGCAGGAAGCAATTCCATAGCTTTTACCCAAGCTGTATTAGCATCTGAATGCAGTTTTTGCAACCATGTAATTCACCAGAATTCACAAATTTCTATAAAATGAAAGATTTGCCATATTTCTAGAGGTTTTTTTTCCATGGGGATCAGATTAAAACACTGTTTAATATAACACCTGGCCTTTTACTGCAAAAATGTTTGCATCAAAATACTGCATATTCAGTACATTTGTAACTCTTAATCATTGAGTTTTTCCTGTATAGAAGTTTTTACTTATCCAAAAGAAAAAATTAGCGTGGGAGTTATAAAGAGGATTTAGCCAGTATTCTGAGTTTCAGTTGGAAAAATATTATTCAGAGATTTTTAGGAGAAACTGCTATTCCAGAAAGATTTTATTCTGTGGTGCATTGCTTCATTTCCTTCCCTCTATCTTTAGGTATGAGCCATCTTCCTCTCCTCCACAGGACAGTTCTGCTTTCTCCAAATGGTGCCTGTCATCTTGGAATACGTTCACCAACCTCTTCACCTTGCCAAGTGATAACTCTTCAAGGATGGGAAATGCTCCCAGCTTCCATTGACCCAAGTAATCTGGAGAGAAGCAGATATAAGGAGAGGATGTTTTGGATGGGAAAAGCTGATGTTACAAGTTAAACTGTAACATAGCCTCACGTGTATATAATATAGATATTTACACTTGACCTCGTCGTCCCATGCTCGTTTGATAAAGCAAAGGAGAGAAAAATATACCCTTTCAAGGTGCAGTTAATCAACTTTAAAACAGGATACATTGCATCTCTTTGTACCCTAGGTGTAACAATCAGATCTCTCCGACCAAAAAGGGAATCAGATTCCAGCTCATGTGTTGAATTCCACATTTAATAGGATGAATGTGACAGGAGAGAGGAAAGAACCGATGGGCAGAAAGAAATTTACTGCAGTGCAGGGTGGAGTTATGGCCTGTATAGGCCTGCTCCATAAAGGAGTCCTGTTGCTCTACAGTAAAAGAAATGTAAGATTCAAAAAAGGGAGGAGAAAGATTGAAATTATACGGTCTGATTCACGTCACCGCTTTAACCTGTGCCACTTCAGCCAAATTAATCCCTTGAAAGGACCGGTGATTGCAGTGAGCTCCTGGGACAGGGATGGACCAGGGAGGTCTCAGTGCAGTACTCCAGAAGAGTGGAGCAGGCCTACACCAAAAAGATCATTAATGCTCTTTTCCTCATACCAATTCCATGGAAATAACCCTGATTGACTTGAACAATGACAGAAGGATCAGGACCCTGTTTTATCAGGGGGAGCGAATGCTGAAACTGTGAGTGCAGCAGTATTTGGAGTCAGCACAAGCCTAAGAGATGATGACTATCTTCATACACGTCCACGTGCCATATTCAAAGGGAAATCACATGAGACAAGGTGAGCAAATATTAACTAATAGTGGGCAGAATGGCTACATTTCTACCTAAAACTAAAACCTGGTCCACCACAGCATTTGGATTTCCATTTGAGAGAAGCTGTGGATTCTCTGCTGTAAATCAATGTAACTTCCTCCTCTTTCTCTCCCACACGACGCAGAAGGTAATTTCTTACTTTATGGTTAATTTATTGGAGCCCTTTACTATTCTGCTTTGCTGTGATTAATTACCTGCTCAAATCTTTTCTTCTTTTTACATCATCAGTTTCCCGTTCTCAAAACACAGTGTTGCATTTCTCTGGGTGCCAGTATTTAACAGATCTGTGTTCAATACTTTGTGGCACTCCTGATAATCTAAGTGTGGTCTTTGCTTTAACTATTGCCATCTAGCAGCAGAATGTATATATAGATCTATATATATATGTGTGCTAGTGGTTGCTAATAAAGCCCAGCACAAACCCAGCTTCATGGATCCTTCGGAAAAAAAGGAAAACAAAACTGTGCTGTTCTTTCAAAGCATGTGCAAATATAAAATTCCTGCATTTCTCTCCCGATTTCAAATGCTTCTTCCATCCAAAATTGGTGCCTAAGTGGAGCGTAATCTGCCTGATGCTCTGTAAATAAGCAGAACACCTCTATTCTGTGTGTCTCTCTGGGCTACCAGGTTACTCAGTTCAGCTCTTCCATGGTCTGCCTTTTAATTTCCAAACAAACAAGGTCAACAAAGCTGGCAGCTGGTAGTTAACTCAGTATAATAAGATTTTGATTGCTTTCCTAGAGCAAGGAGTATACAGGGAGACAAGTACATTATACTTTTGAGTGAAAGCACCAAGACCTATTTCAAGGTCTTCTTTAAGTGTATTTGTCTTTAAAGATAGGGATACCAAGAAATGATTAAGTAAATAATGAGACCATAACTTCACACACTGAGCTGCAATAAACAAGCAGCCAGCAAGAGGGGTTAGTGAGAAGCAGAGATATCTTTTTTTTTTTTCTTTTTAATAGGGAGGTTGAATAGCATGTTTATTCTGGAACAAAATATTGCAGAATAACGCCTTGCTTTGTCACTGTAATTAAAAGTGAAGGTACCTTATTCTGCAGGAGGGACAGAGAAGGCATCCTCCCTACCTACATCTGACTCCACACAAGGTCTTAGCTAGTAACAATCACCGTATTCCACGATGGAAATATTGATAAGCATCTTTATCACCAATCAAGATGAAAGCACCAGATGCACCCTCAACAACTTTATAGATGTTATTAAATTAGGGGGAACGACTGACTCGCCAAATAGGGTTTCAGTCACTGAAAACGTTGAGAATTGGGCCAGCAAAAATTCTTGAGGTTCAGAAAGGAGAAATACACAGCTCCACACCTGGGTGTGACAACCACAGTGTGGTTTAACCACAGTAGACAGCTGAGCCCCACACAGCCGCTCCTCCCTCCCCTCTGGTGGGATGGGGGAGAGAATTGGAAGGGTGTGGAAACTTGGGGGTTATGATAAGGACAGTTTAATAGCGAAAGCAAAAACTGTGCTCTCAAGCAAAGCAAAATAAGGAATTCATTCAGTACTTCCCATCAGCAAACAGATGTTCAGCCATCTCCTGGAAAACAGGAGACTTCATTCATGGTGACTTGGGAAGTCAAACATCGTAAGGCTGAACATCCCCCCTTCCCCCTTGTTTCCCTCAGCTTTATCACTGAGCACAATGTCATGGTATGGAATATCCCTTTGGTCAGTTGGGGTCACCTGTCCCAGCTGTGTCCCCTTCTTGTGCAGCCCCATCCTAGTCGCTGGCAGGGCAGCATGAGGAGCAGAAAAGGCCTTGATGCTGTGTAAGCACAGCACATCAATAACTAAAACATCCCTGTGTTATCAATCATCACAAATCCAAAACATAATCCCATACAAGCTACTATAAAGAAAATTAATCATCAGTTTGCACCTCAAAAAGGAATAGGTATACTTTATAGTTAAAATTTAAAACAGTTTTACAATTTGTTTTTCCTAACAGCCTGGTAAAAGCAGGACATCATGATATCCAGAGACAACATCTGAGGAAAATGTCAGAGACAATTCTTTTTCTACCTTATTTGGTTTATTTAACATACTCATTTTCTAAGCATCGCTTAGCCACTGGTTAATACACCCGGGTATAGTTCCTATTGGTTACAGAAATCAAACACACATCAGCACTTATCATATTACCATGGCTTTAGTGGTATTACAGCTTAGCTCTGCACTTTGTTACTAGCAAAATCAAATACACCAAACTACTCAGACCATCTAAATAGGAGGATTTAATAACATTTTAACCAACAAACAGGGTTCCTATGGTGTTTGCCAATAAAGCACATACAATGCAATCCACTACTGAATCTTTCCTGCTTGCATTTCTGCAAAATTGGAAGGCAAGTGCTCCATGAAAACCTGTGTTCTTGCCAGTTCCTTTCCTGCCATTGTAATATCCACAGCAGAAACACCAGACAGGGTTTGTTGGAAGAGTTGTATTATTATTATTATTATTATTATTATTATTATTATTTCATGTTTTCCAGAGCCTATTTCACCTGGTGATTTTTATTCTGTAGCCAATTTTTAAAACAGAAATTGAGTTTTTTGAGCTGATTTGGACTGAGGGAGGCCAGCAAGACAAAGAGACCTGTCATCCT
Organism: Limnodromus scolopaceus; assembly: GCA_028565335.1. Classification (NCBI taxonomy): domain Eukaryota; kingdom Metazoa; phylum Chordata; class Aves; order Charadriiformes; family Scolopacidae; genus Limnodromus; species Limnodromus scolopaceus. The sequence continues at coordinate 156,208,410 of JAOXNO010000013.1, read as the reverse complement.
GTTTTTTCAGATCAATCTGCCAATGGGCATAATATCCCCCATGGCTGCCTTGAGAATGGCCTGCACTCTTACAGTTCCTGAAGAAGGCAAAGGAGAAATAAATAAAATATAAATAAAATAAGTAAGAGTGGTGTAGGGTCTCCTAAATTCTATTTTTCAGAATTACCTTTTGTCAACTCAAGTTGGCCTTAGGCTTTGTTTCTATATTTTTGCAAGACAGGAGCCAAATTAGGCTATAAGAACTATAGAAAAATCTTACTTTGTTGGAATCTATTGGGCTCCACTTGTAACTCCCTGGAAGGCTGTAAGATGTTTTGTTTTACGCCCTTCAAAATCCAAACTTGCCCATTAGTTTTCCTTTAACTGAATTGCTGGTGAATACAGAATGGTGGAGAGGTTAGAGGCCTGGGAGAGGCATATGTAACAATTTCTGCTTTAGCTGTTGCTCCTCACTTGCTGCATAACCTTGAGCAAAGGGTTTCAGCTCCCTGTGACTTGGTTTCTGCTTTTCATAGTGCAGAGTTCCCACTTGGCAGGGTAGGAACTATCTTTTCTGCATTTCTACAGCAGGAAAAGCAATATTATCCCATTCCCACATCAAGCCTCCAGATATTACACCATGGTGAATAATAGCGTGAGAGAAATCAGCCCCGAACCATTTTTTTAAAAAGCTCCAATACCTCATTCTCATTTGTTTCTGCAATTTAGGAAACATACGTTCCACAGTGCACTGAGCTATTTCTAATATGCCCAGCTGTGCAGGTTGATAGGCTAGAGATAAAACGATGCTGCTAATGAAAAACAGCTGCTCATTAGTCAGGAGAAAACTGGGTAGGATGTTTAGAGATACAATTATTTTTACTGTTCTTGTCCCTTTTATGGTTATACAGAAATTATATTATTATCAAATCATGTTAGACGGCGTCTCAGGTTGAACATTTTAAAAATGAATGTGGTTCATTAACAACATGATGAATATTTAAGCAGGATTACAGAGCATAATGAACTTCCTTTAATTTTTTTTAAATAGAAAAAGCCCAATAAATTTGCTAATATTTTACTGGTTAATGTTGTAATTAGGTGTGCAGCATCTTTTCCCAGCTTTCTCAACATCTCTCTTTTACTGCTGACTCTGAATTTAAGTCTGATGCAAAGGGCTGAAAAGCTGCATGTTTTTTTTTCCTTCGAAGATCAATCAGAAGCTGGCTGATACCTTAAGTCTAATCAAAGACCTAAGCAATCACCTCACCTACAAGAAACCCCTGGTAAAGGAAAGGAAATAGAGCCAAACAGTCTGCTCTGAAGCTCTGTATCTCAAAAGTAAAACAAAATTGAAACCTCATCCTCTGAATAACCCTTTTTGCGATCTTATCGTGTTTCTCACAAAATTGCCTAGCATTTCACAACTGCATATGGCTTTCATCTTTAAGATTCTTCCACTTTGTTTGAGAAAAAAGCCAAGAAATACACGAAGTAGAAAGAAACAATTGAATATCCCTATTGTAATAACTTTTTTAAGAAATCTAATGATTTCATTGACGGAGCCCCATTTACACAGGGTCTGGACCTCTACATTGGTTGTGGCAATGTGAATCTTTCTGTGATGAGCAGAGTGGACTTTGTGCTTGTCTGCTCAGGCAATCTTCTGCTCAATTTACTCAGCAGCAAAAGCAGCAGAATTAAAGGAAAGAAAAAAGGAGACTGACTGAAGATCTTCCTAAGTTTCTGGGGCCAAATCCTTCTCTCATGCTCTTTCCCTCTCCAGACCTAGAGCTTGACCATGGAGATAACCCAAGACAGAATTTTAGGCCGACTCAGAAATCCATATTGGATAGCTGAGCAGAAAGCTTTTAAAATAGATAAGCCTGGCTGAAAATACCCTTAAGAAAAATGAGGTTTGGGTAGAAAGTTGAGCAAGGCTGATGTCTCGCTGAAGAAGTTGTCTGACCATGGTGGAAGGGGAGTGGAGGAGCTCTTCACTGAGCTGTAGCTCCTTGGAGGTACCACAGTGCTATTTGGAGAGACCTTCTTCTCGTGAAAGAGAGTGGAGGGCTGGTAAGAGGGCACTTTTTTGTGGTATATCATGGGAGACACATGGGGGAAGAAAGCCTCATGTCTAAATGTACAGAAAAAGAGAAAGTGTATGCCTTCAAGTGCCTGAAAAAACATAGTGTGTTTTGAAAAAATATTTAGCACTTTACCCCAAATTTTATTATTTGATGCCACAAACCCCAATTATTTTTTTTTCATAAACCTAAACTGGTGAAATTAGAGAATTATTTCACTGATACTTACTCAAGGAGGAAAGAGAGTTATTTCCCAGTGTCGGGGTTTGACCCCAGCCGGCAACCAAGCACCACACAGTCCCTCGCTCACACCTCCCCCCGGTGGGACGGGGGAGAGAAGCAGAAGAGTAACAGTAAGAAAACTCATGGGTTGAGATAAAGACAGTTTAATAGGTAAAGGAAAAGCTGTGCACAGAAGCAAAACAAAATAAGAAATTCAATCACCACTTCCCATGGGCAGACAGGTGTTCAGCCATCTCCAGGAAAGCAGGGCTCCATCATGCATAATGGTTACTTGGGAAGACAAATGCCCTAACTCCAAAAGTCCCCGCTTCGTTCTTCTTCACCCAGCTTTGTATGCTGAGCATGATGTCACATGGTATGGAATATCTCTTTGATCAGTCAGGGTCAGCTGTCCCAGTGGTATCCTCTTCCAGATTCTTGGATGCACGCCGCTTTCTTGATGGCAGGTCAGTATGAGAAGCTGAAAAGTCCTTGACTGCATATAAGCATTACCCAACAGCAACTAAAGCAATATGTGTTATCGTTATTCTCATACTATATCCAAAACACAGGAGTTACTGGGAAGAAAATTAACTCTAACCCAGCTGAAACCAGGACATCCAATTATCTCCAACAGCAAAATCAACACATCAGGAAATAACCACAGCTCCTCCACCTGCTGGCAAGAGCAGAAGTGGAAACTGCAACTCTACTGTAATGCAATTCATTTATCTGGAACATTTGGAGTTTACCAATACATTGCTGTGGAGAAACAGTGAAAAACTGTATCATAAGAAAACTTCAACATCAATAAATGCCTTGAGGCAAAACCTTTTTTTATCCTTTGTATTGCAGGTAAAATAAAGACAAATTATCTGCACTAACTCAGAATCCTGATCCTGGGACAAAGTCTTTGTGCAGGATGCCGTACAAACATCAAATAAAAAGAAAGTTACAGTCCTGGAAATCTAATAGACAGAGTACTTAATAAACAACAAACAGGTAAAGATGGAGACCAGGCAGAAGCTATTGTTTATCTGGAGATGAAAGATGTGTAATGTGCTGACAAGCAACATGATGTTAAGTTTCCTGGGCTGCAGAACGATGGAGAATTTTGAAGGATAAGGAAACAGCTTTGCAAGTACAGAAGAAGAACTATTCCCCCAAAATGAGGGCCCAAAATAGCAGCAGGCACAAATTGGAGACTTGAACTACACCATGGCTGTGGCTCAGACTAGCTTTGTGTCACCAAGGTGGAAGAAGCATTGCTGGTATCTTGATTTGTGGATGAATTTCTGGTCTTTGGGAACACCTCAGGTGGCTTTCTGTAAGGTCCTGGTGCTCTCCCGCAAACATCACCAGTTTGCCATTACATGGTGGCTCAAGGGACAATCCAGCTGCCCTGAGCGTGGAAAGGCAGCGTCAAGGTTTGATCCTCTCCATTACACACTCCTGCCGAAAAGATACTCAGGTAGGAACATACACACTAACTATTTATGTGCAGGGTAATGCATATGCAGCATACATATGCATCCACTTCTACATATGTATATGTATAAATTACAAATTTTATCTTCTAGCACACAGTAGAGCGTGTCCAAAAAAATAATCCATTGGACCAGTCTTGACATTGTGGACCTCACCTGCACATGTCAGTGGAGATCCCGAAACACCACACTGAGGAAACATTGCTGCTGTTATTATTAGTTTCCCTTCTGATGGTTGCCTTGGTGTCTTCCTCTGTTCCCAGATCCACAGGACTCTGGGGAGCTATGTCTTTCACTACATGTGCACAGCAAGTCCCTGGCCCAGAGCTGTCAGCCCCATCATGCAAACTGAAAAAGAAATCCCACCGGCCAACAGCACTAGCAGACTATTACCATCTTGCTGAATCAGATACCAGAGGATGCTCTGGCACGTGGTACCTAGTCATACGACAGCCAAAACAAAAAAAAAAATAATAAGTGGGTGCAGTTCTGCATTTTATCAGCTTGAGCCAAAATAGCTCAGAGCAGGGAGATATTTATTTCTCTCCTACTTACTAAAAAACTTCATTTCATATATGGTGCTGAGTAAATAGTAAATAAATAATGATAATAATCTTCTCCAAGTCCCTTCAGTCTTTTTCTTTCCAGGTGGCCTCCTGTGCTGTAGCCCAGAGAAGCAGTCAGTCACCAAGCTGAAAACTTAGTGCGGCAATGGCCAATTAGAGAAACAAACCAAATAATTTCTGCTAACTTCTAGTCTCCATGGGGTAGGAGACTCCAGCCTAGCTTTGTAGAATTATGTTACCTCGTTGGGACAGGTTCCCTTCACCTTGTAAATGACAGTGATAATCTTTACAACATTCAAGGTAATAAGCAGCAGTATACTCTGATTAAACACCTTAGCATCAACTGGGAAAAAATAATAGATAATTGTGAATGGACTTCAATGTTTATTTTTGCAAATTTGTAACTTGGGAGCTAAATTTCTCTGTACAGTTTCACTGCTGTTTTTGTCCCTGGACGTTCAGGAATTTTGCAAATCAACTGCATTTCTTATTATCTGGTCTGCTGTTATTCTGGCCCAGGTTTTCCATCAGGGCTCTATCCTGGTACCTTGAGTCCATCTTGTGATAATATATTGACTCATCTAGTCCTAGACCTTAGCCAACTTTCAAATGACTCGTGTCATGCTTTGTCGGTGTTTTGAGGGTTGGAGTCAGTCCATCTCCAGCTGTAGCAAGTCCTTGGGGATGAAGGGGATGCAGACTGAGGAAAAGAGAGAGGTTACCGGCCTCTGCAATATTTCAAGGAAATCAGCACTGAAGGATGGGACAAAAATCCTGGGGAGGAAACAAATGTACCAAAAAGTAGAAGGTGATTGTAGGAAAAATGCCTTGGCCCTGGAGAAGAGCTGGAAAAACTCTGTTTTTTGCTCTCTTCTGTTTTTCCATGCCAGAGATGAATTTTTGTAGGTCATGAATGTTATCAGGAAGAAAAAAATTCTTAAGTTATGCTAAAATAACCATAGAGAGCAAGTAACCTGGGTTTTAATTCCATCAGGCAGCTAAAATTCAACTTGATGCTTCCCACAGGCAATAGCTAGAACTGTTAAATTGAATTCAGATTTACTAGATGGGTGCCAGGATCACAGGTCTTTTTTGCCTTCCACAAAGACTTATATCATATTACTTTTCCCTATTCATCCCTCGTCACAAATCACTGTCCAAAGGGGAGGGAAGTACAGTAACTTCTTCACTCTGAACATGACATTATGTGGAAATTTCCTCTTAAGAAATAAACTTAAGAAGTTTAAGAAAATTATGCTCTTTGGTGAGGCTCTTTCAGTAATTGCATTTGTAGGCAAGAAAATGGCAGAGGTGGGAAAGAAGAATATGAAGGGCATGAGGAGATGAAGACTCCTGATGTGTTTATTTACACATCTAAAATTTTGAACACATGAACTGGATAATTCATGAAAAAGATATCTTGATTTATGAAAAAAATGGGGTTTTTTGCAACAGGACTGCGAAACGAAGCTATCAATAGAAATCTTCTTCCCAGGTGGTTTATATTCTCTATTTGTGTTCCCAGAAAGGGATCAGAATAAACCAATCTCCACAAGCACACTTCAAATAAATGGATTTCAATCTGGTTTTAAATACTTGCTCCTGGCATAAAGTAAAATTGTCCTAAATCACAAAATGGGGACATTCCAAAAGAAATACAGGTTTTACTCTGTACTATAGTAGTAGCTTTGATATAATAATATAAATGAAAGGCCAAGAAAGAGAAGTTTGTATATAGAGCCCTGGTTTGTATTTAGTGTAAGAGTCTGAAGTGCCCGTCACGTAAACATGAGAGCTATTCCTTACGGCTTCAGTCTGCAGTGCAAGGTCCATGTGGCTGAAATGGCTAAATTTTACTTTCAAAAGGACTTAGAACTAACCCTTCAAGGGAACAGAATAGGTTTTGGAATGTAGGTAGTTTTGATGAAAATATAATTTTTTAGGCAGTGGGCCATGAAATTCTCATTGGAATATTTTTTACTATTGAAGTGCACATAATAAGAAATCAGTGTCAAGACAGACAGGAATAGAAGAAACAACTGCAGATCTGAATAATTTTTTTATTATTATTTTCCACAGGGGGTGCTCAGGTTGTCTTGCTAATACACAAATGAAGAGTGTTACTTCTTCCGCTTGCTTTAGCAAAGTGGCAGCTTTTCATCCTGAAAGTTCTCCCTGGGAGTAACTTCAAGGAGCAGGGTGTTCCTTCTTTGCTCTCTCTCTTCTCTTTTCCCTGACTCTTTTCTTTGCAATTCATTCACAGTGGTCTCCAAAGAAAATGCATTTGGGTTCTGATCCCTGTCCCAGCCCATCTGCAAGTTGAGAAGAGGAGCTTAATATGTCTTACACTTGCCATCAAAGCTCCAAAAGTTCTCCAGAAAGCAGATGTGTCATCTTGGTTTCTTCCTTCGAGATCTGCTCCTCCCCTTCATCATGCAAGCTTCATGCAGCAACAATAGGGCTCCAGGACAGCTGTTTTGCCCCTTACAAGACCAGAAAAGTAAATCTTATAGGGCTTCTCTGGATTGAATTCAAGTTGCCCGTAACTTCAGTTACTTCAAGTCACATTCAATTCAGCTGAAGATGCTGCTGCAGGTACCTTTGGAACCAAGACACCTGTCACCATCTATGCAACAACTGACCATACTCTTTGGGAACACAGATTTCCAATGTGAACATTATCTTATGCCAAGATCCCCCAGATTTAGGAGTTTTTAAACAAACGTTTCATCTGTATCTGTGCAACAAAGCTCTGGATAGAAAAGCTCCCTGTATGAGTACCATCAAAGCCTTGACCAATGGGATAATGATAGATAATAAAGGGTTAAAAAGTTCCCTAAAAAAGAAGCACATACCACTGCCGGTGGAATTTCCAGGAAGTTCAGGAAGAGGCCTTCAATTTGAAACTAAATCTAATTGGAGTTTGTTTGGGATTCAGCTCTCCTACTGACTTAACAAGCTGCTGGAAAGTCTAATAAATATTGACGTGATCTTTTTCCCTTTGGCAGGGCCTTGTAAGAACTCCACTTCGCAGCTCAATGATGCCTCCCTGTGTTGCCTGTGTCACAATGTACAGCAGAGGAAAAAAACACGGTCAGCACCCACTTCTATATGGAAATTTAATGAGTGTGTTTCTAAGTTGTCTTTAACCAGTTCAGCTGAAACAGTCACTAATTGCTTTCAAGCAAAGAGAGAGATTCAAGCCCCATTTCACCCTGGGCACCTGGTAACTGCTTGGCTTTCACCCTCCCAAAGCAGGAGGACTTGGTGTAACCTACAGTCATGAATGGCAATGGTTGCACTTTGGTATATGCCTACTTACTCGGTATGCTTCCAGTTTTGTCAGAGCCTGCCAGAAATAGAAGTTAAATTAACCCTGGTTACGTCAGATGAGAATAATAATTGCCTCTTGGTGGGTCACAAAGAGTGCAAAGAAAGAACTGAGCAAGGGGGAAGGCATGGGAAGGAGACAGCAGAGTCTGTTTTGAAGCTTAATTGAGTTTTATTTGCTGATGTTTTGGAAGGTATAAAATACAGCAACAAATATATCCATAAATAAGAGTAAGTTTATACTTTCAGATAAAAACTATTCAATGTTGGTTTAAAGGACTGATAAAAATTCACAGTATAATAAGAAAGAATAAGTAGAATGAAATTGGGGTGAGGGACAGCTTGGAAGAAAAATGGATGCTCTATAATCTTAGGTGACTATTTAGAGGGAACAAAAAGAATAATCATATACCATTAGTCTCAGTAATTCTTCTCTTCTGCTTTCATTTGTGTCCTGAGCTACACTCTCATGTTGTTTATTTCTGTATCTGCCAAGGTCTCACCCAAACCCCTGCCACTGGGCCACTGGGTCTTTGGGGTTGCATCTGTGGGGCA
>JAOXNO010000013.1:156172458-156200084 GCA_028565335.1 Limnodromus scolopaceus | reverse complement strand
TATACCATTAGTCTCAGTAATTCTTCTCTTCTGCTTTCATTTGTGTCCTGAGCTACACTCTCATGTTGTTTATTTCTTCATTTCTGTATCTGCCAAGGTCTCACCCAAACCCCTGCCACTGGGCCACTGGGTCTTTGGGGTTGCATCTGTGGGGCAAAAAAATAACCGATTTCTTGGATATGGATGGAATAGGCTGGGCATGTGATCTGCATTTAAAAAATAAGAGTTTTGTCCTCATCTATTGCCTTTCAGCTGACTGTAAATGGCTTTTGAAGGAGTTGCGTTTTTGTATGTAGTTCGCAGATGTGGGTAACTGCATTAGTGGAATGGAGGATGCCTGGCCCACCATATCTGGCGTAGAAAAGGGGTTAGACTTCAGGGACAACCTCAGCTAAATGGTCCTTTGCTGCTGACTCAGCCACAATCTTGTTCTACAGTGACTTAATCTATGGAGAAATAGCTGCTACAGAGTACATCAGTGGCACTTTGCCCCCTTGACACGAGGGTTTCAGTGAATGTACTTTAGCTGGGGGAAGGGTGCCTGTAACAAACAACAGACACAAACCACAATACTTAAAATCACATCTATAATAAAAATTACACATATAAAATTACATATATCACAGAGAGAAAATCACAATAAAATAATGATATTATGCCCCATACCTGTCAGTGTTTAAGAGGCATTTGGACAATGCCCTTCATAATGTGCTTTAACTTTTTGGTCAGACCTGACATAGTCAGGCAGTTTGCCTAAAACATCAGTATTGGTCCCCCTTAACTGAACTATTCTATTCTAGTCTGGTCTAGTCTAGTCTATGCTGTTCCATTCCACTCCATTCTAATCTGTGTTTTAGAAGACACATGGAAATGGTAGGATGCCAATTACTGGAGTCATTTAAGCTGGGACTCAAGAAAATAATTTGGAAACTACTCAAACACTAGCAGGATAATGGTTTAGATGAAGCTAATATTTCTTTTTCATCTTTTTATCACTCTCCCTTTTTTTTTCCTGTCCCTCTGTGTTTATGACGCATCATCAAGGCACTTAGCATGTTACAGACGTTGTAATGTAAATTTCCTCTTCAACTGGGCACGTGCAAGTGAAACTCAACCCAAAAGAAATCCACACAGCTGCCTCAGAGGGGCCTGACTATTCAGGGACAAACCCAAGCTCTTCTGCCTGTACTTCATAGCAGCCAGCTGCACACCAGCTCTGATCTCACAGCAGTAAAGTCCAACAGAGACAATATGTTTTTAAGCTGATAGATTCACCATTTAGCACAGCTACACAGTTTCTGCCCAGGCACTGACTTGTACCCAGTCAGACTGGAGTGTGAAAGGGGAACACAATAAAGTTTACCCTTTTAGCAGAAGGTATCTTTTTTGAGGATGCTTATAGGTTATTCCCAAATCAGCAGACGTAATGCTGGGTATGGCACTGAAAATCAGCTTGTATTTTCAAACTGTGAGAACAGTCACTGACATGCTGTTGGTCTGGGCACCATAGAGTACAGCAATGGGCAGCACTTCAGCTCTCCCAATGCAATTTCAAGCCCTTTTCTTGCCAAGCACAACAGCAACCAGAGTCATCACTCTGGCTCCCAAAAGCTGTAGTATTTCCTGACACCCTCGCTCTTACCTAGCAAGTAGCATTTTGAACAAAACCAAAACAAAACAAAAGCTATTTTTTTGTTATTCTGGAATGTCTGGCTTAGAAATTTTATTTTTAAAATGAAGTGTTCCTACATCCAATTTTAGTGTTTATAGGTCTTTTTTGATAAAAGCAATGCAAATTCTTTTGACAGAAGGAAAATTGAATTCACTCTCAAATCTGCTTGTTGATATTCGAATAGTCCTCAGGTAACAGTCACAGAGGTTGTCAAATCCACCCAATTCTTTTGAAGGTAAAACAAGGAGAAAAATGCAATCTAGAGACTTTTTATTGCATAAGGGTAGAAACCCGTGTCTTCAAAAAGTTCAGAGACTGGAAGGACAATAAAGAGAAACAATTCAATACTGAAAAGTGCCTGCGAGCAGTGCACCTTACAGAGTTACCTTGTAGTGTCATTGATTTGCAACCATTTGGCCCTTTTATAACAAACCGGCAAGTTTTTGTGTTTTGATCTCGTAAGTATTGACCCTTGGTCATGAGTTTCCAGATGACAAGGTGCTTGTGTGAATCCAACCCCCCAGCCCAGCACTACCTGCAGGTCCACACAATTAGAGTGGCTTCTCCTGTCCATGGATGGGGTGGGAAATGGAGGATAGTTTCCCATCCTCCCTTGAAATACTTAGCCTCAATAACCCTTAACCATTTCCAGAATATGCAGGAGGTGGCCCAGCAAAAGGGGCTCTAAGACCAGCTGACTGCTGAAACAGTAGTGTTAAATAAAATCAGCCCTTTACCCTGCTGTCCCCACTTAAAGAGGGGACACGTTGAAGTTCCGCACTCCCACTCCTCCCTACCTCGCTCCCTGCAGGACTTCCCATGCTTCTCCTCAGTATAGTAATTCCCAGTCCAGCAGGTCTCCATGTCTCTCTTCTGTGGTGAGGAGGGTTCAGAAAACTGACGATGAAAGCTGGAGCCAGAGGGTACTTTGCGCTCTGCCCTGTGTGCCAGAAAAAGCTGAGATCCCTGTGATGGACCACTTGGTTTAATGTGAGTGTAAGGCATTTTGTTTTTCAAGTCAATGAAGTTAAGAGCTATTAAAAGGCAGCTGCTTATTGACAAGCTATGAAATAAATTTGGAACGTATCCTGCTGTGTAGCCATCTGATGAAGCCGAATGGGAAAGCTAATGACCCTAGCGATGTACTTGCTATAAAATACAGCCTTTATTTCAGCACTTGAGGTTTATTCCGTAGTGGGGTAAAGGAAGGGAAATGTAATGCATCCTGTTTTCCTCCAGTGCAGAATTTCATGTGTACATATTGGTTACAAACCACCCAGGCAACTTGTTCTTTATAGCCTGCCATGCACTCCTCCTGAAAGCTCAATAGCAAAACTGAGCTAGCAGTCTGTAGCAAGCAAAACAGCTTATGATTTACTTGAATTTCTGTTATTTGGAGTTATTCCTCAAATATGGAGTGTAACATTCAGTTGGGGTATATCAGTTAATTAGCTCTGCCTGTTTTCTCCCACTGAGAAGCTGACCCAGTTGTTATAAATAATTCAGAGCCTTTTCATGATCCGCGTGCTGCAGTGGTGTAACTATCTGTAGAGTTTTGCTGATCGTGACATCTTTTATAGTCATGTGACCCACTGGGATAAAATCAGAGATTTATTTTGATTAGCATCGCAGTTTACATGGCATTGCTTGTGTCCTCTAATTGGACGAAAATAACTGAGAACATGATTTCCAATAGAGAAAATGCATTTGGAAATAATCTTTCTGGTTTATTCTCCTTCTTTATCTGTATAGCACCCAACACAATAGCAGCCTAGTCCCTGCCCATGCTTTTTGTGTTAGCAAAATTCAAATAATAATTTTGAACTGAAATACACACAAGTGCAGAGGGTAATCTGCTATTTAAACTCTCAAAGTGAAGTATGTAACCCATTTATTCTTGCAATGGGATCCATTACACGTACTGCAAACCTTCTCCACCATTTGGTGAAGTATTGACTGTTTTTCTTAACGCTGCTGCACAATGTAAGAAGCAAATACAATGACAGCATTAGGAACATTTTACTCGTAGACTCCAAACTTAAGCTGACAGCAGGAACAAGCACTCCTGTGCATGTAGCGTACATCTGTCTCCACTTCCATATGCAGAGTCAATAACACTGGCACTTAGGGCCATACATTTCTGATTTCAGAAGCCAGCTCAATGAAAGACCAGAAAATCACACTGTCCATATAAAATGACGCAACAAATGGACTTTTTTTTTTTTATAAACAACTGAGCTGCTGATGAGAAGGGCCCAGTGGCAGTGGAAGAGATGTCAAATGTGGAAGACAGGTTTTGAGGAAAATCCATTTCTGGGGAGCAGAAGGAAAGACAGAGGAGAGACAAAATTCAAAATCCCACTCATCCTTCTTAGCCACCAACCCTCATATTGCCTCAAATCCACCCCAGCTTCCCTCATTCAAATGAACTTCCCCTTAAACTTACTTGTTGCTGTGCCAATATTCAGTGTTACAACGCCCTGAACGGAGACACAACATATGTTACTGTAAATCTTTGGGATGACAATAATCAGTTTACATCCATGTCTGGATGCAAGAGAGCAAACATGGCAAAAGGCAAGCCCATTAGTCTCTATTAAACATCATGATCTGAAGGAAAACACTGTCTCAACAAATCTCCAAGCCATTTCCATGCACAAGCCATTTCTATGCACAAGGCTTTATACCAGGGAAGGAGTATTATACTCAAAACGTATCTTGCTTCCCACATGTTTTTCCCCAAGTATCTATTACCAGCCACCATCAGGGGTGGGCTGAGTACTGCACCTGGTACGGCCATCCTGTTTTCTTATATTCTCACATTATGCAAAGTTAAGCTGGTGCTGAATTAAGTGGTATTTCAGCCTCTGTAAAATCCATCTCAGCTAGCTCTGGCCATCTAAGCAGACTTTTGGGACCTTGCCTATTTCTCACATGACTACAGGTGGTGTCTACAACACAGACATCAACATCCACAAGCCACCTTAGGATCCTGCTACAACCAGCTGGAGACTACCCCCTATGTCAGCAGAGACCAGAGAGAAAAAGTCCTGATTTCAGAGAATCATAGAATTATAGAATCATTCAGGTTAGAAAAGACCCTTGGGATCATCGAGTCCAACCATCAACCCTACTCTACATTCTCCCCTACACCATATCCCCCAACACCACGTCTCAATGACTCTTAAACACGTTCAGGGATGCTGATTCAATCACCTCCCTGGGCAGCCTATTCCAGTGTCTGACCACTCATTCTGTGAAGAATTGTTTCCTAATGTCCAGTCTAAACCTACCTGCTGCAGCTTGAAGGCATTCCCTCTTGTTCTATTTACCTGTGAGAAGAGCCCAGCACCAACCTCTCTACAATGTCCTTTCAAGTAGTTGTAGAACATAGTTCTATATGTTTCAATGAAACATAAAAACACACTGACTGTGACATATTTCTTTGGTACACTATACAAATCTAGACTGATTTTTAATGATTATTAAACTCTTTTTAATGATTGCTTGTATTCTCTTTGTTTATATTAAAGAACATTATGAGTCTTCTGGCCAGGTATATCACTATAGAATTGGAAAAAAAGGAGGTTAAGAACCAAAGTGCTCTTTTAAACCTGGTCTTTTGGCTTGTAAAATGAACTGATGAGCACTTTGCCTACACATTGAACCTTCCACGTCACATCAAAAATGAAAAGCATAAGCTTTCCTCTAAAAATCCTGCTTTGGGCTAACTTAGGATTCCAGTTGTTGGGAACTGTTTGTTTTGACTTCACTGTGGGTGGGTCAAACAAAAGTCAGCTCTTTTCTGGCTTCCCTCCATGTCACCGTTGCTGAGTCCAAGTTAATAAGCCTGACTGAGAAGCTCGTTTCTCTTGGGTTTCTAAGGGCTACGAGGGAAAGTGCAGGCTCCAACCGGTTTCTGCACCATGTTCCTGGCTATCTCATCCCTGGAGGCAACCAGGGCTGAAAAAGGCTCTGTCGTTTCCTATTTTAATGTTGAGCTCTGCGTTGTACTGCTTGCTGTCCCAGCAGTAAATCTCAGTGCTGTAAATACATACACCCACGCACTTGGCTTTTACCCACCAGCAGCTGCAGAAGAACAGCCCCTGAAGGAAGAGCACTTTCTAACATCCATCGCTGCGGACTGACTTTTGCCATGAAGCAGGCACTTTACAGCCCCTCCTGGTCACTGGGGGAGTGTTTTGTGTCTCTGCTTTGTGCCAGTTTCAGCTGTAACGACTTTGCATACCCTAGTGCTAAGGGCTGTAGCTAAAGCTGTGTCCTGCATGCATCTAAATTAGTAACTACATTTTCTCTGGTGAGGCAACATCTCGGCAGGTAAATTAAGGCAGCCCAAGAGTATTTTCCAGCATTCATGCCAGCCATGACCTGTGTTTATACAATTAAACTCTTTTAGTCTGTAAAGGGAAGGTGCTGCGTCCAGACTGCCAGTTGGGAATGGTTTTGGGGCTGTGCCAGCTATCAGCTGGCATCCAGGAATTGTAAGGACAGTGCCTAGGCTAAAACTACACCAGAGATCATTGTAAAAATGTTTATCAGCAAATTGCAGTGCCCAGCAACATTTCCTGACACTGTTTTATTTCCTAGTGTAGCAATAGTCCTCTTAATAGCCTCATTGTATGAGGACCTGGGTTCTGGACACCCTGGTAGCAGGTGACCTATAAAACTCAACATTTGTTTGAAAATAGATGTTTCAGTAGTTGCAAAAAGAAGCTAAGTTGATGTGAACAAGGGCTGGTGCCTGTCTGTGAATCTTGCAAAACACCGGACTTCATGAGTGCCTGGTGAAGTTAAACATTGATGGGCAAATGGAGAATTTCTGAGGAGAGAGGGAGATGATTATTTTCTTTCATACATCTTTCATATACTGGGTGTTGCCTTCATAAAACACTCCTGTTTCCTTATAGAATATTAAGTGATCAAAGCATCTCAAAGCAAATGGATTTGGAAGTACATACAGTATGTTGGTATGCTATTCACATGCTGAAAGCTCTTTCTGTCATCAGTTTTGTTATAGCTGATTGGAATTAAAACTCTACAGAGTCAGACTTTGAAAGAAGGTGACTGTTTATTTCATTTCAATTTTTTCCACAAACTTTTTTCTAGAAACTCTCACAGTGATAATTGTTAAATAATGAAAATATATAATAATAATTCTGCTCTCTCACGTATTTTTATATAGCACAATATTATGAATATTTTATGTGATTTTTTTTTTTGAAGGTGATGGAAGTGTGAAGTTATCTTAACAAAGCCCAAAGAGTCATGCATTGTTATTTTTAACCTTTATGGGGAGATGGAGCAAGTAGCCCACCCGCTCAGAAGGAAATAACAATACTTCTTATTAAACATAATTGTTTCCATGGGATTGTAGGGTTGAGAGTATAGAGACAATAAAGTTCCAAGCCAAAACGTCACTTCATCTTCTTGCTTTATAATCGCCCATTGTACAGCTGTTTTGCTCACAATGCGGGTGGCAAATCTCTATAATAGGGCTTTAGAATCTCTAAATTTGCTAATGAAAAGTATTTAATCCCTGCTCACCAAGACAAATCTTTAATTGGTAAGTCTGGTGGTGCTGCTGTGCTGCAAGCATTATGCAAGAAGCCAGGCTCCCTTCGTACGCTTTCGGACACCATGGTTACCAGCAATGTTATGCATGAGGGTGGAGAGCACAAACCCTGAGCTTTCATCACCCCCAGAGCTGGTGGGATAATCAGTGATTTCTGTCCTTGCTCCAGAAGTAGACTTCCATCTCCTCAGTGAGGCAATGAATAAAATATCAACAGCGCCCTTAGAAATGGAGCGGGTTTACGCCTAATTCAGAGGCTCATCATGACGCACACCATCTCCTGGTCTCTCTTCTGCTGCCTTAGTCACATCACTGAAAGGAGATTTTAGATTTTAGGAGCTTAGAACATGCTGCAAGTTTAAAATCCTGCATGTGAAATAGCAATTATCATGTGTTAGATTAGAAGGATCATGGCTTTCCAGCAGCAGGATGAAATGGAAGTTGTAAGTTTTCCACTGAACATTTTATGGAGGAGAATTGACGAAATAAAGGCTCTGTGGGCTTGAATCTAGTGTGGTTTCTTTCTGAGGCTGATTTCAGAGATAGCAGGGAAAAGA
The DNA here is from genome assembly GCA_028565335.1 of Limnodromus scolopaceus. Taxonomy (NCBI): domain Eukaryota; kingdom Metazoa; phylum Chordata; class Aves; order Charadriiformes; family Scolopacidae; genus Limnodromus; species Limnodromus scolopaceus. The sequence goes on along the minus strand of JAOXNO010000013.1, from coordinate 156,192,262 downwards.
CTCTCTCCGGAAATAATTAGAAAAAAGAGCTATGTGGACCTCACTCAGGTCAAGGAGAAAATATAGATCAGAATTAAAATCTTTATAAATGCATAAGTGGTGCTTGTGAAGAGGTGGTATGCATCTTACACCATCCATCCAGGACTTTCTTTGGTTCATGAAATGACACAAGACGTCCAGAGCAGGGGGAAGAAGTCTTTAACTTATACCTCTGTGAGTTGTTTTCTCCTCCTGAGTGCTCAGAGTCAACTGACTGGTGGTTACTGGGTGCTGCCAGGACTCATGGCTGAAAACCAACAGATCCTTGTGAGCTCTTGGTAGGAGACTGCTGTTAACCACCCAACCCTGGTGCTCCAAAAGGAAGAATCTGGTAGTATATCCAAGCATATGCTGAACTCTGATCTCAATGGTCTTGTGAGCTACTTCTCACCAAATTTGGAATCTCACTTCAGAACTCTGAGAGAAGCAGTCTCTTTAGACTGCCCTCTCTACTGATTTCAGTACCAGCTCAGCACCCAAGCCCAGAGACACATCTCCAGGTTTTAACTGTTCATATAACAACATATAAATATCTCTTTGCATTGTGTTTCAGGATTAAAAGCATCACCGAGGAGTAGGAGCACAAAATGACACATGGAGAATGGAGGAGATGCATATCTTTGCTCTAAATGCAAGTCTACTTTAGCATGAGATGACTTGCAGTACCTCAGGTCTATAGACTAGATTTCTGTTGATTATAATGGGAGCCTGGACAACATAATCCAGATGGAGATATTAACTTCACAGACATCTGAAAGCAGGGGAGGTGAATCCCAGCCCTCGCCTCTTCACTGTCAGAGAAATATATTAATTCTTTACAAGTGACTCCCTCTCACTCTTTTTCTTTCAAACTTGGTATGCGGTGCTGCCAGAAAGGGCTATGAGAGCAGCATTGTGAGGACAGGTCTCTCTTCGGAGCCAGATGGGTACAGAACAGTCTGACCCAACAGCTACTGCACCCTTCATGAACTTCCAAATTAGTAAATTAGTAGACACAAGAATTTCCAGATTTTACTGTTATCAAATGAAGTCTGCCACTGTTGCAATAATTGATTCATTTAACATTTATTTATTTAACATTTATTTATGCATTTTATTTAACATTTACAGGTATTTACCCAAATACAGATGACCAGACAGATAAACCCAGCTTTACATAATCTTGATGAATGTAAAAAACAAGGTGATAAAAATGGATTCAAAGAAATTATGCTGGTTTGACTACCTAGGAATAATCAGTGTGCTATGTATAGAACTGCACAGATACAGATGCAGCTACATTCATTCCCTTACCAAAAAATGATCAAATGGAAAATAAGGCATGCTTGCTCTTCTATAACACATAATATTTTCTTTTTTTTTCCTTCAGAGCTCGAGAGAGTATTTCTGTGAATAAACTGGGAATGATAAAAAGTCCCTTTCACTCTCTGATTACTCTTTACTGACACTGCATCTAATATAAAAATAGCCCACAGCCTTTATAAAATTCAACAAAGTGCAGATTTTTGACAGCAATCATTTCTGAATTTAGTAATATTTTCTTTTATTTACAGTAAGGAGTGAAACAAAGCAGATACCTCCCCCTTCTAGTCCCTTTTATAAAACCCGCAAGTTTCGCTGCAACAAAATTAAATGATAGAGATTTGACAGAGGAGCAAAAGACATGATAACAATATATGTGCATTTTTTGGGATGGGGGGAAATGAAAGAATGAGTTAATTGCATTTTTATCTTAAAAAGAAGTTAATAAATTACCATTTCAAAGTGGGATTTACATATTCCATCACTTTGCAAAGATTAGCTTTTTCTTTGATAGTTTTTTTCTTTCTCATTTTATGATTCTGTCTTTTGGATGAGATACTCCAAGAAAAAAAAATCCAAAAGAATTCCAAAACCCATTCCTTTGCAGTCATTAAAAGATCCTGTGGCACTTTCCATAAGAGCCCAAAGCGTTTTAAACGTCAGTGTCCTGGCATAAGTCCAACTTGGGTAATTACATTCCATCCTGTCTCAAAGAAATCCTTTCCTCAAGCTATAATTTCATTTGAAGACATTGTTCCACACTTCTCTGCCTGGAAACGATTGCTCCGTGATCTCAGCTGCCACATTGCAGAGAGGAAATAGCTGCATTTTAGTGCAAGTAAGTGTTTTCTATAGACTCGCTGTCATTCAGGCTTCCACACTGAGCACCTGAGTCCAATAGGCACCACACATGATGCCTCCTCACAGTATGCACCTGGGTGAAGCCCTCTCTATGCTATATACAGTTGACTTCTATAGAAAGTATATAGAATATCGCGTTATAGTTGCGCTATGGTTCACAGAACAGCAACTGCAGTCATTTGTCATTTGCTGTATATGGGCACTTTATGTTTGCCACAGTTTGTAGCAAGAAAGCGGTAAGTAGAGTTGACAAATTATATTTCTGATAGAACACTATAATGAATGATTCAGAAACGCAAAATGGCCATAGCAGACTTCAGAGGAAAATGTTTTCCTATAAACACAAAGTACATCATGATACTATCAGTGATTCCTACCACAAAATTTGAGTCCTCTTCACATTGAGCATGACAAGAGATCTCCCAGTGTCTTTTCCATTGTTTCCATAGAATTGAAAGTGGAGGTTATCTTCCTCGTCTGAATAATTTATTCTCTCATGGAGTGGGAGCATCTTGTCTAATTTTAGACAATTAAAAGATCTAAATCTAATTTAAAGTATGTTTCAAGATCCACTTTGCCATCAATGAAGAGCAAGACTCCCATAGGTAAACTATCTCTTCATAAAATGGGTGTCTAAGAATATGAATATGGTGTCCAGTCCTTGAAGTTACTACAGATAATTTATGTAAAATGCTGATGTTGGGTGAGGTGAGTTCTACCCAGAAAGGAGAAAATTTGAATGTGAATCAATACACAGGGTGTTAAAATGAAAAAAGAGCTTGATGTAGCACAGTATGAGTAAACAGTGAAAGCTGTCTTCCACCCTGAAGATGGAAAACTGCACAGGAGTACGGTCCTGCCCTCTCCAGATGGCTGAATCATGGAGCATTTTCGTGAGACAGCTTAAAGGAAATGGTTTACTGATACAGCAACAAAGCTTGTGCCCTCTGATGCCAAGGTCTTACAGACATCTCAGCAGAACACCTCGGGTTCTGTCAATCCTCAGCTTCCCAAGGGTTTCAACAGGGCACTTATGTACTCACAGGCAAAGGGATTCAGAATCCAAAGCAACGTACAAAAATAGAGAGGTCCTCACAGTCTTCAATAGGTGCTACATCAGGACCTAACTCTTAGCTTCATACCTTGAGAGGGTATTTTTCTTTTTCTGGATGGGACTATGCCAGGAGGATTAAACTCCAGTTTTGCCAGCTTGGAAAGAGATTATGTCCTTGACTTGATGTCACTATTTTCTATCCCCCTAATTAAACAGAAAACTCAGCACAGGGGTAAGAATGAGAGAGAGAGCAAGAGGGAGAGAGAAAAGAATTAAGGAGAAGCTGACCAGAAAAGCCAAGCAGTTCAAGTCTTTTAATTTAGTATTTAAAAGCTTTTCTGTGAGTCTGCTCCTCAGAGATATGACTGTTAAAGAAAATGGATTTTCCTACTTCCAGCCAACCTAAATATATGTACATATTTATACACACCCACAAGTGCGCACACACAAATGTACAGAGAGGAGGAGGAGGAAAGTTTATACTGAAAAAGATGTTGAAGTTGTATCAAAAGAATAAGATGCAGAAAGAATATTTTTTCTGAGAAAATCCATTTTGCGAATCCATGACTAATCCCTGCAGAACACACACACACACACACATACACACACACAGAGAAAGGCAAAGAATGAAACAACATAGCTATACTTAAAAACATATTCAGCTCTTGGCATATATACTCAGGATTGCGGGTAACCCCTCCAGTTTGTAAGTTGTCCATCCTTTTTAAGCATAGTTTTGAATAATCTATTTTACCACTCCATTAGGAAAATAAATAAATTAACATCCAAACCCTGCCAAAAACCAAAACATATGCATCTTGTGTAGGGAGGGTGAGCTAAAAGACCAGACCAAGCTAGAGTGGGGAAAGAGAACTCACTGTAGAGGTTCATCAGACGTTCATGGTCCCATTTGCAGCTTGAATCCAAACACAACCTTGGGACTTTCACTGTCTGTAGAGGGCATCACTGAAGGAAGGAGAGATGTGCTGAAGGGGAAAAGAGTGGGGAGGTGTCAGAAGAAAACAAATTTGGGGCAAATAAGGTGGCTGAGGTTCTTTGAGCCATGAATGTGGCTGTTCTCCAAGGGATGCTAGAGTCATTCAGCAGTTCCTCCAGCACATGCAGTCTCATGAAGTTCCACCTTGCTATTAATATACATTTCACTGGTGAAAAAGCAGCCAGAGAATCAAATAGCTTGGGTTGTAAGGGATTTCTGGACATCAGTGATGCAACCTGTCAGGTGAAGTAGGGTCAGCCTCAAAGTTGTATGCAGCTCACATCCCTCCTTGGTGCAGCCTGGCTTCATGAGAACACCTAAGTACCAGCAGGAGGGAGCAAGGTCTCCCTTTGCGTTAAGGTACTGGGCTGTTTAATGCAACTGGTTGACTCCGACTTCTCCAGCAGAGTTTTTAAACACATAATTTTACACTACAGCGTACATACACTCAGACATAACTTCATACATCTTCTGAGGCTAGATGGACATGCATGCACAAATGAATGAATAAATGTGATATATGTTTTCTTGTCCTTATACACATAAACTGAATAATTAACTTTTCCACAGCTTGGCTTTCTATACAAAAGAAGACCAGTGCCCAGAACAAGGAGAGGCTGTGGGACCAGCTGCAGTCAAGGCTGAGCATGACGGAGCCGTATGGGGTGATTACCGCAATATTTCATACGTATTGCAAAAAGTCTCTGCCTAGTTTTTCCACCATTTGCAAAAACCTGGAAGTGTTCAAGGCCAGGTTGGATGGGACTCTGAGCAACCTGCTCTAGTGGGAGGTGTCCCTGCCCATTGCAGTGGCTTTGGAACTCGATGATCTTTAAGGTCCCTTCCAACCTAAACCATTCTATGACTCTGTGATTCTATGAAAATTCACTCAGCTGTGGATGTGTTGCTCCTCCTCTGGGAGGAGTCAGTCCCTAAATCCATATTTTGTCACCTCATCTAAACCAGCACAATTTCCAGAAGAACTGGAAAGCAGAGAGCAAAAAAATACATCTCTTTAAGGAAAGAGGGATGCCAAGATCTGGAAAATCTGCCTTTGTCAGGCAGGTCTGAAAATGTAGGTCACCTATTGCAGGGCTTGGATGGCTTCCATCCCAGCCCTTTTTCTGCTAACTTTTTAGCTAGCCCCTTTCTTTCTCCTTTTAGATCTTGCTTTTTCAAGCTCCAGCCCGCCTCCTCCCAGCCAGCTGTGTATATGAAATGACTTTGGGACACGCTGGCAGGGAGTAGGTTTAAAAATAAACATGGTGATATTCACCAGGAAGACACTGCAGGCTGCAGACTCCTTTGTGAGTGATAAAGATTTAATTATTGCGTGCTGGCCCTCCTTACCATCTTCCCAGCTGTAACAGGTGCCTGAGTTTCATCTTTCTTCCAGCTTTTTCTCAAGGTAATTAAATCTATATCCTGGAGAAAGGTATATGCAGGTACATGAGTCTCTTCCAGCTTTAAAGGGAGACATTTTTATTTTTTATTAACTCTACTAATCAGCAGAGGAATTATACAGAAGCTAAGCTACGGAGGCTACAGGGAATTCAAGGTTTTATCTGGTACTGTGTTTACCTGTAAAATAATCCCATTCTGGGGAAACCTGCTATGGTTTTGATTTTAAGCATAGGTTGTGTTCATTTTGTGATCCTGATAGCTTTATTCCACCCAACCCTGGGATTTATGTCTAATCCTGAGCAAAAGAATTTTTCATGGGAGAGAAAGAGGCTGCAGCAACGAGGACAAAGCGCCGGCCTGCAGCAGGATTTTCTCTCAGGCTCATTAAGTGACTTGGGGCATGACCCTCCGTGGTACATTTTGTAATGGGTCTCGAGTCACTTTGATCACAGCGTGATCACACGCCCCTGAAGTCTCTCTGTACTTCCTATCACCAGACGTTGCGCTACATGGTTTGTGAAGATATACGGTACGGAACACAGTGCCATTAAGACATCTGGGCTCCAGAAATATGAATTTCACATTTAAGACTTCAAAGATAATAAAAGTTAATCTTTCTAGACTCTCCAATGGTGAATGGCTGAAAAAAAAAAATTGTTGGGAGATTCATGCTGAGAAGCTCAGGGCAAAGACTGAGGCTGAGATTTGGGTCCTGTGTTACCTTAACTATGCACTGCCCTCTTTATATATGAGCATTGTTCATCCAAGGAATGGCTTGGTATAGGATGTAGTCCCAAACGATATATGAGCTTAAGGGGAGACAGGATATATGCATGAAAGAAAAATCAGTTTTGCAGTAGTAAATACATAACAGCAATCACAATCTACCAAGAAAGTCCATGAGACACTAGTGACTGTTCCCTCAGAGGAAACAGCGTATGAGCTTCTGCTCTTCTGATGCTGTCAGAGACAAAAGAATGAGCTGAACTGAACTTTGGTTTTACTCAAGATTCTTGTGTACCTGTGTAAACTCTACTATATAATGGAAATAAGGCAACCACCCTTACATTATTTCCCCAGCATGAGAAAACAGAGGTAGGTTGATTTTGGACAGGTCATTAAGCATACCTCTAACCGCTGTATTTTATCTCTATGCTTTGAAAATCCATATTCAAATCTTTAAGGCATAAGAAAAATGAAGGCAAACGATGCTTACTTCTCTTCTACTGTCCCATGCTTGAGCGAAGAAGTCATTGGTGAAAAAAACCAACATTGACTTCAGAGGCCACCAGCCTGGGCAGGTGAATTATGGAACTCAAAGGTTTCACACATAGAGCTGAAAAAGTTAATTTCTTTTCTGTACCAAGCCACCTTTAGTTTCTTTTGTGCCTGTCAGTGAGGTGCCATTTGTACTGACTACTGAATTAAGACAAGGCTGCAGATCAATAAAGCTTCAAGGAAATATGTTCCATATTTTTCTCCTTCAGTGCAGTTGTTACTGGGCCTGTAAACTCTAAGTTATAGAATTGGATCCTCAGCTGTTGCAAACTGCCTTATGTGGATTGTTACTGCTTACAGCCACACTGAAATTTAGTTCACTTGGTGTGCATTCAGTATGGAGGCACCATATTGTACCACACCAATTTGCTTCAAGAGGTGCTTCTGTGTGTTTCTGTGAAGTTTCTGGCTATTTCCTCAGACTGTCAGGGTAACAGAATCTAATTCTGTTATTGCAGGCCTCTATCACCTGAGTCCTTGCAGACATTTATCAAGCTCCATGAAGCCCCATTTTGGCTTCTTTTTGCGCCATTGTTCCTACCAAAAATCTGTTTCTGGAACATGAGTGTGTTAATGATTAGGAACGTTCTTCTAATTGCCAGCCTAAATTTATTCATGGGCAGTTTATTCCTCATTTGCTCTTCTACAAACAGTGTCTCTGCATTTATTTTCTTACTATTACCCCTTCTTGGCTTTGTATGTTGTTCAGACCTTGTAATGAACACTCCCTCTGTTATGCGCATCAATTATGGAAACCTTCTCTGAGCAGGAGCTCCACTTTGAGAGTGCAACTGGGACTTCGGTTGGTGCTTAGGCACTTTCTGAATCGGAGCTTTAAATGGTGGGATTGTACCAATAAAGGTACGAAATGTTCTCCACTAACCATTTCACCCTGAAAGGGGGAAGAAAGTGAACTAAAGCAATTGGAACCTGGGGAAAGGAAGGAGATACTGAACTTCTTGCTGCTCTTTCTTTCCACTTTCTCTTAGTTTATCTGATTGCTAGAAGGGTAAATAGCTTGAGATCTTCTGTCCTGATCCTGTCTTCTGAAGCAGCTACTACTGGTCCATGTCAGAGAAAAGATACCGGATTAGATGATCCTTTGATCTGACCTAAACATGGCCATTTTTGTGTTATTCACTTGTATCAGCTCACACAGTTAAACCAAACCCAGGAAAATTATAATTGAATTCACAGCAGAGAAGGGAATTTTTTTATTTTTTTTTTTTTAAAAAGAAGTGCTAATAAAAAATCAGTTGGAAGTAAGTTATCTACTTTTAAGGAAAAAATAGACTTCTTTTGTTTGATGCTATTTATGCTTCCCAAAAGTATCATAGTTTGTAGGCTTGATCATAAATAGCACCCAGTTGAGACAATGTTTTATTACAGTGCAGGGAAAGTTGTCATTTTCACATGAGTTTTCCTCCAGAGGTGCTTGGGAAATAGAATTTCTGTCCTCTGGGAAATTTCAGCCTCTCAGAAAACAGTTTTCATTTGTCAAAGAAAATTTCAGAATTTACCGCATAGTGTAAATTGCCCATCAAAACTGATTCAACCATCAAATATTTTTAGGTTTTGAAGTAGAATATTAGAGCTAATCCAGAAAAAGAAATTATGTTAAACATAATTTTGAGGCAAAATTAGAATGATTAAAATCATTTAGCAATATGAGACAGCCTTTCTGAAAATAAATAGAAATGGGTTTTGATCTGTTTTTACAGCTCAAAATTGCAGTATTTCAACAAAAGTGCTTTTTTATGTAAGAAAAAATGCTTGATCAAAAACTTTTTCAGCAAGCTCTGTCTATGCACACGGTGACCAAGAGACAAATATACACGTGCCAAAATGGAATAATGCTAGGGATGGTCATTTACAGAGATCTGCAGAACAATGTTGGCTTTGGCTGGGTCCTCACCTACAGTTTAACTTCAGCCCCACCAGGGCTGGTTGATGACCCTCAAGCCTGGCAACAGAATGTGCTTGTGTTCTCATCTCACAGGGCCACTTTTTTACAGGGCACACTGGTTACTCCACACTAGGTGATGCTTCAGGTCTCTTCTGAGTCCTTGTTGGACCTCTTTGGTCTTAGGATCTATTAGCACATTTGATGAGTTTTTATTCCAGTCCAGAGTGTGTAAAATAATTTAAGAGTTGTGTTATAGCACACCACAGTCACTTATTTCCAGCATGAAGCATGCCAGGCAGTTTGACATGAACTGGTCCCAGGACAGTGCTGGGTGACTGTACCTGACTGTCTCCTACAACATCCCATATGTCCTCTCCCTGGCATAACCCCCAGATGTTGCCTGCATCACTACAGGCTTTTACTCCACAAATGTTTCATCTTCCAGCTCTACCACTGCATGACAAAACATTGTGTGAGGAGTCCTTCCCAGATAAACCCCAGTAACTTTTTTTCTGCTTTTCTTTTTCTTTCACAAAGCCTACACTGTAATTCCTTACACTTGAATCCAGCGAATTCCTGTGAGATGATAATTATCCCTGAATGCTTTTTTTAAAAACTTTCGGGGAGTTCACCCTTCTCCATAGTCTGGTGCTTACGCAGAGGCTGGGCTGCTCAAGGCAAAAATCATTACCGGCCTGAGGAGTAATTTTGCTGAATGGCAGAATAACAGAAGGATAGCACTGGCCCTCCAACACCAGCAAACGCTGATGGAAGAACAGAGGCATGCAAACAGCCTTCTCACAAATTAACACCTCCCTGACGCATACCTGGAATTTCCCGTTTTAAATAATAATAATAAAAAAAAAATATATAAAAATATATGTAAATAATAAAATCTACTTTAATAAAAGCTGACATTTAGGAAAGACATCAGCATTGTGATATTAAGTCTGATCTCTAAATCAAACCCGGAGAAAGCATTTTACATCCAGCAAAAGCCACGTGAAAAATCTTCAGGGAAGGTGACTTGTAGGCAACATTCCTCTAAATTTTATCCTCATTTCTGAAAGATCGTCTTAAAACTATGGACAAAAACATGAGTTTCTGAGCTCAGAGGAACCTGAGTTTTTGAGAGAGAAAAAAACAAAAGATGTCTTAATTGCTATTCCTCAATTCACTATGCAGCATGACTGCCAGTTCTGACATAAGGAACAAAAGGACTGTCATCATTTTTGCCAATGTCTGCAGAAAACATGTGGTCAAACAGGTGACAGGATTTCCTCAAGGTCTTTGAAAGTGGCTATCTCTTTGATCCAGGAGGTAACCTGATTTTTGGCCCTGCTCTTTCACCCCCTGTGGCTGCTGCCTGGGTAGTTAGGCAGTTTTGATGTCAACTTTGAAAAAGGCTTTTTCTTTCTCTCTCTTTTTCATTCTGGGCTTCTAAATTTTGGGGTTGGTTACCTTACTCTCTTTGGGCCACCAGCGAAAACCACCAGTTGGATGCGGGTTATTCATCCACACACCAGTCTGCATTCTGGGGTATCTCCTCCTCCCGCAAACTGCCAGCACAGAAAATGAGCCATGGTACTTAACTTGGCCAGAATCCTTTTAAAATTCTCAAAAATCACTGAAAACCTGCTCCAAACACCGCCTATCAGGGAACAAGCCTATTATCAGGAGCTAACCTAGATATTTTGCCCAGAGTTTTATGTTATAATTACTTTAATATCCCTTATGTCTGGGAGAGTGACTAAGAGCTAAAAAACATTCTTAAAATCACAGAAGGAAAAAAAAAATAAAAAAAGGGAAACTGTCCTATTAAGTCTCAGCGGCAGCAGACTGTGGTAGAGTGAGAGTGATGCTGCAAGGTAATGATCCCTGCCTCCAAAACCAGAGCAGATATCAGTGGCATTTCCTCAGGTGGCATCAAGCATGGACATTTCATTAGGCCGCTTTCGCCACCCTCCTCCTTCAAGGAGAAGGTCTTCAGCTGCCAGTTTGATGCCCCTGTCACAATGTTTTTTCTTTTAAAAACCCTTTTTTACTCCTGGATAGAAACATCTCGTTCATACAGGTGGTTCAGGCTTTCTCAGCAGAACGCAGAGGGGATGCAGCTCATTTCTGTTTGGTACATCACCTCTGAATGTATCTTGGGGTAGCAGCTCCTGAGGATGAGGACTTCTTACAGTGCAGTCTACAGAAGGATTGCTCATAATTCATGGAATTTCTGCCTATTTTTCACCTATTGCATTATGCTGTTTCAGTCCAGCAGAACAATTTCCAGACATAGTGTGGACATGGGTCCCAAAAATGAGCGTGAATCTGCTGTTCCATTGCGATTGCTGCAGTGCTTGAGGAGGAGGCTGTTCTGTGTTATGTATTGTCAAAATACCCAGTAAGAAAACGTAATCCTATTTAGGACATAACAATTTAAGACGTTTTAAAAAGGATGAGAAGAAAGTAACCTTGCTGGTACTCATTCAAAGTGAGGTATAACTCAAGGTATGAAGTGACTTGGGCAAGGTTACATGGGCTTCTGTGGCACAACAAATCACGCTCCTATCTCCTTGGTTTCCAAGAGAACCATTCAATCACCAGACCACCACTTTCCAACTCCATCACCTGCCTTGCAAGGTGACCTGCCTAGTCTTTGAAAATTTCTAATCGTTTGATAAAGACGAAAGTGGATGCATCTTCTATGCCACCTAGTTCCATCTATGTCCAGCTAATGAGAGGCTAGTCTAAGACATATTAGCATTGTTTTGAGGAATTTGGGGGATAATACAGTCATTAACTCAGCTGCACCTTCACTGAAGGCTAGAAAGGCATTTTCTACCTTGTGCCTTGCAACAGAAAGACTTGTGAGTATGGGGGGTGTGTTGAGAAGAAGAAGTAACTGTGTCTAGCACCAGGGAAATAAGGACAAGATGCCAGAGTTGGCCTGAGGCACCAGTCCTGGGAGGACTTAAAGAGGAGTGAGGGTGGCCCGGCTCCCTCTTACTCTTCCTAGCAGATTTGCACATGCAGTGTCAGCCCCATGCTTTCAACCAAGCTGGTTAGAGCTGGCGGTAGAGTTTAAAAATGCAATTCAGCAAGTGGAAGAGGCAGATGAAATAACCTGAACCTTAGCCATGCTGCACTGTAAGGACTAATTCTGCAGACTGCTGCTTTCCAGGGGGACCGGGGATCCTACATGTCATTTCATGCACATTTTAATATTGAAAGGGAAGCTTTCCTTCAAAAATAGGTGTATCAGAAACTTCAGCACTTTTGCCTATGTGGAGAGTATTGAAAGTACTTGTTGGACTCCTCAGTCAAAACCGTTTCTGGTGAACTTTCTGGGGAAAAAGATTTTTCCTGGCTGTAATTAACTTTCTGTCAACTACTAGCAAGGCAAAAGGATAAGTACATTTTTTTTTCCACCAGAGATAAGGCTGAGAAACTGAGAACATAGCTTATGCTGACAGGCATTAGGCACTATTAGACTGATCTATCAGCCTGAGTGATGATGGCCCCATGGAAGCAGTGAACACATCACCACTTAAAGCATTTTAAACTGATCTGGACACAGCACCAGGGAATATTCTGGCAGAAACAATCCCACACTCGACTGAGGAATAAAGTAGATGGCCTAGTGGTGTTGGTGTGGGGGTGTTTTGCTTCAGGGTGGTTTATTTTCATTTTTGGGGTGTTCTTTTTTATGTCTCTAAATGCCAGGAGTCACATCAAGAGAAGTACTGAGCTTCTGCACCTTTCACAGAAAGACAGTGAGCACCATGAATTTGTAACAGGTCCATCAGGTAAGGAAACGTTCCAACATGGGGTTGACTTCAAGCATGTCAGACATCCCAGTGCAGGGTATTTTATTACAGGATTTAATTGAGTGTGTCACAGAGCATTTACTAAAGAAACTGAGAAGAGCAGGCAGATTAATCACTCCGATGATATTTGGGGCCAGTTTGCAAAACATACTTTAACACATCAAAGCCCTGCACACACACTTTCTGAGCATTAACATCTGCATGTCATGTCATTCCCAGGCAGAAAACCCATCACCTGCAACACAACCAGGATGCTAAATTTTGGATTTAGCCTGAGTGAAAAAGACACATATACACAGGAATAACTGACATCGGTGCCTGAAAATACTGTGGACAAGAACAGCTATCAGGAGCACCCTGTTTCTCCAGTATATTATGATTTTTTTGAAAGGACTCCTAGAAAAGCAATTGCCCCAAATTTAGCTGTAACAGGATCAACTTTCCAATCTCATTTTGTTGAGCTCTATACTATTGCCTAAAAGAAAGGGAAAATGAAGCAGGGAAAAGAGTTTATCTGGTGAGGAATTTTGCTCATGAAGGCAGGCTGACTTAGCCTGAGGGCACCTCAATAAAACCCCGTATAACATGATAGATGTTATTAAGGCAAGAGGATTTTTTTCCCCCTAATATTCACAGGTTTCTTTTGCTCATCAGGGTAGTGATGAGACTGGATAAATAGTTCATGCATTTTATATCCTCTGACTTCATGGTGGTAGGATTGGAAAAGGCTTCCTGAACAGAAGACAATGATCCCTTTATTAAAGTCAGGGCTGCCTTTCAGTCAGGTGAGAGGAAAAATCAAGTCATATACTGACATTTAATTCAGTGCTCTCCAGGGCCGGAGGAGATACAACCTCTCTTTGTATTATTTATATAGAAATACCTAGGGAACTTAAGGGGAGTGTGTATCTTCCACCATTGGGGAATGAATGCTCTGAGAAAAGTGGCATTGGTCTGCTGGGAGACATGACAAAGTTTAATTACACCTCTCAGTCAGGAAAAGAATCTGACCAACCTACTGTCTGGAGGAGAAACGCAAGTTGAATAAAGCTTCTGACAGTAAAGAAGATAGTTTACATAACTGTTTGATGCTGATCATGCTTTTCCAATTTTTAGATTCATTTAATAGGCCCTAATTCAAATCTGCCCTTCAGTAGCTGTACATCTTTAGGCATTTTGGAATGATCATTATCACATGAGTATATAAATGCTTTCCTAAATCAGGATTATGATTTAATTTAGTATTTATGTATTGTACTCCTGCACTTTTTTGCTTTTTCTTTTTTTAAAGCCTATGGTCACTGCTAGTCAGAATAGCGTCAATGCCAGCCGTGTGAAGTCTAAAACCCGAGTTAGGTTTCTGCTATTGTAAGAGAAGAGGGAGTCATGAATCACAACCACAGCCTTAGGTACTTCTTCTGCATGAGGCTGCAGGGATGAACAAGATCGTTTCATCATTCCTAAGGCTGCAAAATTTCATGGTGTTTCCAGTAAAGGCAACACATTGGGTCCATCAGCCACACGATGGTACTGGGTTTTGGATGCCAACAACAGGCTCCAGGTCAAGTGCCCAAGACTTTTTAGTTATTTTAAAGAAACTGGTCAAGAGAACAAACTTCTAGTACCCTCATTTTGAAATTAATCCCACCGCAGGTGTACAACATGGCACAAAATTACTTCTGTCCTGATTTTAGTCCCTTCTGGATGTGATTTGTATATCCAGATATAACTAACTGGAGCCATTGGGAGTGCTGAAGATTATCTTTCCTTACCCTCCTCCCACTGGTGCTCCAGAAGGACTTTTCTCCTTTACATCCTCTGTTCCACCTGCCAGCCCTGCAGAGACATCTCAAAACATCCTGAAGTGACTCAAAATAATGCTGTTTTTCAGACAGATGATTAAAGCTCTCCAGGGAAGGGCTGGTAGGTCCTGACCTTATGAGGGTCTTGTGAGTAGGAGGCATTAAGATTCTAAATGGAGAATCATAAAAACACCCATTAGAGAGAAATTCCCACCTCCTTCTCGGGGCCACATGCCAACAGCAACAGCTGGAAGGATCACAACTCAGATGAGATGTACAGCAGTTAAGAGTAAGTGCTTGCCTACATCTATTACCCAGCTCACTAAGAGACACTGTGCTTTTTGCATGCTCAGCGATTAAAGGAAATCGAGCTTTCCACCTCCTCCGTTAGCAGTGAGAGATTAAATGCAAAGGAAAAAACCCTTTTACATGACACTGGGGGAAACTCCGCTCACTTCAGCAGTGATTCTGGCACTGAGCTCACACACTGGGGCTGCCCTGTCTATCAGGGAGGGGAGGCCACACATCCATATCTTCCATTTATCTGCTTTCTGCCCTTGCTTTTGCCAGCACTAAAGCAATGAAGGATTACTAAGCAAGGTGTCAGCAAAAGGATGATTCGTTAGCAAAGAAGAGACACTCTTGGAATTGCCACAGACCAAAAAAAACCAACAACCCGAAACCAAAAAGAAACAACAAAATCCAAACAAACAAACAAAAAATCCACCAAAACCCAAAGACGTAACCTCCCACTGTAGTTGGAAGGTGCAGGGCACGCTTACGTGGTAACTGAACCTTGTAACTGCAACGTCTCTCCTCCAAACCGGAGCCTTCTCCTAAGCCTTCCCACGGCGGTGCTGCCTGGGAGGTGCTTTGCCAATATCCCCTTCTGCTCGTATATTGACTTGAAAGCCCAGATAGCATTTAGCAAGCTGAGTATCCATAACTACTTACTCAGGTCCTTAGAGTACCTGAATGGCTCCTTTTTACAAAAATATCTCGGGTTCTTTGATGACCTCCAAGGGGGTCTAAATTTTCTTCCTGTCCTTTGCCATCTCCTGAGAGCAACATATCATATCAGCTAGAAGAAAATTCAGATGGTTGAAAGGAACATCTGAAATAATGTTCCCTTTTACTGGCTCTGACATGCTGTGAGAGTGTGTCTGGTTCTGGTCAGTTGGCATATGATTTACCTTTATCACTGAAAGAAGCTGAGAGTGTAGATCTACACCTGACTAACTCTCCTATGTCAGCTCCAGTCAGAGTCTCAGAGTCATGCAGCATCTTTAGTTAGAGACAGATAATAACAAGGTTATAAACCTATGGAAAAGAAATACCTTCAATTTAATGTGTTTATAATGCAAGAAAACTAATAACACTTTATCTACAGTATGTGTTTAAATAGGATCTGTCACTGCCTGTGTTAAAGAGACAGTCCTGGGCTAAAAGGACTACTGCTGTCTCCTTTTAGGGTTTTTTTCACACCTCATGCCTAACTCCTATAAGACATTTCGTTGTAATATTTGAATAAGAAAGCGGAAAATTCAGAAAGCAATTTCTGAATATCCATATATTGCAATTATAATGCAAAACTATTTTTAGCATTGTATGCTACTAGTGGAATCTTAAAGATTGTCTTTTGTGCTCATTGTGCAGTGACCTGGAAGAAATCCTTACTGGTAAGGCTGTCAGAGGACCCATGAAAAGGAAAGAAAGAATAATGTGGACTCTCCCCAGGGAAGATGTGACTCTGAAAAAGATTTATCCCGACCTCAGTTGGGCTGAGGAAATAGGAATGGGGTCTAACCCTTGCCTAGGTTTTCCTTCAAAGAGGGATATATCAGGCCACAGTTTATTCCACCAAACAGCTAGGACATGTTCAGAGTTTCTGCCCCCTCTGCAAATGCAAGCACATTGGCAAAAAGGGCAAAGGGTTCCTTGAGTGCTCAAAGGGGTTTTTTAGGTCTAGAAAAGGTCTATAACCTATGAATTTTTACCTACTGTGGCTGCAACTGGAAAATCTTTTCCATTTACTAATATTTATGCTTCAAGGATGTTGTCCAGTAGAAGCAACCTAAATTATTCTATGTTTCTGCATCTGAAACAAAAAATATTTCAATGAGGAGCTTGATCTTTTTATTTCATCAAGACAAGGTCAAGAAATGGTATAACAGGACTGCGCAAAAATTCAAATGGGGGCACAAGTTACAATAGTAATATAAAACTGTCTTCTACAGAAAAGATAATATAATAGAATCCAATGCCTGAAAAAGTAGACAAGGCCAATATGAACTTAAAATAATTGGCCCTGGAACAATGTACCAAATGCTCTAATTGTTAGATATTTTCATCTCTAAGTCTGTTTCTTGGTGTGTTGTGGTTTTGGTTTGGATTTTTTGGGGTATTTTGGTTTGGTTTTTTCCCCTAAAGAATGTATCCCACTACAGAAAAAATAATATACTTGAACCATGGTTAAGTCCAGGGAAGTCATGTGTCATAGAGGTGGTCAGAACAGACAGTGACAGAAATTCTTCCTGGCTTCTAATTAATGTTGACTAATTCTCTTCTCAGGTGATGCACGTCAAAGCACTCTGTGAAGGAAGTTGGTTGCATTTGAAATGGGGAAATGCAAAGGAAAATAATTGTTTCGCAACAGGCAGGAGTCCAGCAGCAAAACTGGGCTCGTGCCCTCATCTTCTGCATCTCATACAGAGCTTTACTCCACTCTCTCTCCAGACTCCGGGCTGCTCATAGGAAGACCTAGTTATGAGATCTCATGCACGTCCTATTCTTGTACATTATTAAACAAAGAGAAAACTCTCTGCTCCAGATGCTGACAGCTGAACTGTAAGGGGTTGGGGGAAGTAATTCCACCAGAATATCAGCACTGCTTTGACAGATCCTTGTACCTCTAGGAAAGCACATCTTCATATGCGTTTCTGTCTTGCAACAGCTTTGCGTTTGTTTTCTTTAAAGCCAAAGTTACCATCAAACATGTTCAGGAGTTCAGTTTGGATGCTTAGAAATCTGAATTTCATCCCAGAGGAAAAGTGAGAGGCTAGTCATGTAGCCCTGCAACAGATTCATTGGCAAAGGACTAACACAACTTCATGACACTAAAAGCTAAAATTTTGCAGAACAGAGTAAAATGTAGAAATAAAAAACTCAGATTCTTAAGAAGTGGACAAATCAGGAGATGCAGATTACTTTTTTTTTCTCCTGGGACTGGAAATAGCCATTACTGTTATGCGGTGCTCAGACCAAAAATAAGATGTGACATTTTGAAGTGCATACAATCTGGTAAAATATAAAATATTTAATAAATATGTAAATTGGTCAAGCTGCTTCCCCAAGGAGGAAAGCTTCAGTCGTGCTTTACAGCCCTCATTCACTTACGCAAATACTTTAAGAGGATCAAGGATGGATTTTAAATGAAGTTAAAGTTTAACAAGAAATATATAATCCTTCAAGGAAGAGATTTTGTCATCTTCATTTATAATTTCTTGCAAGTTTCAAAAGTAAGAAGTTGAGGGAGTAGCTTTCTGAAGCTTTGTGTGTGCAAACTAAGAGAACTGAAGCAGTCCACCTGAATCTTGCAGTCAGGGGTCTAATAAAATATAGAAATTAATGATCTTTTCTATTGCTCAGGGAGTTCTGGGTTTTCCCAGAGGTACATGTAAGTTCACTGCTCATCTCATTCCCATAGGATCCAGACACAGTCTTCTGACATTTCCTCTTTAGGCAGACTGACAACGTGAAGGGAGATCCTAAGTCATCAAAATCTAATTCACGTGTCATATATCTCCTCTTGAAATCACTTCAAGTTCCATCTTAAAGTATTTAAATGTTTCGCTTTGTAAAGAAGCTGAGTGTTGTTCCTCTAAAACCTCATTTCTTTAGCAGATAGGAACTGCCTTTTAATTTCCATGTCAAACTGATTCATATCTAAAACATGCCCATGCATACATCCTCTTTACGAATGAACAGTTCTATGACAGACAGAACATAGGAGAGTTTAGAGAAAGTTTTCCACACTTTTAAACCAGCCCTTTTGTGATGTGTTCAGTTTCTGGAAATTGCTTATGAGTTAAAGATAAAAGTTTCATACATGTACAGCAGCATGTTCTCATGATACAAGTGTTTTAAAAGCCAGTAGCAGTTCTGAAAAAGCTGTGAATGTTAGGGAAAGTATCAAAGGGAAAGAAATGGCTAGACAAAGAAAACAAGAAAGAAAATAACCCAGAAAGTGCCTTTGCACTGGGGAAGACCCCAGCAAAGGGACATGCAGTGTTTACGTTTTTAACCTAGTTCTGGGTTACAAGGCGGGATGAAAAAAACTAAATACATATTGCTGTTGAAGCTGGAGAGTGTTTACAACTAATGAAAGGGTTGTTTGGAGGCCGATATCAGAAGGCAAAAATTTCCCTTGACACATGCTTCACTCTGCACATTTGTGCATTGCCCTGTTAATTTTCACCCTGTGCCTCCAAGTATTTTCACCCTGGAAGTAATTGTTCTTCCTTCTTTGTGTGCTCACACTTTGGATGCTGAAAAGTCTGAAGCAAGTTGACAAAGCACTCAAGAGGCTGTGGGGTTCAATTTTTACTTTTCTCCTTACCAAGAAAACCATTATCTCATTCTCCAGTCATGTCTGCTCAGAGATCAGCATTCTGCTACAGGTGCCCATCAACTTGATTATGGCCCAAAGAGGTGTGGTGATGGGAAAAGTGGACTGGAATGAGAATAGTTTGTTTTATTCGAAAACCAAACTAAATCAACATTAACACCACACCATTCACAAAACACAGTAATCAGATTTTCGTATCTTCTCTGAGATCACCTTTGCTGCCCATCCAACAAGAAGGATGAAGAGAAGGACCATGAGAGAGGAAGGTCTGAGACATCACAAGCCTATGAAGGTCTTTATTTTCCTCCTCAAAAGTAATAGTTTCATAGAATCCATTTCACTATTGTCTCAAACAGGTTACTGTAGTATTGTGTGAGGTTTTCTGGAGTGTGGCATATGTCCCATTGGCAATACAATGAAAACCAGTTTCTTGATGTATCCAGCACAGCCATAATCACTGCTTCACCACCATGTAGACATATTGCTCATCTCCCACTCTGGACTCAGTGTGCAGACACAATTTCCACAGCCCAATGGTGAAGATGAAGCTTGGTGCTTCTACAGGTACAGATGTGGCTATTATGGCCAAATTCACTCTCTCTATACAGATCACAGAATCACAAAATCACCTAGGTTGGAAGGGACCTTTTAAGATCATCTAGCCCAACCAATGAAAAAAAAAAAAAAAAAACTGACACAAAAAACCACCAACC
>JAOXNO010000013.1:156161305-156172358 GCA_028565335.1 Limnodromus scolopaceus | reverse complement strand
CCACCAACCCAACACTAATCCATATCCCCGAGCACCATGTCAACTTGTCTCTTGAATACCTCCAGGGATGGTGCCTCTAGATAGGGATGATGCTCAAGGTTGACATAGATACTTATGGAAAGTTTGATCTCTTTTCACTTTAGCAGTTCAAAAATAATTTATACAATGTGTTTGGGCAACTAAACCCCTACAAGTCTCTGTGGAGAGAGATAGTCACTTCTGGAGCAGAGTGTCAGCAGCAAGAAAATAATTTGCCTTGTTGACAACTTTCTCTCTCACTACTGATGAGGATTAAATTAAGGTCTAGCTTAGACCAGCTGCCTGTCTTCTACCTGGCCCAAGTTCAGTGCAATGAACTTAAATTCAAGAGATTTGCATGAAATTCAAACCACTTGCTGTTTACAACTGACATTCCCCTTCCCCAGCTCCCTTGGTCAATGGGGACATGTGAGCAATTGTTACGACGATGTACTACATATTCCTGGTTTGCTTTATGGTTTTTATTATTATTACTCTGTTAAAATTCTTATCTTTTCACACTTTTTTTTTCTCATGGGGAGTGGAGAAACCTTCATCTCTGTAGTCACTTACGGTCACTCTGCATCTCATCTGTGCCTGTGCAGAGCAGTACGCAAGACTTTTTCTTTGATGAAGTTGTAGCCCAATAACAATGTGAAACTAGAAAGTGCTGTACATGTAAGTAAGTGCCTACTGAAAATTAGTTACACAGGCCGGCAGTCAAGCAGTTAAACCAGGCGTGGAAATGGTTTGCAATCTGTTCCATCAGTCTCTCAAGTTTCCATTGTCAAAGTGGGATTATTTTTCAGCAAAACGGCCGCCCTCCGGTACCGGCCTTGGGAATCAGTGTAATTAAAAACAACAAAAAAAAGTTTTATTGTTTTTAAATATATCTCTAAGCTACGGAGGAAAAGGAAGGATTGCAAAGGGAATCTATTGCAAATCAGAATATTTCTCCTTACTATTATGAGTTATGACCCAAAGAAGCTGGGTTTGATCTCTTGCACTTGAGACGGTCTTTGCTGTTTAAAAAGGAATATGTCCTCGGTGTTATATTCATGGTGACAACAAAATGCTCCTCACCGCTGGGGAGAGCAGAAAGGGTGCAGCTCTCCTCATCTGCAGGAGGAGCCTGCACTTGGTGCTGTCTGAGCACAAATGTCATTACTTTTAATGAGTGTGTCCCGTGACCTTCCTCAAGGACACCTCCTGGTAGAAGGGAGCAGGGATGCTGTTTTGCCAGTTTGCTTGTGTGTAGGGTGCCTCTTAATGGGATTTCATGTCAGACCGTGAAGTCTGGGGAAAGTTTAATAAGCATAAAAGGCTAACCTTCTCCACACTTCACCCTGAAATCCACTTTCTCAGGAGAAGGGCAAACTGTGCCTCTGCACTAGGTTGGCCTAAACACTCAGAGCAATCAGGATGACACCTTTGTGACAGTTAAGCCCTGTCTTTGAAAGGGAATTGACTGTTCCCTAAGCAAGCAAATGACATGTAGTAAAGACAGAGAAAAACTCAGGGAAAAAAATAATTCAAACTTCAATATTGCTTCATTACCTTCCATTGTGACCATGAGACAGTAATATGCCCTTGTGGCCAAGAAGGTCAATTGTCTCCCAGGGTCCATTAAAAAAAGCGGGGCCAGCAGGTCGCGGGAGGTCATCCTCCCCCTTTACTCTGCCCTGCTGAGGCCCCATCTGCAGTACTGCATCCAGCTATGGGCTCCTCAGTTCAAGAAGGACAGGAAACTACTGGAGTGAGTCCAGTGGAAGCTACAAAGATGATCAGTGAACTGGAGCATCTCTCTGATGAGGAAAGGCTGAGAGGCCTGGAGTTGTTCAGCCTGGAGAAGAGAAGACTGAGAGGGGACCTCATCAATGCTGAGCAATATGTAAAGGGCAGGTGTCAAGAGGATGGAGCCAGACTCTTTTCAGTGGTGTTCAGCAATGGGACAAGGGACAACGAGCACAAACTGGAACACAGGAAATTTCTTCTCAACATGAGGAAAAACTTATTTAATTTGAGGGTGGCAGAGCCCTGGAACAGGCTGCCCAGAGAGGGTATGGAATCTCCTTCTCTGGAGACATTCAAAACCTGCCTGGATGCATTCCTGTCCAGCCTGCTCTTGGTGAACTTGCTTTGGCAGTGGGATTGGACTAGATTATCTCTGTAGGTTCCTTCCAACACTTACCATCCTATGACTCTGTGATTCTGTGATATCAAAGGTACATACACAGTTGAATATACTTTCTCTTGTTTAATGTCCAGCCTCAGAAAACAGGAAAAAATAAGAAAAAGATAAATCCACCGAGATCCACCGGAGGCCTCTGCTCCTCTGCTCAGACAATCTGAGAGCCTCAAGTAGTGACTGGCAGGCTGTTATGGAGAAATAGCACTTGACTGACCTTTCCCTATATTCCTGCCTAACAATCTGCAACTGGTCAACGTCAGGGACAGGATGCTGAAGGACAAGATCCAATGGTCCCACTCGGTCTTTCTTATGTTATTTTTCAACACCAATAACTTCAGTGTGATGTTGATTTTTCTATCAGTTTCTGCAGAAATGGAGCTGCTTCCAGGGAGGATGTTTTAAGGCAGTCAGTTATGCCACTGCACAGCTTGAATAGGAATCAAGGAATATTTTTATGCTGTTGCAACAAGAGATGAGAAATCAGATAGAGATAATCAAATCAAGCAAAGTGAATTCAGTGAGGATATGAAGGCTGCAGCTTCTGATTCCAACAAGAACAGACCATCGCTACTGAATTTGAATGGCCAAGGTTATTGGGGTTGATCTTCATCTGGGGCTAGCTGCTGGGGCTAAACTGTGGCTTTGGTCCACAAGGAAAAACAAAGAGCAGAAAGGAGACGTGGACCATGTCTGAAAAAACCCCACCGGTGTCTCTACACAGGAGAGCCGGGTGAGATAATTCAGCTGGTGGGTCCAGAAACATCCTGTAACAGGAGCTGGCAGTTACTAGGCATGTTTTAAAGGTTATTGTCATCAGCTCGTACACAGTTAGCCATCCTCTCCTGACTGCAACCAATGTCTGCATGTGTATGTACAGGTAGGTAAGTCTCCTAACCACTGAGTGATGGGCAAACAGATGTTTCCAGCACCCCATCTCTGCAGGGCTGAGAGCACTGTCCACATTAACATGTTTGGCAGCACTGTCAGTGTCAAAACCTCCCTTCTCCCCTCTGGCAGCAGGCACCAGTGTAATTCCCATGTATTCACAGAACCATATCGCAAACTGAATAAACTAAACATGTGCAAGGGAGGCAAAACAAACAAAAAAAGCACTGACAAATCCCCTAAAACGCATCAATGTCTTATTTTTAGAGCCAGTTTATTTCATTAACCTGTTTTGTAGCTGCATTGGTATGGATAAGGAGTTAGTAAAATGTAGTCCTGGAGAGGAATAAATGATTGAGAGCAGGGAAAGATGGAAACCAATTAAATACACTTTGACATAGAGAAGTTACAGCAATGGAAGAAATCCTGACAAAATGTGCATGCCTTGAGAATTAAGTCCTTAAATTTATATGATATTGCCTATAGCAAAGTGCTATTCCTGCTGGCTTTATTCCTGGCAAAATAAACTTTCCAGACAAGTATTTTCTAAGAAACTGAGTGGACAATAGTCACCAACACCACCCTCGCCAACTCCTTCCTGTCTAATCCTGAAGTCATCTGTGGTGTTGGTGTTGTAGAACAGTTGGGAAACAGATGCTGCTGTTCTTGTGTAAGACCTGAGCAGCCCAGGCAATAACTATTGAGATATATATATTTGAGATATATATATATATATACACACACACACACCACAATATAATATATATTACAAACATAATTATATATTATATTACATTATACATAACATATATTTATATGGTGCCCCTGTGTGTATGAGTACATTCATGAATTGTAGATCAATACATAAAACTTCAAGCAAATAGGGAAGTCTCTGGGAGAATCACCACTATTTTCTTATCACAGTGGTTTTTGATCAATAGCATTTTATAGTTCCTTCTTTTGACCTGTTTTAATGTTTCTTTCTTGGAGAAACTGAAGAATGCTCCCACTCTGAAAGCTGATTAGTGCATTAGTGACATATCAGCAATCTACTTATGGTTGCCCTAAGGTTTAATTCTGAAAAAATTGGAATCCACAAGTATTATTTAAAATTCTTACAGTATTTCTCAGCATTTCTGGTTTCTGTTGACTGCCCTGGGTCTTTGGTTTAATACAAAGGCAGAAGAAGGGATGCTGCCAGTCTGGTTTATGTCAGAGGACTGCAGCCCAGGTCCTATAGTCTAAAAAGAGGTGACATAAGAGATTTTAGCAAGACAATGCCCAAGGCCAGTCATCCAGCAAGTGTAAATCACAAGCTGGGAATTTGGCCCTACATGTGCCAAAGTTAATATGTAATGCCAATATATAAAAGTATTTCAAGGATGCCTCGACTAATTGCTAAATGAAATTCAATCAAAAAACTGAAAGCAAAAGAAACACCACTACAAAGCCTTTTTTTCTTCTTTTTTTTTTTTTTTCTGAGCTGCTGTGCAGGTGTTCCACTCTCCAGAAAAGAAGAATGTTTGACAGCAAAGGATATTTGTGTTGGCAGTATCACTTGATCCATGTTTCAGAAGCCAAAATGAAAACATATTTTCAGAAGGTACAGCCATAGATCATTAGAAGGAGACAACTTCTGTGGGCTGCACAAGTATGTCTGAGAGCGAGCAGATGTGTAAATTAAAATATACCCCAAAACATGACGGAAATCTATTTTGGGATGTGAAAACTCAGTAAGGGCAGCAGATTTTTGTGTTGCCATCTCTGCTAATGGTCCAGGATTGGCTCTGTTTGCTGCCATACATTATTACATAGTTGGACTTTGCTGTTCCTTCTGCAATGAAAGCTCTACCCCACCTTTGTTCCCACTGCTTGGTTTCCTTCCGTTAGTAAAGGATAATCCTATTTCTCAGCAGCTGGTCTCGAGAGTACGTTGCATGGTCCTCCCTGGGGACCCATATCAGCATAGATGCAATATGACACAACCTCCAGAATGCAGACATTGTAGGCACCTATGATTTTCCCCAGGGAACCCACAAAACAGGATTATAAATTTCTGCTTGGTGTGTGTGAATCCAACATCCTACAACATCGCAAACACCAAGCTGAGTGGTGCAGTTGATTTGCTTGAGGGACAGGATACCATCCAGATGGACCTTGACAGGCTTGAGGAGTGGGCCTGAGCCTCACAAAGTTCAACAGGGCCAATTGCAAATTC
Organism: Limnodromus scolopaceus; assembly: GCA_028565335.1. Lineage (NCBI taxonomy): Eukaryota > Metazoa > Chordata > Aves > Charadriiformes > Scolopacidae > Limnodromus > Limnodromus scolopaceus. The sequence goes on along the minus strand of JAOXNO010000013.1, from coordinate 156,167,046 downwards.
CTGCTCCTCGATTGGGGAAATCATCAATATCAACAGACACTGAGGGGTGAATGAATTGAGAGCAGCAGGACTGCAGAAGAACTTGGGGATACTGACAGATGATAAATTGGGCATGAGCTAGCAATGTGCTTGCAGCCCAGAAAGCCAACTGCATCCTGGGCTTCATCAAAAGCAGTGTGGCCAGCAGGTCAAGGGAGGCGATTCTGCCCCTCTACTTCACCCTAGTGAGACCCATCTGGAATTTTGTGTCCAGCTCTGGAGCCCCTAGCATAAGAAGGACATGGACATGTTGGAGCGGGAATCATAGACAATTCTGTGATTCTATTCCTGGGCAGTGTAAGAAAAGATCATTGTCTCCTCCACATAGATGTGATCAGTGGTTCTTCCTCTTAAGGTCTTCCTCCTTACAATAAGATCAAGCAAGCAAGATACTAATCAGTGCAAGCGGGGGACTTTTGCAAAACAGGTCACACTTCCTTGAAAGCGTGATTTATTCAGTCTGAGATGGAAAAAGCACAACATCCCACTGTTTTAGATGTGAGAAATCATTAGCCTCACTACCACAGGCTGTCCCCCTTATAGAGAGAACTCCTACATTTTCTTCTTTCTCCAGAAATACAAGAGGTATCACTACCAATCTTGTCTATAGGCAGAGGAAACACACCTTATATATAAAGCCAAGAATTTATTGTTAGTATAATTGAAATCATAATGGTCTAATTCAAGAATCATTACAAAACAACCCCCCCAAAAAAAACCCCCAACCAACCAAACAAACAAAAAACAAAAAACAAATAAAAGAAAGAATACTTCAGGAAAAGTCTCAATAACAGTAATAATGCAATTAAAAAATTAATACATCTGCTTCTGGTTTCTCCTGTTGTTATGCTCATCCTTTAGAGACTACTGAGAGAGGCTGTTGTTATGCCAGGTCTGTACAGTTTCTGGGGTCTTTCAGTGGGCAGAGTAGGATATTGATGTATTCTTCTCCCACACTGTAGGATTCACCTAGGGTCATTTTTATACATTTACTATTCACTTTCTTCATTGCTCTGTAGCTCCATGATACAACCAAATTTGCTATAAATGGTGCCTCTGACGTAGGGTAGATACTACTCTCTGCACTCTTTATTACCCCCAAACACAATCTCATATCACTCCAAGTCCTTATTTCTTTAAATGACCAATTTGGGTCTCCAGTGCCAAGCCCATGTCCCATCTTATATCATCCCATAGTTGTACTTCTCTGTCTCACATCCTGTGTATTCTTTTCTCAAGGCCTCTACTGCCATGGTAAGGCTGTATTTCTCTATACATCACTGTGTTAGAGTCATAAATACCTCATTCTGCATGGAATAATTCTTTGTTACTGCTGTCTATGCAAAACTGTGGTTGGTCAACACAAAAACAATTACAAGCAAAACCATAGACACCTGGTCAGTTAGAAAAATTGCCGTTATAGCTAAACCATGTAAAAAAAAGCTGCAGGCAGGTCAGGAAAATTTCAGACAGAGAAAACCTGATGAGACTTTGCATTCTTAGTAGAAACCTTATGGTCTATGACTACCAATGACAATACCTTATTGTGGGACTACTCGTTAGCACACATGCTTTCTTCTGTCCCACAGGGCCTGTCATGAGCATCATGGGGACACCTGGTAGTCCAGAAGGTGCTTCAGGTACCATCTTTTTTCTCCCATGTCAGAGCCACACACCTGGCAGCAGGCACCAAATCTGTTGCATGAAATGAACATTCTCATTAAGGGAATTCAGAACTTATTCATCTTCTAGCCCTGTGTAGAGCGACACCTTTTTTCACTTTTTAACCCTATTATCCATTAGAGTATCTCTCAAGGATTCCGTTACATATGTCAGGAAGAAATCTCTGAAGAGAAAGATATTAAAATATCGCAAATGAAGGATTCTTGTCATATCAAGAAAATAGAAAAGTAACTCAAGCATTACTAACATTGTAAAGTTCAAGCCATTCTTGACATGACAACACGAAATTACTTTCATTTGGCTTGGAGGATGGAAATTTACATTTTGCTTTAGAAAAACGTGCTTTTTTTTTTTTTTTTCCTACAAGGCAACCAGTAGTCTGTACCTCTTTAATAAGTTTCTCTAACTCTCTTTTTCTTACAGTAGAAATTTCTTGATTATATTTCTTAATATATTTATTTATTGACCTATCACGTACATAATATAATTTTCAAAATCCAATCCATCTTGCCATAACTTTTAAACTGCTTATGATAAGCCTTTAATACTGTCAATTAAAGAGTCTGATCAGGACAAAGTCCCAAATACTCTGATTAAACATATACTTGACAGTATTTTGCGCTTCAGACCACCCTTGTTTGCTTTTAAAAACTAGATTGACCTTTCACAGTATTTCCAAATGCAAAAAAAGTATAAATCAATTAGATATATGAGAAAGTTGTTAGTTAATTATCATTGTTAGCATTAATGATAATTAGTTATATGATTTATAATGATAATAATAAACAGTTATTAGATGCTGCGGCTAGCTAGAAAAAAAAACATCAGTTCATCCAATTAGTAGCTCTGAATTGGAGAACTTCATTGATGGAAAGTACCATTTATTTTTAATTCTTTATCAAAATATTTCACTGTGCCTTAATAAATTATGTAACATTGAAATCCAAATCCTAGGAGAGTTTCAACATTACTTTTTACAGATAAGTTATTTCTTCATAGCCATTTACCACTCTGGAACTTCCCATGTTTCCCAGTACCCCCATCTACAGTCACTTCATCATAGAAGTTTATCAAGTTTGGTGAAGGATGACTTTTTGCCCTTGTGAAGCCATATTGACTACTCCTTGACCACTCAATCTGTGCTACTCATGATTTTCTTGTCTTTAATGTGCCTGAAAATAATTTCCAGGATTAGCTGCTCCGCCACCTTCCCAAGAATTGAGGTAAGGTTGACCAGCCTCACCGGTGACTTCTTCCAGTCACTATGATCAAAGATGCCCCCTTCTTTGTATCCTTCTGCATGAACTCCTGTGCAGACTTGTATCTGTTGGCTGCTTCTTTTAAATGGCTTAGTGGATCAAATCCTTAAGTTATCTATCTCAGTTTCTTTTTTGACCTTGTTTTTCTTTGTTGTAGAGGTGTTTATTCTTTGGAAGATAGTCTGAGTCTTGCAATACCTATATTATGACCATAATTTGGTGTAGATAATGTGCACCTCAAATAACCTGCACCCAAATTATCTCAAAGACAAGCAAGGAATCACCATGAGAGAGGCTAAAGGACCTCATGGGAAGTAGGACCTTTGGCAGAGAAGGAGGAGGATAGGAAGAGCAAAGATTCTAAGACAAATCTCCATGCTTTCCAACCATGTCTGTAAGCCATGTTGCTGTTTGTCCCAGGCATCTGTTTTTCTTTCTACATGCAAATGTAACAGTATTAATCAATGCTGTAAAAGCGGTGCAAAGTTTGTGAAGTTGTAGTTGCTCAGAACCTCATCTCTCGGTTAGAAGAAAGTTGCCTCTTCTAACACAGAACAGAGGATTCTGCCACCAAATTACTTTCACACAAGAAGCAATAGATGGCAGGAAAGCAAAGAAACAATGGCACAAGAACAGGATTCACAGTAGATAGCCTGGAGTCCTGAGCTGCTTTGTAATTTAAAGGACTAATTAATTTAAACTGCTGTCCTCCCTTTCTGTTTTCAAAAATGTCAGAGTCCAAAGCAGCCTGAAGTAAAATCTGTCCATCATTTTGCTATACTCTGTTTTCAGTTCTTTAGCTATATAGCACGGGTTTTCAGACCTGTGTTCTCTGTCTTGCTTTCCTTCTCTGCTTGAACTCCAGTGTGAATGTGCATTTATTTCCATTTTTGGAACCTAATCTCCCTGCCTGGCTGTGATTTATCACTACAGCTGGTCGAACAATAATTGTTCTATTTCTTTTAAGCATACTTTTATCTCCAGCAGCATTCATTTAATGAAAGTAGAGACTTTGGGTTTTAAATATGTATGGGGGATGGATACATAATGAATATTTATAGATATTTAAAATATTTAGAATGTTCAGAAATATGTTTATATTTTTTTTCTCCTTAGCATAATTGCATTTTTATAGTGTTTTCAATACAAAACATTTTTGCTCTACTTTGGTATTTATCTTGTTCTGTTGTCCTTTCTCCATGTATCTGTTTGACTAGACCTTTTAATAGTTCAAGTCTAAGACTCCTGAACAAAGCAGAAATGCTTCTCAGTTTACAAATACTCCAGGAGGAAATAAGTTCAGATGAATATTGAGGTTCTTTTTTTTTTTTCTTACAAAACCATTTATGTATTCTTAAGAAAAATCTCCACATATTTCCATAAATGGCCATTGATACTTGTAGTTCTGTAAACTGTAGCAGATACATAGTAAATATAGACTAAGTTCAGTACTGAGAAAACTGAACTAGAACAATTCAACTAGTTTATTAGCAGCAAATTGTGATTATTTTAAATAAATTCTTTCTTTAGATAGAAATTAAAATGTGGGGCATTTTTTTGTTGTTGTTTGTTGGGATTTTTTTTTCCTGGTTTGTGGGCAGGATTTTTCTTGCCTCAATTTAGCTCTCTGAAAATGAGACACCTCATCTAATACGGCCCTGGAAGCCAACTTTTACCTTTTCAGCACAAAAAGATGCAGTAGAATGTGCTCTGGAGATGTCTGTGTCTCTGTGTCTCTGTACTGAAGGTGTGTGGAGAAGTGGTTGCAAGGAGACACCAAACTTATCAATAGCCAAAGGAGGTAACATGAGTCCTGGAGAGAGCTCTGATCCGGAATTAATAATCTCAGGGATATAAAATGTTCTACTGATTTTTAATGAGTTGGTTTTAACTATTTTTTTTAATGAGTTACAGTACCACAAATGTAATAAACAGTTATACCGACCACTTTATGATAAACAGTCTCTGATTCAGTATTAGTAGAACTGGTTTTTGGATTGAAAAATGCATCACTCTCTAGTCAAACTTCAGTGAAATTCATTGTGGGTGCAGCATCTCAAGAATAAAGAAATTCTTTATAAATTAAGACATTTATTAATATTAATTTTGACAACTGCATTAGGTATATATGGCTTGTACCCTCTATATTATATAGTTTATTACACATAACTTTATCCTTATAAAAATCTAATGTAGTTATGAATATAGACATTAACATTAATATATCTGATGCAGGCAGAGACTGATGACTGGTTACTGTAAGATTTGTTGCTGAGCTTTTGCTTTTCACTGTGTGTCCCTCAGTCCTCAAAGGACAAGTTCATCCTGTCACTCCTTCCACGCTCTTTATAAAATTTTATAGTTCCAGCTTTGAAAAAAAAGTTACTTTTACAGATAAAAATCCAGCTTTAAACCATTCTAACCATCAGCGAAATGTTTGATGGGGTTTAAATAAAGCACGTGAGTCTTACTGGTGGAGTAAAGCCTGGACTTACAGGTTTTGTTGGACTGGGATCTTCATGGCTTCAATTTGTCCTCTCAAGGGTCAAGCTTTTTTCCCATCTGTAAGCTGCCCAGCACTGTTTAGCAGAGATTTCTTTCAAGAGTAATTGGTTTTCCTTGGATGAAAAAAGAAGTGAAACCCATCGCTGTTTAGTCACTAGTTTCACTGAGTTTCACTGAATTTCACTGAAATTTTTTAGAGTTGGAAGGGACCATAGAGATCATCTAGTCCAACTCCCCTGCCGAAGCAGGATTGCC
>JAOXNO010000013.1:156130666-156161205 GCA_028565335.1 Limnodromus scolopaceus | reverse complement strand
TTCCCTATGCAGCCCAGGATTCCATTGGCCTTCCTGGCCACAAGAGCACACTGCTTGCTCATTGTCATTTTGCTGTCTACCAGGACCCCCAGATCTTCCTCTTCAAAACTTGTCTCCAGCAGATCCATGCCTAGCCTGTATTGGTGCCTGACCAAGTTTCTCTGTGAATAGCACCGAGAAAAAGATATTGAAGAGACGTGTAAACAGATTAATATCAGACTGTAGAGGCAGCTTACAATGGCTCTCACCATCCTTAACAACAGTTCCCTGCCCATCCAACCAAACCAACATGCACCAATATGGGTTTTCACTTCCGTGTATCCATGGAAAAACACACATGAGGACTTAGTATGCCTGAACTGAGGAGACATACAGCAGAGACAAACAGCAGAGTTTTACAGCCCTGCATGCAACTGTCATGCCCATTAAGGTAGAAGACTTCAGGGTAGGGAAGGAGTGAAAGAAACTCATCCTTATCGCCAGAGCAGACTGTGCAAGGCAAGGAACCAGAGACCTTTCTACCTTGCAGCTGGCTGAGACGCTGTAGAAAGACCTCCCGTTGCTACAACCTTTTGTTTGGAGAAACTTTCTTTTTTTTTTTTTTAGTCATACCACTGCATCCTAATTATGAAAATAAGACAAAATCACAACACAACAGAAAGGGATTTGGACTAGATGGACACTGGAAGCTCCTATGTGATCTTTCATACCTACAGATTTGTTTACCCTCTTCCACCACTCCTTTGGACATGCTGGTGGTTGTGCTGGGGAAGGAAAGAGATTACCCACTAGAGCTGTTGCTGAATGAACGCTGCCATCTCATTGCTGCCCACAATTGCTCATCACTTCAACTGAAAAAGGATGCAAACAGCCACCAGGCAGAAGGAGTGACATCTCTACACTGTGCAACAGAGGAGCAGTGAAATGCACAGAGGAGAGGATTTAGCCTGTAAGCTGTTTGTCTCTGTTGTCATTGCCATTAATCAATCCGTGCTTAATGCCATTTCTTTCGATTCACTAACTCTCTGCTGCCAAGGCAGTATAACCCTGGTCTCCTCACTGACTCTCTGTCTCCTGACTTCACCTCCTTCCTGTCATCTATCCTCCCCCTGCCACCCACCTGCCTCCAAAAAGCCATGTGGCATGAACTAATGGAAAGCCGAATATTTTATACAAGAATTTAAGGCTGGTCTGGACATCAGACTGGAGGCTCCTTCAGGCACAGAGCACGTCGCTTGTGATCATCACCACAAAATCACCTTTGACCTTGTACTGTCCTGAACCTGAGGCACTAGCCGTTAATGGTCGCTACAGCCCGTTGGAAAATGCCATAAATTTCCCACTTAAAATTTTTTTCTATTTAAATATATATACTGAAATAGAAAGAGTGATTTTTACTAAAATTTTCCTTTGTGAAAGTTGTAATGTCGCCTCAAATGTACCATAAAGGTTTTGGGGAAGCCCAGTCTGTAGCAACAGGACAAGGGGTAATGGCGTTAAACTAAAAGAAGGTAGACTTAGACTAGATATAAGGAAGAAATTTTTCTCACTGAGAGTGGTGAAATACTGGCCCAGGTTACTCAGAGAGGTGATAGATGCCCCATCGCTGGAAACATTCAAGGTCAGGTTGGACAGGGCTCTGAGCAACCTGATCTAGTGGGAGGTGTCCCTGCTCATTGCCAGGGAGTTGGACTAGATGGTCTTTTAATGTCCCTTCCAACACAAACTATTCTATGATTCTATAATTATTCATGGAGTTCTAGTTTGGCCAGGTTATCAGGCTTGAAAGGAGAATGACTGACCAGGACTATAGCTTCTGTGAAGGTCATAGCGAAGAGAAAAATAGCTCTGAGATGGAAAGTTTCTTTCTCACTCAGTTTTGTTAGTGCTTTTTGTTCCATTGAAACCTTCAACATATTGACTTTTTATTCTAGCTTATGGTAAACATAATACATGTCAATACAGCGGTTTTCCTTAAAGATAGAGATTACATCTTTTAAAATCAGTTGTAACTCAAAACCAAAAACTACAGCCTCCCAATTTTCCATCATACGAAGGTTACTTAATCTATATACTGCAGAGAATGACCTCTATCCATTTACGATATTCATTAATGTTTGCTTTGTATTGTAATGTTCAACTTACCGTAAAGCTGAGCTGAGCTCAAGCTGCAGAGCCATAATAGCATTATCTGGGGATGTACCAGGATGTGCTATCTCTGTTTGTAATGGCACTTCAATAATTGCTTGTCATATTTAATCAAGGACTCTGAACTGGTGATGTGCTTGTTACTGTGGGTAGAGAGAAGGAACATTTATTTACAGAAGAGTAGAGAACGACTGACCATGACAGACCAGTCAGACATACGTGCAGTCCTTGGAAGTATGCTTTGTGCTGTTGTAAAGCAAGAGGCCTGTTAGCAGAGCCTGTTGCTATAGAGTCAGGCATAATGTCTTTAAACTAAAAGAGGGAAGATTTACACTAGATATAAGGAAGAAATTTTTTACAACGAGGGTGGTGGAACACTGGCCCAGGTTGCCCAGAGAGGTGGTAGACACCCTATTCCTGGAAATATTCAAAGTCAGGTTGGATGGGGCTCTGAGCAACCTGATCCAGTTGAAGATGTCCCTGCTCATGGCAGGCGGTTGGATTAGATAGCCTTGAAACGTCCCTTCCAACCCAAACTATTCTATGATTCTGTGGTAAAATAAGCTATAAAACTGCTTAACCTATACACAATGAAGACCAAAACATTCCTGAGTGAGCGAGTATTGATGAAAGTGATTGGTTTGCCATACAGAAAATATAAGTATGTCTGATCTTAAGGCATTCTGCTTATATTTATTTATCTCACAGATTATTTTAATTTTCCCTAAAGCTTTCCAAAACACTGAGGTTTTTATTTTGTGGTTTTGGTTTTGAAAAAGATATCAAAAGAAATTGGTGATAATTTCCTACCAGATTTGTTTTCAAATCTAATTTACGAGTTTTGATTCTTTTCTTTCCTTGGAGTCCAAAAGCCAACATACTGGAATTAAATTTACAGCTAATGATACAAGCTCTAAAAAAAACTTTTAAAAATTGGTCAGTCATTACAGAGGGTTCCTCTTGTTTCAAGTAAAGATGTCCATTGTTTTTAATTATATAAATATCTTCCTTCAAAATGGTAAATGGAATTAAATTTCCCTGGTATCATTACAGGATGTCATAAAGACACAAAACACTAACAATGCTAAAGTAATTAAACAAAAAGCACAAATAAAGAAAAGCAAAACTTCTTTGCATCTACACACTTACTAGGAAAACAAAATGCTAATACAGCAGTAAGACACAATGAATAAACAAATATCAGGTTAATCTGTGTTCCTTTCTTCACTTAACTGTTAAGATATAAACAAAGAGAGGAAGAATTTAAAAGTGCAATAGAAGTAAATTTTAAAAGACCACTGAAGCTCACAGAAGTTTACACGTCCTTGAAGGTGCAGTGTCAAAAACTATACTGTGAAGATAAGAAAATATAGAAACCTCCAAAGTAGACAACTTACTCTTAAAAAGAGAAATGCTAATCTTTACAAATAAGTAATAGCAGCGCCTGGAAGAAAATTCCTTCAGAAGTTTATATGGAGGTGAGAGGACAAGCAACTTGGTCTGAAATCATAGCATCAGCAAACTTTACAAAAATATACAGAGAAAGTGCAGCAGAACTTCAGATCACCCTCCAGTTTTTCTATTAGGTATCTATAACAATATAAAGTTTTGACAAACAAGCTGCTTTTATGACATTTCTGATGACTGCATTGGGGACCTACTACTTATTTTTCTTCCATGACATTAACTCTTCCAACTTCTCACACTTAGGAGATTATGGCTTTTGTGTCCTATCCAGCTTAGTTTTCGGTTTTACACCACCTAATTCTTGATACCCTGTGGCCAGACTATGAGTAGCTGTCTATGTATAGTTCACTGATCAGCAGGAGGAGAGAGGTCTTCACTTCAAAGCAATGTCACCCCATCAGGATGGGGATGAGAAGAAAACCCATCAGGGAGGAGAGGGACATAAACAATCATACTCTGGTTTAGTTTTGTTTGGTCGGTTTTTTTTTTTGTTTTGCTTTCCATTTCTCTCCTGTGTCTGCCTCTATGATGGGGCCTGATTGAATTTTGGACCCGGGTGTCCTATCTCTGACTGCATGGCCTGCATCAGTCATGGGCTTGCAACCCCCAGGACATCGTAGGTCTGGAGATTGCTCAATGAAGAGAAGATGTCTTCTGCAGCAAGAAAAGGTCTGCAGAAGCACATGTCTGCACATGAGGGGGCTGAGGGCAAACACCTCCATTCCCCCAATGAGGCACGTGGTGACACTGACTTGTCTTACCTTCTCCACCTATAAATTGAAAATGAGAATTTGGTGTGTGGGGTTAATAATACCTGTTTAATTAATCCTGTTCGTTAATCCCCTGTCAAAGGGTGTTATGTCTAATTACTGCTTTTTCTTTTTTCATCTTCTTTTTCTTGACTTTCTTGTTTGCATGTGTTTATTGACTGTTGACAGCAACCAACTTGCCTGCTTTTAGGAACACGTCGCTTCAAGTCAGCATCTGCTCAGTGTTTCATTTTTAGCTCAAGAACATATCGCTCTTCAGACACAAACAAGTGATACCCCAACATCTGAATCTATTTGTGGAAAAGCATGCTGACGAATGAAGCTCCAAGAACATCTTTCACAGGGCTTATTAAAAAACAAAGTTTTTTTTTCTCTTTCCCTTAAAATCACTCCAGATTAGAAAGTACTGTTGTTCCTCCAGGCCAGTAGGATGCTTGGTATGTATCTTTGTTCGTGTCCACCCTGATTAAACAATATCCACTTTTACACATACATGCATTAATATCTCTTCCTCCCATGCTGTTTGGATTTTATATCTTTGTCAGATTTCTGAAGACTATTTCCTCTAAATGTTGGAAGTTATCCCTTGACCAATGCCTAAATGAATTACAGCCTGATAATATGTGTCAAGTTCGACTAAGCACGTTGTATATGAAAAGGAGAGAGTGAAGCGACTTCTGATGGTCTCATTAGAGTCCACCATGTCATCTTTGAAAGGTTTCTCTGCTGACCTTGACGCCCACACATGTGGCTGCTTAAAATAGACTGAAGCAAAGTTCATGTGCAGCTTTTAAATAAAGTAAACATTAGAAAAGACGAAAGCAAGTCATCAGGATAAGGCCATTAAAAATGCTACTGGAATTTCTCTATTTCAGTCACTCATTAGTCTTTTCTGGCCTGGAATTTTTAGGTTAAGATCAGTGTCTTGACTTAATAGGTTAACAGGGATTTAAAAGATCCAGTTTCAACTACACAGGTTGTGCTCCAACTTCTTAAGTAACTTAGTCAAATCATTTGACTGCTGAGTCTAGGAACCTCCACAGGCAAAATGAGGACAAAAACTATGTCCCTAAGTGGGACAATATAAACATATCAGTGAGTAAGTGGTGCACACATACTAAGGAACATGTAGGGACCACAGCAGCATTGCCTTCCTACTGATCAAGACCTGTGTTTATTCATGTCAGCGGGTGATGACAATGTGCCTCTATTGCATTGATTTGGCAAAAGACACAGAAAAAAATACTCATTTCAAGACAGACACTTTAAAAATGCAGGAGCAGAGACCAGCCTGTGTCTTGTCATGTTGAACAAGAAAAGACCTCACAACATCTACTCCATGTTGCTGTGCTTTACTGTCCATTGGTCACTCTTTCTGTCCTCCACCCCACTAAACAAACGAGTCATGGGTAATGTGAGATAAACAGTCTCCAGCCCTCAGCACCACGGAGGACAGTCAGCATCACGTAATTCATGGGCTCCGCTGTCACGTCTGCTTTTGTACGTTCTCCAAACTCCTGGTTACGTCTGGAAATTGGACAGTAATTCAGGTTTTAAGAAAACATATGAGGGGAAAGAAATAGTGGTGGTAAGGAAATTTTACACTTTTTAGGTAGAACTTCCCACCCAAGATTCTATAATTGCTCCTGATAGCAAAGGGAAGGATACAATGACCTTTCTGGTTCTTTGTTCTTGAAATGTTTGACAAAGGAACTGAATCAGTTCTAGCAACAGGAGTTTAAGATAAAAATAGAAAGTAGTCTTCTTGCTAGCTTTAAGTACAAGATGCTGAGGTATTTTCCCAGTTCTGAAAATAGGATTTCTGAAAATGACATATGACTTGTGTCTACCTTGCTCCTTCTCCCTTTAAAAAAAAAAGGAGATTTAGAAAAAAATGCTGAGATAGGTGAAAATTCCAGAAGACATTCAAGCCACAAAATACTCACTGGTGAAATTGCTATATTCTGCTCATGCGTCTGTCCTCCTGATGATTGGGAGTCATTCGTAGATCCATTGATCTTTCTGCTTCCCACCATGAATCCCTGGATAACCACTCTGAGCTCCCTAACCCTACTGTCTTATTGTGGAAGGACAGAAGAAGACTTCTGTCTGAATGAAACAGAGAACATGCAGAATGTATCTATTAATGGAAGATTTCCACCACATAGAAACATAGGAAAGAAAAACCCTACTCAAATTGTATAGCCCATTAAAAGTTTGGAAAACAAGACAAACTATTTTGCAATCCAGGTTGACGTTAATTAAGTGATGACACAGACAAATTTCTTTCCTGAATATTTTTCTGTATTCAGGTGAATGGGTAGATATTACAGTCAACTCCATGGGGATATCGCGTGGAAGGAATAACCCAGTTCTTGGACAAGTTGTCCATGTTCCTCTTTATATCCTATTAAACCAAGTGAAAAAACATCTTCCTGGCCTTTAATTGTCTTGGATCACTTCAAGTATATGTAGATGCGTGTTTTGTCCTCTGACATCAGGTAAAGTCTATGAGTGCATGAATCCATCATATCTCTTAAAAATTTCTCTCAGCTTTTGTTCTCCTCACCAGGCTGCTGATTAATTTTAATTAACTTAATCTAAGATGGCGAAACATTTGGCAGATACAGGTGGCACATCATTGTTATTAATGCTGTTGAGGCTAATTGGAGTGTTGTTGCATTCTAATATTGCCTTGAATTTGTCAGCTTCTTCCAAATCCAGATAAATAAGTACATGGATTGGATTGTAGTGCAGGTAATGAAATAGCTTTTCAAACCATGTCTCCAAGCAGTTTTTTATCCTACCAACATTAATAATCTAAAAGGAGATCTTTATTTTCCCTTCTCCTTTTTTTTTTTTCTTTTCTGTTTCTGTTGTTTTTAAAGTAGGCTTTTGACTTTTTAGATTCTTAGAAACATAGAAGCTGGGAATACCTTAGAGTCCCATGTTTTAAAACAATGTTATTTCTTATATACTGATAATTTATAACAGATCCCCTCTCCTACTCTTACCTTTCTCCCAATTGTTAATCATTTTGCACTCTGTAAAAAATGACATTTTTACTTTACACTTCTGTATGGATAGTCAAAGATCCAATTCAACACAACATATGAGCACAAGGTTATTTCACATCCTTTGAGCACAATTACATTGAAGACACACTCAACTTTAAGAACATACTTCAGTCTCTCAAATCTCAGTTTCCATTTAGCAAAAGAAGGATGAAAAACAAGGGAGGAAAGGTTCTTGTTAGAAATTATGCAGCTAAGGCTCAGGCTATTTGAATGCTTATCTTTCTTTTTACCGCTGGGCATGGAGCACAGTTGTCAGATGGGGAGGTTTAATTTTCCTTGTTTTCTTACTATTATTGTAGCAGTTATTTGTTTTGCTTCTGTGAAGTTTTCTCACAGAACACAAAAGCATGAGGATTTTTTGCTACTTACATAGTGCTGGAAGGGAAAGACTGGAATCCAATTACCATCCCCTGAGCCGTAACAATCATATACGTTACATACATCAAAGTCTATCTTTTAGTCACCAAACCTATGATTCATAATTTTTAAGCAGAGTACATCTTTCATAATTTGAGTAAGGAGAGAGATTTTTTAAAAAGGGAGAGAACAAGGAATATCAGCTTTGCCAAAGAAGAAAACAAGTAGGTCCAAGATGTGGATCTCAGACAAGAACCCAATTCGCCTGGACTCCAAATAAACATTCAACCCAAAAAGACCTTTTGTTGCAACCCATCGCACATCAATTTCCCACTCAGTTATCTATTTTGTTGGGATAAAAAATACAGTGAGAATATAATTTTTTATTTTTTTTTAACTGTAGCAACTAACTCCTTCTCCTTAAATGTGTGTGTTTCAGTTGAGGTAGGAATTGTAGTGCTACATGCTTCCTTTGGTAGAAGGGCTGCTGACTCTAAGATTTTATCCAAATATGCCCCAAAGTATATTATGTCTGCCCCAATGAACACATTTGCAATAGCTGATATTTAACAGTAGTATGCTATGGGAATGGAAAGAATTGCTTTTCTACTCCTTACTTATCTTTCTTTCTCTTAAGCAGCCTGAGAAAGCGACTTGAATGTCCTTTGTCAGGTGGATGCACTTCTTGCATCATTAGTTCAATTCCAGACTTCCAACGAAATCATCCTTCTTCCTAAAGCAGCAGGAGAAACACATTAACTCACAAAGCAGGAGAAGGAGCTTTGTTTCTATCATTTACATCTATCACAGCAGTACTTGGGACAGGAAAAGATTCCCCAGTGCCCCGGAATAGTCCAAATAGCTACTACCCCAGTGACTAGCAATGTTAATTACCATTTGGTTTTGCGGTTCCTCTTTCTTTTGGGTTGCAGTTTACATCCACCCCCTGACTCCAAGTTATAAAAGCAAGGGTCAGTGCTCTGCTGTAAACCAGCAGATTTTAAATGCAAAAAATCAGGCTGAGGCCTGCAGTATCTTCTCAAGGCATCCAAGAAAGGCAGCAGCTCATAACTCCTGCCCTTGAATGAATTTTTAACTCCAGAGACGCTTTTGCTCCCTCAAGGACAAAGATGTCATCGATTAACTGTTTGGAAAAGTCTGCCTTTTAGATAGTCACTGTCTTCTTTTTCCCACCAAGCACCTAATTCATGAAAGAGAAACACACTGTGACAAAGAAACCTTGAAAGTTTTCCAGAATTTGATTAAAAGTCCTACATACAGCTTTCTGAGGGTTGTCACAAAGCCATAAATTTTTGATTGATAAAAATTTGGGAGTTTATACTGTGACAGTTTATATAACAATTTTTTCATCTGATCTTTTTCAAGTGAGAATCACAAACTCTAATTGAACACAGTTCACACAGATGGGTTGCCCCCTTTGACAAACGAGGCCACATGACACAAGAATTGGGCCCATGCTTGATTTCAGCAACCAATGACATGACCATCCACAAGTCTGGCTGATTTGGAGCCTTAACAGAAATCACGAGGATGAATTACGATGTCATCATCTCCACCTCTGGAAGCTGTTTGCTTTCTCACCGTCACTACCTCAGTGCTGTTCCACCAATGTTCTACATTCTTCTAAAGAATTGTCATTTGCAGCATATGCAGAAGGTGGTTAAATTTGAACCTGTATTGCTGCTTTAATTTCCACAAACCATTAATTTATTTAATTTCCAAATTGATTATTTTTGCAAGTGAGGGGGTTATGTTCTTTGACCAGTTTCTCTAACAAAACTAATTTTCCCCTCTTCAGGTCTCTGAGTTTTTGTCATGCTGGTGGTTATGAATGGAAAAGGTTTGTTAAAGACATTAGTTGATCTCAAGATGCATGAAATCCCAAAAGACTTCCACCTAATATATTTATTTGAAAGGCATAAGGGAGCAAATGAGTCTGAGATAATTGAAACATAAAATCAATGATAATTGCTTTGCACTTAAGAGCATATCCCAGACATTTTGCTTGTGCCTTCAGTGATATTCTAGGCAATGCTCATTCTACTGCATCTTTTCTTCTAGCTCTTTGCAACGAGCTTGTAAAAATTATTTCATTAAGGAGTTGACTTTCTTCCTTTCTATGGCACCAGATTCCTCTCCTTAACCACCTTACTTAACTTTATCTATTAAAAACCCAGTAATTATATCCAGAAGGAAACATTTATCCTCCCCCAATAACCAGAAAAATTAAATTTATAACTGCAGGCAATTCTTTTCTTTTTGTTTGTGGTGGAATTAATCTTTCCACTCACTCCTTAGTTCTGAAACTGCTGTGATTTTTTTTTGACTCCTAATTTGGCTTAAGGTTTTCTTATACCAGCTGTTCTTCAGCACAACGCACAGGCGTGTCAGTGCTCATGTGAAGATGTGTTTTGACAGTTGGGGTAGTTGCAATGCAGCACAATGCCCCTTCCATCACTCATCTGCAGCAGAAATCACTTCCTGTGCCATCACAACTTACTTAATAAGACAAATCATTACCAATCACGGTTTATGATAAATCCACCTGGCTGCTAAACCAGCTACGTTGAGTAGTGTTTGTGTAGTGCCCAAGCAGTTTACCAACAGTTCAGCTTTTCTTGTTCTAGGAGCTATAAGTACTTGAAGCAACCAAATGCAGTCTGCTCTGGCAGTCAATTTCCAGCATCCATTTTTGTTTCCCATCATTCTGGGTTATTAACATCATGCTGATTTGCTGCTGACCTCAAACAAGAGCCAGAAGTCGTCATCTTCCTCCTCAAATCTTTCTCCTTTGTTTTTAAACTATTGGTAGTACTATCAGTAGTACTATCAGTAGTACTGATAGTTTAAACCCAGCTTTTTGTGATGTTGCAATATTGAGCAACTGTGGCTGTGAAAGGAAATTTACCCAGCCTGGATGAAATAAGCACCAGAAATTGCTCACTATAAGCCTAACTCTACTCAAAGTGACACAGCCGGTTGACAACAATAAATTGAAGCCCAACCCTTCAAAGCCAGGGATGTCCTTATGGGACACCAGTCCAGGTAAAGAGAACAGCTTTTTTTTTCTGCTGCTTGGCTAAATGTCTGCCTCTTTTCAGGTCTTAAAGTGCTTGTAACTCAGGGAAGAGTGGGAAATCAGTGTCTCTTGGAGGAATCAAAAAAGCAATGGAAATGACTATATGATAGTGAGGATGTTAGCTTTGCTCTCCTGGGGTAATTCACCTGTGTGGAATGCTTTGTATGACATAGGATGAAAGTACACGGGGCATTAATGAAGTTTACTGTAAACAATTGTTGTGGTTTAGCCCCACCCACGCAGCCGCTCCCACCAATAGGGCAGGGGGAAGAGGGAGAAAAGGAGGGGGAAAAAACTCGTAGGTTGAGATAAGGACAGTTTAATAGAACAGGATAGGAACAGGAAAAAAATAGTATAAGAATATGCAAAATAAAGTGATACAACACAAGTTGCTCTCACCACTCGATGATCAGTTGCCCAACCCGTCCCAAGAAGTGATCACAGATTCCTGCCCCCCAGAAAACCCCCATTTATATGCTGAGCACAACGTCTAAGGTATGGAATATTCCTTTGGCCAGTTTGTCCTGTCTATGCTCCCTCTCAGCTTCTGTGGGAAGCTGAAAAAGTCCTTGACTAACGTACACATCACTTAGCAACAACGAAAATAATATGTCTTATCAGCACTATTCTCATACCAAATCTAAAACTCAGCCATTTTTAGGAAGAAAAGTAACTCTATCCCAGTTGAAACCAACAACAATTACAACAATGTAATTTTGAGTCTATGCTTGGGTTCATTGACTTCTGCAGACTGGCAGGCTGGATAATCCTTGTCCAGCCTGTCTGCTCCTTCTGGGTAGGGACTGCAATATTGCAAACCTGGTCCTCCTCACATGGAGACAGACAATTACAATGATATTTCCCAGATGTGCTTGTCATCTCTGCTGAGTCAATTCCTAAAGGAGAATCTACTATTCAGAACAAAGGTTGGAGTTACAGGAAACTTGTCCATCATCTCTGTTTTATCATATATAATGTTAGGATTTTGTGTTGTAAAGCATTCGTGTCCAATAGAGCACTTATGTGGCTCCACTTTCTACAAATGAAGATGGACACATTAACACTGAAGCCTCAAGCTGATTGAGGATATCTGTATAAATTCACACAATCGTCTCAAGTACACATGCTAGGAGTCTACCTAAAACTGATATTTAACACATTATCTGAATCTGTTGCTCTGTTTTAATTTATTTGTTTGGTACTTCAGTAGTTCCCTTGGAAAATTGCATGTTTAATGTCCCCTGCTTGATTCTACTTATATAGGAGAGAAAAATCTGACAGAGACACCAGCCTCAGTTCATCAGCTCACAGTAAGAAGACACAAGTTTTCCGCCCTGGAGATTGTTTCTGCCACAGCTGCTCCATCTGTTCTCGTTTCTCACCCTAAAACCAGCTGTGGAGGAACTGTCATACGCAGCACTTCACTGGAACTGCCTTCCAGCAACTGAAAGATTTTGGGGGACAGAGACAAGCTTCTGCTGGAAAGCTTTCTAAACTGAATTCTTTGTAAAGTGAGCACTGAGAGCTACTGCCCCAGAGAAAATCCCCCGATACTGTCTTGACTTAAGGAAAAAATGTCATCAGATTTTACATTTAGGAGAGAATTAATCTGCTGCCTGGGTTGAGTGATAAAGGGAGCCTCAAGGGGGAAGATGCAGCAGGCAATAATAACAACAATAAACCTTTTATAAAGAATCTAGGCCTCCTTTTGGTTAGCTTTTGAGG
The DNA here is from genome assembly GCA_028565335.1 of Limnodromus scolopaceus. NCBI lineage: Eukaryota > Metazoa > Chordata > Aves > Charadriiformes > Scolopacidae > Limnodromus > Limnodromus scolopaceus. The sequence continues at coordinate 156,148,561 of JAOXNO010000013.1, read as the reverse complement.
CACAGATGCACAAAACTGTTAGCTTGAAGGTCGATTTTGTAGCCTGACCCAGTGAGGCACAGTGAGCTGAGGACCTCACATCACTGTATATGGTACTCTTTCTTCTGCTATAAAACACCTCTGAGATACTTAATGGCTTCACCTACTCACCCCATTCACCAAGCAGTAGAGCCGCTTCAGTTGATACGTGAAGCAACTTGTTTGAACAAATAGGCGCAGAAAGAAACTCCCCTCCTCCTTGTGCTGTACTTTTCGGGGGGAAAGAGAGGGGGCAAATGGTTGCTTTGTGTAGTGGAAGAGTTACGCAAACAAAAGAAAAACAGTCATGAGGAGAATACAATTGCTGATGTGGTCAATGTCACCGAAAAAAAACCCTGAATGAATAAATGGAACCACAAGAAGACAAATAAGATTATAAGAAAATGGAGATAGATAAAAGCAGAGAGTTAGCCTGAGGACACTGCACAGGACACTTTTTTTGATTATTAAAACAAGGCTTTCCTACAGATTTCCAGCCCCAAATTCCCAGCTTTCAGCTGGTGCTTGCTCAGTTTTGCATGGGTTTCTGTGTTTTAAGTGTCTGCCATAGAAAGGACAGAACACAGTGAGCCAGGATTCACACCTTCTTTTCATCCTGTGGATCCTGAGCTTAAAAAAAAAACTCTCAGAGCTACCTCTGCAAGATTCCTTTCCATTGTCACCATGGAGCTTTATGCCCCAGACATCACTTTCAGAGCCTCTGTGTCTCCCTTTGTACATGATGATCCCAAAACCAGAGGCTGAGCACTTAGATCACAGGGTGCCAGGTGCTTTAGAAACACGATAGAGAGAGATATATGTATCAATAAGAAGGCAAATAAGAAGATAAATTTCAGCAGGTAAATAACGACAGGGATATAGCTCTGCCTAAGTGCATAGATTGAGATGGATTGAATTGTTTATCCTGTTAACCATTGCCTCCACAGTAATGGATATTCAGGTCTCTGAAAAGGCTATTTTATTAAATATCATCTGTCTGTATTTTCCATATGGTTTTCTGTATTTATCTTTCCACAACAGTGAAAGAGTTATTTCATAAATCTAGCAGAAGTTCTGCCTTTTGTTTCCATCACACATCTGCAGCAATAAGCTCCAGTAATTAACCAATTCCACTATTGGCACCATGTTGAAGTCAAAGCACTACCAAAAGTTGTAGAACAAACTAAAAAGCTTTCATCAGTATTACTTTGATTAGCTTTTAATTAGATGGTTCTTGGGACTGGTCAGAATAAAACCTTTCCCACTATTATGCAAGGTCAGACACTGGACCTTGGCATGGTCTCAATTAGAGAGATTACCTAATTGCTTAATAGATTTAAGTTCTACAAAACTGTGTGGGTTTAGACATTGGCATCTTATTTGAAGCTAATTGTGGTTGTAACCAGCTGTAGGTGACCCCACGGCTGGGTTTTATCTGAATTCTTCCTCAGAGGAGGTAGGAAAGAAAAAAAAAAAACAACAAACTGATGAGTAATTCTCTCAGTCCATTTGATTTAGTGTTTAGAATACAGGAATTCCAATTTTTACAGGATTTTCTTCTCTACATTTCCTGTTCCAAATGAAATCTGAAAGCTGTCACACTCTCAGACCTCGGGTTTCTCTAGTACCCAGCTCCTAGAGCCATGGTCCCTCCATTGACTGGCTCCCACATACGCACATTCACACAGGAAAATAATCAGGAATAGACTTTGATACACGATAGGATAGATGACTTTGGCCAGGTGGTGGACTTGGCCAGGGAGGAGTATTGAACCATGTCCATGAAACCAGCCCTTTACCCCCATCTCCTGTTCATTCTCACATGCTTTCTCTTCCCCATCCATCCTATCCCCTCCTTACTTCTGCCCTTGTGCCTCCCCAGATAAGCAACTCACCCATCATTATTTTTTCTCCATTTGTCCCAGTTTTGCTATAGCCATAACAAAATTTGGTATTACTGATACCATCACCTATATAATCCCAGCCTTACTTAGTATCACTGATACAGTTATCTGGGCCTTGTAAGACCCCAAAGGTCCCCACTATTCCCTTCCAATTAGTGGTGAAGTTTGATTGTCTTTCACATAACTCCACCTGTGAAACCCAACCATTCCTCAGGGTGCTACCTGTAACTTTTATCAGCTTCTAACTTTGTTATATGTTATGTTTTCCAATTTCTCATGTAATGTCCAAAGTTTTGCACAACCTATTCCGCTAGCTTAGCCTCAGACCAGAGCCTAGCCATCAGTTTGCATACCTTAACATCTACCATCCTTATGGCTATATCCAACAGCAAAATAAATAAAAAATAATCGAAAAAAAATAGAAAGGAATAAATAAAGGAAAAAGTGAGTAAACTCTGGATAAGAAAACTGTATGATCTCCTGCCAAAGTGATAGGGGGGAACAGGTATTGCTTTACACAAGATTAGCTTCTGGAGATATTTACTTCTGTTGCACCACTCTCCATGGGACATAGAGTCTGTAGCTGTGGATCAGACAACAGTTTTCAGGTGCAGAGATTTTAATGCCAGAAGGAGTACTCTGGCAACGTAATCTGACCTCACATATCATACAGTACACAACTTTTTACCTACAGAAAAGCAAAAGTGGGTGTTTGGCTACAGCATTCCCTCACAGGAAAGCTGTGCAATTTTTGAAAAGATATCAAGAAATGGAAATTTCATTGCTCTCTGTGGTGGTTTAACCATTGGAACAAATCCTCCTCACTTTTTAAAAAGAACTGTATCCCTCCATTTGAACTTGTCTGACATGAAAAATGTTGTGGATTTTTCCACTGGTTTAAATAGCCCTGTAGAGCCTGCTGTTTTCTCCTCAGTACCATCAAGTCAGTTCTCACCATCTTCGCAATAAGCTAACTGGTACTTAAAGACCTTCCCTTTGAGAGAAATACCTTGTGACTCTTCCATGCACCTTCTCCATGATTTCCACATCCTTTAAAATGGCTGGCGGTCCAGAACTGTTGTGGCATCCCAGTGTCTGGAGTTTCATAGAATATAGGTAAAGTCCTCTGTCTATCCCAGCTCAGCAAACCTTTCTGAATAAAGCCAGGGGTGATGTTATCTTTTGGCCACAACACCTGACTGGGAACTTGAATTTGTTCCAGGTTTTTGTTGTAGCAGATCATCTTTTTTTCAGAAATACTGCTTCAGCCCTTCTAGGGAAATTGTGCTGTCCCCTGTCCAATCAGTAAGGGTTGCATTTGTTCTGCATAAATATAGGATTTTGCATTTGAAGGCTTTAAATCACATGTTTATAGGCACTCCACCTACCAATGGATCCACACAGCATAGCATGAGCATCCTGTCCTAATCTTTACTTTCCTCTTGTGAGTGTTTTTCTTAACCACACACTTCATCAGCAATAGGTTTATAAGACCTTGTTGAAGTCTCCAGCCTTGATGACACCAATGCTAAAATAATCTATGCAATGACAGTAAATAAATCCAAGGATTGGATAAAATGTTCAGCTGAAATACCATGCTGTGAGCTTTTCTTCGTTTTAACCTTGAGTAGCCCATAAATCTCACTTGAGACATGGCTTCCCTTTCCTGTTAAGATGGCCAACCATGTCATGTCCTGGGAATGCATATCCCTTTGCATTTGGCAATAAAAACCTTGTCCTTGTCTGATGACGTCCATATTAAAAGATCCCATATTCTATGAAAAAATGACCTAGTATTTTGCACCTCATCAATCCATGCATCATGTCTAAACTATTGTCAGGAACAAGGTTGTAGTTTATTAGCAGCACAAAAATTGGATGGCACTGGGTCAATAGCACTGGGACCCCGCTAGAGACTCACTGTTTGTTGTAGGGCCAGCTCCTGGCTTCTCAGCCAGGAGGCAGAATGGAAGTCCACTACCCAAAGCAGATGATGCCAGTTAAGTATTCTTGTCTCTTCACTAAGCAGTCTGGATGCCCTTATCAAGACCAGAATAAAAAATACTCTTTGACCTTACTATGTCCCACTCTCAAAAAAAAGTGTTTTCTGCTGTTCTATTTCTCACAATCAGAAAGTTAAACATTTTACCAAGAGTACATTTATCTCTCACATTGGGCTGCACTGGCAAAGAGTCAAAGTGTTTGGACATAACACGATTTCACACTGATGGTATATCCATGCACTGGAAAAGCTTCTGCAGCTTTTTCCTAAACAGTTCCTAAACTCTGTGTGTTTGTTTTATCTGTTTTTAATTGATAGCTAGGCCAGATTCATCAACAACACGCTGCATAATTAGAAGGGTGAATAGAGGCAGTTCGTTGATAGAACAGTATCGGGTGAGGCTGACCCAGCTTTATTGCATGAATTAAAATAGAGCTTAGATTACTAGGTGTGGTGCTCGCTCTCAGAGCTTGAGTTCAAGCAGATAAAATCACATCAGGGCAGGCATTAATTAGAATGATTTTGTGTGAAGCAGAATAATGAGATGGACAGGCTGTTCCACGGGCATTGCAAGGGGAGCTGTGAGTTCTGGCACACAGACCAGACCTGGCTCTTAGACATGGTCACCAGGAGATCTCCAGAGCAAATGTTGGTTTGCATGCTGAGTTCAGAGGCCACTATATTGGAGGGTAGCAGTGATTTTAAAAATGTCTTTTCTGCAGAATTTTGTTCCAGTTCTTCACTTTCTGAAGGCCATTGGCTCACTGTGATCCCCAGGCCCACAGAGAGAAGGGGTAGCAGATTTGGATGGCTACATTTTGAGGAGAGATAGATCTCACATTATGCAGAGAAGAGGGGAAAAGAGGTGCAAGTTGGATGCTAACTGTCACAGGACGGAAAATTCCTGTCCTATCCTCACCATGGTGGATTCTCCAATTCCATGGTGGCAGCAGAAAAGAGGTGTCACATAGGAAGTTTCTGCTGCTGCTGTTGCCACCACATTTGCCTTGCAGTCCCTCTCTCGGCAGATAAAGCATCATGACTTGCCCTCACGTTTCAGCAGGACACTCAATGTACTAGTCTAAATTCACTCTGTTGAGGATAAAAGAGGAAAGGCAGCTTGAGACAGGCAAGGGTGTAGAAATCCCTGTACCTCGGAGACTTGCAGGCAGACAAGTCTGAGCAACACCAGACCTGCATAATATCGGGAAAAAATTTACTCTAGCTGAGCCCTTTCCTTGTCACTCCTTTCCCCCCACCTCAAAAACAGATTTGCGGCAGGATACATTGAAATCGATGCCGCGCTTGTACGCATCACTCATTGCCCTGCTCCGACTCAGAAGACTGTCATTTCTGGGCCATAAATATTTCTAGTGAACAGATAATGCTCTGGGTTTCTCCCCTTTTCAGCCAGTGAGGTCACTAAGAGCTACCCTATTTATAATCAATATTTCATCTGCCATCCCTTCTGTTTACTGACCTTGAAACTATTTCACCCGAATTCATCAGGAAGGCGTGTCCTTTGCTACTTTGGCATTTACTTATTGTTAATAGGGTAAATGTGTGATAAGTATTTTTAAAGAATCCATCTCCTTTCATACATTCCTGGATAATAATTTTATTACAGGGCCCCCTCTTTCATCTGTGTTATCCGTTTTCCATGGACAGAAGCCCTTCATCAAACCAGATAATTTTATTTGCTGAGAGACACTTTTGTGCAAACCCTGATGCCTAATTTATGAGATAAGCAGGACTGACAACAAAATGACCTTCTCCCTCTATCTGGTTATTAAATTGTTTGTGATCTAATAAAATGCTGGTAATACACTCCGTTTCAGCAGGGCTTTAATTTCCTACCTGACATTTAGATTAAAAAGAGTATGGATTCAGGGAACAAATTTGTCACGGTCTGAAACAGACTTGATCTCAAAAGCTGAGCTCTGCTACCCCCCGAACACCTCAGAGGGAAGAAAGCTTTGCAGCCCATATATTTATTTGATTCTAAGAAGGCAACAGCTGCTGGTGTAGAGTCAGCAAGGCAGGATTTCCCTCCTCCTTCACCGGAGCATTACCCACATTCAGTCAGCTGCTGGATGTCTAATGCAAAGATGCAGGTGGACACATGCCACACAGAGATTCTGCCCTGGTCCTGGTTGTCATCTGACCACACCTATTCATAAGACTGCATAAAAGCAAGTCATATTTCTTTCTGTCACCCCCACTAAATACAAATTCTGCCAAATAGAATCAAAGAATTGTCTGGGTTGGAAGGGAATTTTCAGATCATCGAGTCCAACCATCAACCTAACACTGACAAAAAACCATCATTAAACCATGTCCCTCAGCACCATGTCTGCCCATCTTTTAAATACCTCCAGGGATGATGATTCCACCACTTCCCTGGGCAGCCTGTTCCAATGCTTTGTAACCCTTTTGATGTAGAAATTTTTCCTAATATCCAATCTAAACATCCCCTGGTGCAACTTGAGGCTGTTTCCTCTTGTCCTATCACCTGCTACTTGGGAGAATAATTCTGGTGCAGGGCTTTGTTCACCAGAGGCAGTGATGCTCTTCTCATTCTCTGGGCATTCTCAGAGGTGCCATCACCGCATCATCCAACCTCTTGGGTTCTCTCAATACAGTCACACAGGCAGATGCTCCAGCCTGTTCTCAAAGACCAGACTCAACCACCTGCCTTACTCACTGCTCTCCAGGCAAGCATGGGCTCAGGAAGGGAATAAGCCTACTTTTATCTCAGAATAATATAGGTTTTCATGCAATAAGAGGAAAACAAGACATGTCTTCATACCACAGGGCTTTTCTGTATAATACTAGGTCCTATCATATTTCAGTAAATGCAAAATTCTGTTCGTTGCTCTTCCCAATGCACTGGATAAGCATTCTCTCTAGAAGATCCAGATATTCCTACAGAACAAATGTACAGAATGAACATAGCCAATTTCCAAAGATAGTATTGTCATGAAATTTTATTTGTAGCAAGCAGAGCTCTCCATCAGGAAACACTGTACCCTGAATCTCTAATGTACACTGACTCAGAAGATGTAAGACATTCTAATAGTTTTAGCTTCTTAAGAAAGACTGAAAATACAGCCTTTTGGTAAATGAAGAGGAAAATTGAGTGGGAAAAACTGAGAGGGAAGAAGCCTCACTAACACAAAAATACCATAATTTATCTCAATAACTGTGGAAACTTACTGCAGTGAAACCTTAAATTTCTCTGACTTCGTCAGTCTTCATTCAACCACTTATTTATGTCACACAATTTGGTATGCAGTGCTTTCTGGCAGAAAAAAAAATAAAAAAGTTTAGGAGCATGTAACAAAGGTACTGTATAGGAGGAAAGGAAAACGAAAGGGCAGCTGAGTCCTACTTTAGAAATTTTATAAAGTCCTCGTTACTGTGGGAACATGCAACAGCATAACTCAGCTGAGAGCTGTTTGAGTTTCACTTCTGATTATAAGATTCTTCCACTGGGAGATCAGGAGAAGGAAAAACCTTACTAAGGTGCAGGTAGTCTCATCTCCCTCGTACCCTGTAATTATCTGGATAATGATCTCTAAGGTCCCTTCCAACTCTAACCATTCTATGATTCTATGATTCTATAACACAGTGCCCGTTATCCAACTCTGAAACATGACATGTGTCATAGTATTATGAGCACAAGGCTGGCAGCTCCAGCAGAACTGACATAGCTTTTGACAGCATCGGAGGACTTCTGAAAAAATTTTCTTTTGCTAAAATATGGAAGTGGAGGCACATTTTAGACTGTCATCTGACATCTGCTGGATGCAGAAGTGGAAGACTGGTCTCCTGACTTGCACTCCAAAACAAACTTTATGCCACCATTCACGGTATCAGTACAGTCATTCTACAGAAATACATAAATTTGCATGGTACGTGAGCATCCTGACTCTGGCAGAAATAGACAGATGAATGAAGGGGTAATACCTGCATCTAGAAAGACAAGGGGGAAAAACAGCTGATGAAAGAAGCGGTGATTAATTCATTGAAGGCTGCTTTATGTCTTTAGTCTGGTCTTTTGGCAGTGTTCTTAATCTCAATGAAAGCGGAGGATAAATGGCACTGCAGGTGGAGAGCCCTGAAGCCAAGCAGGTGCTGATGTGCTGGTTCTGCATCTTTTATCCAGAAAAGGGGCTAAGATATGCATTTCTGGTGAAGACAACACTTAACGCCTCCTGCTTTGTTACAACTTCTCTCTGCCTACAGCTCTGCTACCTCTGTCAGGGAATGTGTGAAGCAAAAGAAGACAGGACTTTAAATAATTCACGCAAGATGGCTTAGGAAGCCTGCGCTCACATATAGCAAGATGTCCCAATAAACCCCACTCACATCTTCAGAGAGCTAGAAAGGTTCAAGGGCTCATCATGACGATGAAGGAAGCATTGCAAGTATAAGCATGACTTTCTGCATTTTTACTGCTGCTTCACCAAAGTGTGAGGTGACATTGCATTATGTCATTTATTCAGGTCTTGTCAGCATTGGGTCAGTTGAGGGACTTAACACAAGAATGATGGAAATAAGAAAAATGTGTGCAAGGCTCATATAATGCCAACATGCTGTCTCACCTGCTTTGATAATGTAATAAAAATCAGAGATCAAGGAAACTTAATAGATGGTACAGTAGATGTCTGTAGCTTTATTGCCTGTAGGATATTGTATCCATTCTTACTTAAAGGTATCAAGCAATGGGCAGGTTTCTCCCCTTTTCCATGGTCAATTATTCCATGTAAGAGTAATGAGCGTCCTCACTGTTAGGGCATTTACTGTATGATTCATCTCACTTAAGTTTGGATGCTTGTAACATAAAATCTACTGCTGAGCTTGCCACCCTTGACTTCTTTTATAGTAAATGGACAGAAATAGGTGTTTTAAGGACTTCATTCATCTGCCCTATGACCTATGTTAGACCTTAGGAAGACATGACTCTCATCTTTAGCTCTAGGGATTATATTAATTATCGCTCCACTGACTGTCAGGCGAGGTTAGGTTAATGGGGATGTCAACGTTTAATGATTTGAAGAATATTCTTTTCTAACTAAAGATGTCCTTTATTCCTTTCATCATATTATTATGACCTCAAAGCCATATCACACACCAAAGAATACTGAATTTTGAGGAACAGATGGAAAGGAGGGGTCACCTTCCTCCTTAGGGCAAGAGACACATCCTAGAAGCATGTGGTCATTTTCCATATTACAAATCTCCAGTTACTGAAAATGGAAGTCCAAAAGTAATGTCCTCAGTCTCTCCTTCTCCATTCCTTAGGCACCTTGCTATTTATGTAGGTTTGGGTCTTTTAAAATATTTAAATATATTGAGTTTAGCTTATCACAGTGTTTTGGGGAGGCTGATTTACAGCTTATGGGGCATACACAGTGAATTTTCTGGGATCCAACACCCATAGCATGCTTTCCTTTGACCAAAGGAGATGATGGAACTCAGCAAGCATGGTCCTTTCCACAACTAAGGTCTGACTAAATTCCAAGTACCATTCTGACTCCCAAATTTGTAGATTTTGCCCCAAGCACCTCCCAACTAATATTCTCTACAGCAACTATCCCACTTGTTCCACCAGTGGTGACAGTATTTTATTGTCTCGCTCATTTATTATCCCCAGCTGCTAAGCTCTCACTGGAAAACATCTCTACACTCTTCTACAAACCAAGATATACTGCCCTACCAAACCAAGCCCAGATACCTTTAAAGTCACCCTATTTGGTGACCTTTTTGAAGCCAATGAGGAAAACGACACTATTTCCATAGGAAATTTATTCTGATGTCAGAGTGCAGTGGGAATTTATTCTTTTGTCAGTTTTATTCCTTTCAGCCATTAAAGCTTAAGTGGTTTTCACAGGGTTATGGCATGTTTGGCAGTTTGGTGTACTATAAAATATCATTTCTTTACAGTCTAATTCCTTAAACAATTCAAATTTATTTGTGTGTGTTCTTGTGTGTGTGTGCATTTTTCCAGTTGTGGCTACACATACACAAAGCCTCTTCTTTTCTGACTTAATCAGCTCATCCACAAGCATTGATTTCCTCTGTGTTGTCTTTTATGATTTAGTTTGTAGAGTTTGGGGTTTTTTTTAATCTAAAATTAATGTAATGCTGCTTAAAAGACGTCAGATTGATGGCCCTGAAGGGAGAATGCTGCTGTTTATTCACAGCAAAGGTACATTGCCAGAAGCTTCATCCTGTTGTAATCTGGAAGGAACAACTACAGAACAGGTGTAGATGCTCAGTTTTAAGATCTGTTACCATCCAGCCATTCAGCCCACTAAAGCTACTGACAAGATGATGCATTACTAAGACTCTTAAGTATTGCTAATTAATGATAATGATTATGATTTAGCTCCCAGTGACTGAGGAACTAGGGTTTCGTTTTCCTTCGCCTCATTTCTTTCACACTTTTTTATGGTTTGGAATATTTTTCATGTGTTCTGCAGTCATGGAAATGGAAGTTTGCCCTCCTCACCCCCATTACTTGCAGCATAGCAGCTCAGTGGTCTTCAGTCGTGGATATTCTGCACTGCCCATCAGTGGCTGCTGAAGACCTCTCTGAGGTCTACACTGGGAGTGCTTTGCCCCTGGCAGGATGAGACCCTCACAGGAGGTAAAATGAATTATATTAGAAAATACAAATATTTCATGGACCAATGGTCTCACTAGGCATCATACTTTCTCCAACAAAATACAGGAATGGCTGTTTTGATAAAGCATGTAATAACAGGCAAATAACAGTAATTCTTCCTCCCACCTTCTGGCAGGTGTCTCTGGTATGCACAGTCACATGGAGATTTCAGTGTTTAGCAGCCAGTCACAGATTTATCTGTTCTGAGTCTGTTCATTCCCTTACAAGGGGTTTTTTGTACTTTACTGTAGTCTGTGGGAAAGAGGTGCATGTATCACTTGAGTGTTGCTTGAGAAATTACTTCTCTTTGCTTGGTCTGATTGTTTTCCTGGTCAACCCTTAATTCTTGCAATGTCAAGACAGTGAATAATTATTTTCTGATCATACTCTTTCCGTCGATCAGAAGTTTATAAACCTCTGTCGTATCTCCTGTTAATCATGTACTTTCCAGTCCTCTCTTTTCAAGTAGGAAAAAACAAGAGTCTAAACTCATTCCTACTTTTCCATAGAAAAAATGCAAGCTGAGGAACTTTCTGGGACAGGCTTTTTGTGTCAGAACCATCTCCAGACATCCTGAGTAGATCTAAAGTTCTTTGTCAGCATGCACACTATGTGCAATGACAGTTGCTACCTGGCATCCTGAAAAAGGAGGAATAAAAAAGAACTTCTGTGGAGCACATGGGATGTGCTCCATGTTCATCCTTCCCAGGCTGAAATTCATCCCATCGCCCAGGTAAGCCCCTACTTCAGTATCCATCAGCCACACAGAGAGCTGATGGGAGGTAAGGGGATTCGTCAAGCCTTAAAAAGTGAGAGATGTGATCATGGTTTTCAGGCTACTAGTGGTGCTAGAGTACACCACTTCAAAATGGACACTTCTGCATCAGAAGTTTGTACTCTTAAAGTGGTCCCATTACTGCTAGAAGCCACCAGGCAGAAACAAAAAACAGTGTCACCAAATTCACATTTTGGTGTGTTATGATATTTCAGACACTCAGTTGCTATTTTTTTTCTAAATGCAGGAAGACACATTCAAATTGCATTTTTTTTGCTTTTGAAGGGGGGGCTTTTTATAGTTAAAATCATCTTCTCTTAGATGTTGAATTAAAACTTGAAATCTAGCTCTGCTTTTCTGTTATAAAGCTTTCTAACTGGGATCTTAATGTTGCCATTTCTAATTTAAAGGTAAGCACTCGCAGATTTAACAGGATGGATGGATGTAGAGTGCAGATGATCAGAGTGAATAGCATGTTTATTACTAATGATCAATCTGCTGCAGGATAGCAGCCTATTAGCTACATGAGCAAAGTAGCTCGCTTCAGTGTATGGCAGTGATTCACTAGAGAAGCATCCGGGTTCAAATCCTGATGAAGATGCAAATCTGAGAGCAGACATGCCTGAAAGCAATTGCTACTGCCTGAAAAATTGGAGGTCAGCTGGGATATTTCTTGAAAACAGAATCACAAATTTAAAACAGTAGGAAATTAGTTTTCTCTCTTGTGAAATGAATGATTTCACGTGACTTTTCCCTCCTGGCTGAAATGTCAATCCAAGGCACTGAGAGGAGAGAATACATACCCAAGTTCTATAAAGAGGGGGAAAAAAATCATATACAAGATATCCAGGTATATTAAAAACCTAGGAGGAAATATTTTCAATATCCTGTAGAAAATATCAGAACATAAGATCAGTGTGTGTAACCCAAGCTGCGAAGCCACACGCAGTAGGCTGGCATAGTATGGTCTTGCAGATAATACTCCTTTATAACCCAGGGCTAGTGAATAAATGAAAGGCATGCAGAGATGGAGACCATGCTTTTCAATGTTTGCCACTTTGAACTCTTAATTCCTGTTATTATGACTTCAAAACCACCTGCCACCCAAAAGAGAACATGGAACAATACCATGCACAGAGGGTTTGTTGATTTCATTGCTTTTTAACCACGATCATTTTTGATTCGAGTTTGAAAAGAATTTAAAAGAGGGACCAAATTCTGTCAGCATTAAGCAATCCCAAAGAGGACCTTGTGTTTCCATATTCCTATATCTCTCTCATCCAGAGATTGACCCGATCCCTCCAATTTAGTATAATGATGCACACTTTTTCAGGGATTTATCTGCAACTCAAAATATGGATTGCAATATGGAAGGGCTGATGGATAGATAAGAGAATAAGATTGAGAGGGACTTTCTCAGTGAAGCTCTAACTTGGCCAGCAACCATACCACATACACAAAGGAGTTGCTTTGCTCATAAATTGTAAAAGAGACTGCAATTGAGTGTGTAATACTCATATTGGCCAGGAAAGGATCAGAGAGCTGCCAGGGGCTTGGCTTTGCCTGTGTCCACTGTACCTCCATAAGCACATCTCCTTACCACAGTGAAGGCCTGTTTCACCCATCAACCAGGCTGTAAATTCTCACCCTGTCCTCTGTCTGCCTCGTGCCTTAATGTAGTCCTATGTTCCCTTTCCTGCAGTCTGGGTCAGGTGGATGTGAATGGCCTTAAAGCCCAGTCTAGCAGGAAACTTCCCGAGTCTTGTTCCTTTTTTGGCACCCTGTGTTCTCCCGAAGCTCTCCAGCAGCTCTGAGGACAGAAAACAAAGGGTTGCAGGGTTCGCCTCACCAAAATTTGACCTTGAGCCAGCTCTTCTTGTCCCAGAGTAGAGAAATGAAAGGCTGTTGTGTGTAAAAGCCTCGGTGAATGAAATTAAGGCTGGAAAGGTCTGCTGCTTTTGTTTCTACCAGCGCAGATGTTGTCGAGACATTATGTTACTGCGCTGGCTGCTGAAAGATTTTCTGAGGGTGGCTCTCAGCCTTAAGAGAGTGACAGCTAAGTAAAATTCCCAGGGCTTTTGTGTCAAACAGGAAACAGTGCAATGGCCTGTTGTGAACACTGGAAGAATAAGGTCTCGTAATCCTGAAGGCATATGATCTTTTCACCAAGATTTACATAGGAAGACTATCTCTCATCATTCACTCAGATTCTAGCAGGATCTGTGAAATCTTTCTCCTAGCCCAACCCAGGCTGCTTTCTGAAATGTGGTTTCCCAACCTCCTGGTATAGTCTCCATCTCTAGAATGCAAAATTCCTCTTGTTCATTAGCCTGCAAATGGGCAAATGGCCCACTTGGTGGAACACTCTGCAGATGTGAGGAAAATTTAGCCAACAGATAGTCACGGTAATGATTTACCCTCATCACAGAAACAAAGGCACAATTAAGGGATGGGAAACATCCGAATTATTTGCTGATGATGAAAGGAAGAAAATTGGATTCATGTTGTCCAACTTTGAATATGGGAAAATGATGTTGCCCTCCTTTCCCTGGGCCACAAAACTTGGCTGTTGTCATTAGTCTTTTCATTCCTTCTATTGTTCTCTCAAGAAGCTGCAAATTGTCTATTTTCATCAGTTACTGCAATTTACCACAGCAGAGCTGCTACATTCATGATAACAAAGGACTGGAACTCTAAAAAGTCCTTCAGCTTTCTTGAGGGATTGCAGAACGACACTGAAGTTCAGGAAAATTTCCTCTGTAGTTACCAACTAGTGAGACAATGTAGTGGGGGGTCTGCTCCAGAGAAAGCCAAATGAAAGGCATATAAAAAGGAAAAATTTTCTCTGGGACTTCCTCCTCAGAGTACATTTCAAATTGTGAATTGAAACAAGAAAATGGTGTAAATGGATGAAGAAGTGATGTGCCTGGGTCCAAATTTTGTGTGTTAACCATTAGGATCTACTGAAGTAAGGAGAATGAAAACCTACACACCCACCTCCCAGCTATTTTTCCCAGGAATATAACATTGGCAGGTGCTTCTAGCTTTCTATGAAGAAAGCTAATTCCAGAAATACAATGGTGCTGTTTGTTTGGGGACCGTGAGGAAAAGAGCATTTCCATAACACTTTCTGAACACCAGCACCAAAATACTGACACAGTGGCTAAAGAAAGAAAAAGTCTAATCTCAAATCTATGCTAAACTGTGTAGGATGATGAAAATACATCTGAGGAAAGTAGTCACAATGGTTGGTTTAGCCATGACTATTTCTATAGAAACAGCTTCTTGCAAGGCTGGTTCCAAGTAGAAGGCAAATTTCTGTCTTCTGACAGAAACATGTGTTTCTCCACAAATTATAAAGAATTAAAATGTGTATCTTAACACCCTGTTGAAAGCAGGATCAGCTATGAGGCCACATCCAGTTGCTCACAGCTTTATCCAACACAGTCTTGAAACCCTCTAACAATGTAGAGGCCACACAGTTTCTCTGCTCAATTTGTTTATGGCACTTGGATCCTAAATCACTTCCAAGCTGTTAAAAGTCCTGCTCTGTGGGAATTGTTTGTGCATCACTTTACTCATTGGATTGGAAGCCTCAGGGATGTTAGAAAACATGCCTCAGGAGGCGTATTCAGGACTTATCTGAAATCAATAAACCGACTAGGACTTGGACTCCTGCAGAGGGCAGAAAGCAGTATTTCTTCCAAATGCTATGTGATTGCTCAATACACGAAGACTAAAGTTCACATTCCCCTAAGTTTCAAGGTCTTGACCAGAGTTTGATATGGAAAATAGCAAGTGCCAAGGTGGTGGCGATTTTTCACTTCCACTATAGTAAATCCTTCACATTGTATATGAGATTCATGGACATAACCCCATATGTTCTGCATATCAGAGAGCTCCCAGCATCTGGAAGACATCTTCATTGGAAGAGACACGTCTCTGCCCTTAACCTCTGCTTCTGGTGCAAACTTTCGACACAGGTCCTACAAATCAGAGAGGAACCAACTCTTTTATCACTGGGGCACAGTAAGACTGTGCTGGGAATCTTATTAGTTTAGGTTCCTAGCTTCAGTTACTGTCACAATGGGACAACTGGAATTCAGCACCCAAAAATCAGAAGAAATACTTGGCTTCAATTTTGTGCATCAGATTTCTCTCTCTCAAATTACCATGATCCCAAGAATAGTAACATTTTGAATATTAACTCCTAAGAATTTGCAAAACTCACAGAAGATATGGTATTGAGCGTAAGAGAAGAGCCCAAGCTGGTATTTTTAGTTTTTTCTTTAGAACGGAGTTGAGTAAGGTTCAAGGATAAGCTTGCTGCCAGTTGCCGAACAGGAAAACACAAACAACATATTGGCTGTACTCTTTCTAAATTATTACTGTGTTCTGTGCACAAAATAAAGTATGAATCTGGGGGTTAATGTGATCACATAATTAAAGGCTACCTCAAAATATGATCGCAGTCATATGTTTTTATTTGCTTGATATATGTGAGATTTTTATTATTTATCCATGCCCTAATAAATGTCTAAAGGAAAATGTCTGAGGTTTAAGAGACCTCAAAAGTCACCTGGAAGATTCTTGCCATCATTGGAATGAGGATCTTATGCTTACTGCCTGGAGGAAAAGGAAAAATGAAGGTGAAATAGAGACAGAGATGGTGGGAAGACCATCAGGAGACATGTTGCATCTTCTGTCACAATGAGTTAATAAAACAGATAAGTTAAAAAAAGACCTAAACTCCAGTCTCCCGAGACATAATGAGGAAAACTGAATCTTTGATGGGCTGCAGAGGGAACCTACATAGGGGTCCTTCATAACCTCCATTAGAGGGGTTAGGAAATCAGAGCAATGAGCCATGAAGATACTGTAGGCAGAGGGTCTAAAGAAAGCTGAGAGGACAAAGTGTCAGAAAGTTAGGTCAAAGAGAAGACTGTAGTTTAATGTGGTCATAAACCTAATTTTCATATCATAAGGAACTCCAAGACCTTGCCATCTGTCCTGGGTAAGCATCAGAATGTGCATGCAAAGTACTGACAATATAGAAAAAATCATAAGGGCAGGAGAAGAGTGACTTGGAAGTATGAAAATGTATCAGGACATAATGGTAGATCATTTTTCCCTTCATCTGGACGAGAAAGAAGTGAACTCTTGATATTGTCATAATACACTAATGTACATTGCTCTCATTGCTATATATAACTATGGCATTACAATTATATCAAACATAACACAAAAATCATAAATGACTGCTCAGATTAATTCCTTCAGCTTAGCAAAATGAAAAGAAAGAGTGATATCATCCATTTGATCACTTTTATACTGAAATTTTAATTCCCCACAAAAAAAAAAAAAAATGTTCATTTTCTAAAAAACAGCATTTTTTTCCACTGAGATCTGTTTATAATGGGCAAGATGTTACTGTGTAAAAAGAGTGATATAGGCACACAAGAAAGACCAGTTGTGAAAGTACAACGAAGAATATAATCATGAGACTTTCCTATTATTTGTTTTCCTAGAAAACTAATCTGAAACAAATTAACAGATTTGTTGGCTTTGATATTTATAAAGTTGGTTTTTTCAATAGTAGAACGGATTCTCAAGACCTCAATGAAAAAAAAAAAAAATCAGGAACCGAGACTGGTGATGTCCTTGCTGGATATTGAAAGAGAAATGTCAAGGATACCTAGCTAAGGGTAGGCTGAGCTGTTGAGTGGCGTAGTGTTGAGATAGACCCAGAATAGTAGGGATGATCTGTTGAGTCATCAGTGTCAAGTAATTTAAAAAAAAAGGAGGAATTCTGTGACTGGGTGCAGGGATGCCCAGGGAAAGAGGAGTAGAAGGATGAATCCTGTGAACACCCTTAGAGGCTTCAGAGAACCCCTGAAGGATAGATGATGAGCCCGTCAAAGGCAGACCAGAAAATTAAGAGAGTTGTGAGAAGACAGAGTTATGAGCTGAAAGGGGTAAGGATATCAAGGAAGAGATGAAAGAATACAACCTGTGCAGCACATGAATCAGTCTTTGCGCAAAATTTTGCCTTCATTCTTTGTACATTCCTCTTTTTTGTTGTTGTTGTTGTAAAGAAAATGATCTTACAGGAAGTCATTACATTGATTCCCTGTCACATTAGCCCATGCTGAAAACTAAGGTCCTGCCAAGAGAAACAATAGAGATGAAAGATTTGACTTTCCTCTCTTTCAGTATTTGATGTAAGCTGTTTCAGCTCAGGTGTCTTTGCTAACAATGAAATTTCGCTGTAGGTGTTATCATTATTAAATCTCCCTCATTTATCTGGTTCGTTGTTCTCCACCAAACATGCTCACACAGTTGTTGGTATTGTCTAGAGCACAGACACATGAGCAACCATCGTGGCACAAGCAAAGGCGTGGTGCCTAAGCATCATCCCTCAGGTACTCTGCAGTGAAGGAAGATGGTCAACTTGTCCTGTACTAAGCAGGGCCATTGCAACAGGGATCCGATGTGGGACTTATCCTAACTTATCATAGAATCA
>JAOXNO010000013.1:156079336-156115442 GCA_028565335.1 Limnodromus scolopaceus | reverse complement strand
GAATAATCTAAAACTGTGGTCAGTTGACTTCTCTGCTAGACATCCAGACGTAATAGCTCAGTTCTGAGGAAATAACACGAAGCCTCAGACTTCTGGAAGGTAGATACTGACATCTCACATTTTCTTTCTGCTGCCTAAATGTAATAGAAAGATTTGGCTGGCATTCAGAGGTGTCTCATCTTCACCTGCCTGGGTGTAATGCAGTGTGGGAGGAAAGCAGCCTGCAGGAGAGGCTCAAAGGACAAGAGGAATTCATCTATATGGTCCTGCTACTGAGCAACCTCTCCAGTATCTACCTTGAAGAGATATCTCCAAGGATAAAAGCAGATGCTACCTTCAAGCATAGCCTGGAGGACCCAATATCACCAATGCTTTTTTGATATCGAGACCCACTATCTTAGGAAAAATGTCCATTGATTCACAGAAGTCACCAGGTGATCCAGCGATGGTGAAACTCACTCAGGCTGGTTTCAGAGTTTGGGGGTTTCAGAAAACGGATAAACCTGTCACTTACTAATGCTTGTCCACTACTTTCATCATTTGATACCAGATTGATTGAAGAAGACTTGCTGCACATGTGCTCAAGATGGAGTTTTACCCCTTCAGATAATAGGGACCAGTGTAAATGGCACTGAGGCATCAGCCAGGGCTGCCAGAGCAATCTCTAACAGGCAGCAGAAAGGCTGATGCTCAAAAAGAGAAAGTCAAAGCTCAGGCTTGTCTAGTTTCAATATTACTAAACATAACTTAGGATGCAGGAATATCCATAAATATGATCTCTGTAGAGATCTCTATATTGTATTTCTAGATTATGGTGTTTGACAGCAGGGGAAATTATTTTTTATAAGTTTATCTGTTGTCTTTTTTTTGAGTACATGTTCTGTTGAATAATACAAAATTTCTTTGTAAATTTCCCAGTAAAGTCCAATATAGCATCTACTAAAACTCTATCTTTCCAAGACAACAGTTTCCAGGATCACAATCCCTTAGTTTCATTAATAGAGAGGAAAAATAGCTCTCCATGGAGTATTAACACCTCTAATTCCTCTTCTTGCAAAACTAAAATAAATGCAAGAAAGAATGGCAGATGTTTGCGAAAATTTGAGCTCTAAACCATTTAGACTTACAATGTACTGAGATTGAAGAATATTACAGCACACTCGGGCTATATAAAGATTAATTTTATCACATAGGAGTTCAATCTAGCTTCAAATTTACAGCACTCCCTGAAAAAGAATTAAGATATTTTTTCTTATTTTGTGAGTGTAAATGGCAAATGAGAACCCATCTCTGTTTCTTGCATTAAGCATCACCACACAGCTAATGATAAATAATGAAAGAGGCAAGTATCCAAGGTGACTGGCTGCAAGTGTCTGTAAATGGAAGCAGAATAAAACAAAGAGTTGAAATATTTCCCTAAACAAGACAAAAAAAAAAAAAAAGAACAACACAAAAAAATAGAAAATAATTTTAAAAAAACTTGCTGGCTGTCAAATCCTGTGAAGTCTATTGTAGGTTCATGAGAGTATTTAGCATATAGAAAGCTTAAAAGTCAGTGATAGAGAGAGCGGGTATGTATGCATAAAAGTGACAGATGACGACTTTTATTGTGCTTGGTAAATCACTTTTATAATTGATATAGCTTTTTATTAATTTTTAAAGCTGTGTATTTATGCCAAAATGCATTGTCTAGGTGTTAAAATTTGTGTTTCATACCTCATTGTTATGAAATGGGAATGGGAAGAGCCAATTCAATAAAATGCTGTTTCCACTGTAATCCCTCCCAGGCTTCATTTCCCCAGGATGGCTGGGAATGGGACCCCTTGCAATAAAAGCAAATGTTCTCAAGGTGTTTTTTATCTTTCCTGATATATTCCTAATGTTGCTTGATTGCTCCAGAAAAGATACATTTAGTCAAAGGTCACTGAGAAAGCACAAAAGCATAAAATCTCCACATTTGTGAAAATCCCCGCTGTGTAAAAGCCTGCTCTGAGACTTACCCATCAGTGAAATGTCATTTTCTGGAGGGATTTAAAGTGATGCTAAGCCTTCAGCTGGCTTTTTGGCCCTGTAGAGAGCTTTACCCTCTTGGGAAAATGCCTCTGGCATCAATGTGAGTCAGCTGACAGATTTCAGTCCTTTTTTCTTTTTTTTTACTATTACTTTTTGGACTGTGCGTCAAAACCCAGAAATCTTTAGAGACACAAAATCTAATGTACCTGTATTATTTTCACCCACTTGACTAATTACACTAGAATTGTGATTTTTATATGTATCTATATAAATGAAAAATAATAATTGTCTTCTCTCGCATCATAGCTACATCTTTTTCCTTTCAGTCTTTACCTCCCAAAATCATATATTCATGACATACTTCAGATCTCAAATGCTAAGTTACCTGTAGCTCAAAATGGGTCAAAAGGGACAAAGTGTGACCACTGTGCAGGTATGGCCAGTAGGTGAGCAACAGTGTAAGCTGATACAAGCCTCTGCAGAGGTGCAATGTACTGTGCAAAGATGCCTTTTATTGACATAATTAAATGTCTTAAATGCACTATGACAATCATTTTAGACCAGAAAAGCTCAGACTATGTTGACGTGATTATACTGCTTTTCCCAAGTTAGTAATAACACAGCTTTTGTTTGCAGCTTGAACTATGGCTTCCCAGTCCAAAGCATTCAGCTGAGAAAGTCACTTAATTATTCTTGACCCCACTTTTTACCTCTCCTTCCATTCCACTCACACACAGCAGTGCTCCAGCTTTGCCAGACCAACTGTGTATGGGTCTGAACAGTGGACTGGATTAAGAGATAATATATGGTAGCCTCAGTGGAAAAATGAATTCTGTTTTCATAAATATCACTCGCTCCAGCAGTGCTCCTCTACACCACCGAGTGTGGCATCTCCAATAACAAAATTAACTTTCTAAGTCAGTATAGCTGTTTAAATCAGAAAGTCTGTCCCCTTCTGTGCTCAGAAGACACAGAGAAAACTTCCAAAACAGTTTTCAGAACCTCTTTTCTTCTTGCTTTTATCCATAAATCAGTAATTCTGCTCTGTGAAGATGTCAGTCAGCAGTAACCTCCCTAACCCAGAACACTTCAACTGAAAATTGAGAAGTTGATTGTCAATGAGTAAAACAAATATAGTCTTTTTAAAATGAGATTTTTTAATAAAAAAAAAGTAGGAAAAAAATAGATATAATAAGTAAATGTTGACAGACATAGTTGACACATAATGACTCTTTTTATCTTTTTTTTTCTTTTTTTCCTAGAATGTGTGCTTCATTTTCATGGGGACCTTATTAATGCTTACAAGTATGTAAAGGGTGGGTTGAAGGAGGACGGAGCCAGAATCTTTTCAGTGGTTCCCTGTGACAGGACAAGGGGCAACAGACACAAGCTGGAAAATAGGAAGTTCCACTCAAATATGAGGAAGAACTTCTCTATCGGTACTGATAAAAGTTACCTGGACAAACACTGCTTGGGGAAATCAGCCTTGAGGAAATTTGTATAAGAGCAGAAAAATAATTATAAACACTCAATGCCCTAGGTGACATTTTAGTCCTCTCACTAAGCTTATGGATTCAAAGGTGACCTGAGACCATTTCTTTTTCACTTTAATTGGTGTCAGTCCATGTGTTACCTGAGTCGTACATTTGCTCAGTAAAAATACCATCCCAATTCTTTGGAAAGCAACATTTCAGTGCCCAAGGAGAAGTCTTTTTCTCTATCCCAAGAGCAGCCATGACAGAGGGTATGTCCCTAAGCTGGAGACCCTGAAGGAAAAGACTTTTTGATAGACTTTTATCAAGACCTGTAAAGACAGGACAAGGGGCGACAATTTTAAACTGAAAGAGGGTAGAATTTGATTGGACATTAGGAAGCAATTTTTTACAATTAGGGTGGTGAGATACTGGAACAGGTTGTCAGGGAAGTTGTGGAGGCCCCATCCTCGGAAGTGTTCAAAGCCAGGTTGGACTGGGCTTTGCCCAACATGGTCTAGTGGGAAGTGTCCCTGCCCATGGCAGGGGGGTTGGAACTAAATATACTTCAAGGTCACATCCAACCCAAACCATTCCGTGGTTCTATGATTCTACAAAAAGAGTCCTTGGTCCTTAGTTAAGCCACATAGATGATTTGCCTCAGAGCTGTGTACCTCAGCAGCACAGTGATGAAAAAACAGCAAAGTTTCCATGGAAACCCTGTCTTGAATTCAGCAAAGTTCATCAAGCCTAAAAAGATTCAGAGGAAACACTACAGGGCTGAAGAATTGGTATTTTTCCTGAAACTTCTTAATAGAAACACTGGAAATGTACACAGAGGTCTTTGTGGCGTACGTAAGCCTCTAAGAGTTCAGCAATGCCTTTCTGCAAAACAGAAAGATGCAGTGAATCACTCAAATAAATATTCAGTTTTAACTCCACTTACACCTGCCAAAGCTCCTGCTGCCTTTGCAGCTCATCAAAGATCTGGCCTGCTATATGGCCTGGATGGTAACACAGTACCTCTTCTTATTTAGCTCTTCCAGCAATATTCTCTTACATTGCAATCTGCTTGTCTATTCTTAAATATCACCACCACCTTCTGTGATCACTGGAGATGAAAGTTTATCCTGCAGGTTTATTATGCCTTGAGAAAACAAATTACTTCCTGACACTCACCCATCTCTCATTTTCAATATCCTTAAATGATTCTCTCACTGACTTCCTGATGTTCATCTTCTCGGCTTCTACCTGAAGCTGACAGCCGTCAGAAATTCAAAGAAGTGCCACTTTTCCTAAAGACTGAGCGCTGGAAACTGATATTGTAGCTCATCGTGAGAGAGCATGAACGAGAGGAAATCATTTGCCTGAAAAAACTTCACCAGCTGCAGTCAAGCACACACATCTGGAAAGGGTCATCAAATGCAGCCTTTTCACTTGCCAGTTCAGAGCAAAATCTGACATCCAGATGATAAACACAGAGTGATGTTAAGGAAAAAAAAAAAAAGGCAAAGGTGATTAAATACTGAGATAGAAACAGAGATTAGACCTTCAATAAAAGAACTAAATAAATTCAAGATTTTTTTTTTTTTTTGCAGGTGATAATTGCATCCTGTCCTTGCCAGAAGAGCTGAGTCTGTTCCAACATTTCCATGTGGCAGGGTGGTAGGTTTGGGGGGAGGTGAAAGCAATGTGTTAGTAGAGAGATTTAAAACTTGTTGAATTTCACATACAAAGTTTCAGATGTGAAACACCTAGTCCTAGTGCATTGTCCATAAAACCTCACTCTCTATCTCCTTGCAGCTTCTTCCACCTTCCTGAGGTAAAATCATTCATATATACTGAGAATGGTGTAATACGGTCTGAGAAGGAATGACAATGTTTTTCCTGAAAGCTTGAATTGGTAAGGAAATTCCAGGAAATGGGCATGAGACTACGTGAGAAAGGCTTACTACATGCTGTCTGTTGTTGGTCAAAGCAGAAGAAAAGAAGTGTTAATTCAAAATCATATGAAGCTTTCTGCTTTTTCAATTAGTCAGGACTTGCTGGCAACAGAGAACAATAATATTGCCAAGCCCATAAGGCAGCCCAAGTAGAAATTCAAATGCTAATACAGAACTTGACAGATGCTACAAATCATAGAAAAATAAAAAATCCAGTTGGAAATAACCTTGACAAGTCATCTAACCTCCTACCCTGTTCCATGACCCGTTCAGTATCTAAAATGATTCATCCAACATGATTGAATCACTGTAATAATTTGCTTTCCTTTCTATAAAATTTATTTTCTCTGAATCTACAAGATGCTAACACTGAGAGAAGTGTCAAAAATAGCTTTCTCTGGGTGGTCAAGGGAGTGGAAACTGGTAAATATTCATTTTTGTATGTTTCCTTTTTGTAGTATTTAATCTAGTCTTAGTACTTAACTGAACAAAGATACTTTTTTGTGCGTGTCCATTGCTTTGATTGCAATTGGTTTTCCTGCTGTAGCAGTTGGATCTCTGATCGTATGACAAGGACTGGTTTGGTCCCTCTCATTCCCTGGATTTTTAGTGAAGATGCCAGAATATCAAAACCAGAAATGCAGAGCCTCCTCATTGAGTTCAAGGTCTCTGAAGGTGATTACGGGTAGTTCACGGGGGGTGAGCTGCTCTGTTGAGTTTGCTCAGACACTCCCAGGAACCTGAAAAACTGCCCATCCTACCCCACAGCAGGTTTTCATGATGTTCAGAAGCTCCACGGTCTTTCTCAAGCAGAAGAAAGGGGTGACAAGTGCAGAAAAATGAACAGAGGAACTCTGATGTACCCCAAAGTCTTTGAGCTGCTAGACTGGAGATATTTTTCCTGACATAACTAATGAGATTTGCAGGGAATTTCTGCATCATAAGCAGAACAGTTGAGTGGCCCCCTCGGCTAGTGAAGGTCTGACCTGACAAGTCTACAAAATATTTGGATGCTGCCATTCAAAGTCTAGCAGCAAAATATCTGCGTATGCACAACACTGCCACAGCTAATAAACACTTCCCCTCAAGCATACTAACAGACGGATATAAAAGGTGGAAGCATGAGGCTTCTGCCCACCAGCTTCAGTTTCTTCTGTGCCAAAAGCCCCACATTTCCAGTTCCCTGGCTAACACAGATGAAGAAAGCTCAGGTCTGTTCACCGCATAATATACACATGGATTGAGTCAGGCAAAACCTTCTCCAGTTGTCATTTGCCATAGTCAGTGTATGCTTGGACAGGCCTGGCTGGGAATGTTGTGATGACATTTAGTTGTTGGAAAATTTTAAGTAATTTTGAAGTTTATTTCCAAGACAATTCTCTTCGTTAATATTCCTCTGGTCTATTTTTAATGCAGCATTCAAATAAAGTACTCCGGCCAAAGTACACATATAGATTTCACCTGCAGCTTCTCAAACCAGCAGGGACAGCTCAGTCTCCTGCTCTGGCATAGTTGAACCACAAGGACCTCTGGAAACCTCAACAGGCACTGGGATAGCCATGACCATATGTGTGTCCCCTGCAGGCTTGTCCCACATGCTGGGAGGTGACCTGCTGTGGGCTCCTCCTGCATCTCCTCCACCCATCACCTCATCCAGGGAGACTTTTGTATATTAACCTGGCAGCGGCATTCATATTAGTCTTTCTATCTTCATTTATCCTGTAGTCCACCTGAAGGCGTAACACAGACCAGGGAATATTAGTTATTCATAATTTAGGCCCTTCACTAGTGTTTGCTTAAAGTGGTGGCTTTTAGAAATGCCACCTTTAAAAACCCATTGCTATGTTCTTTACTACTGAATTCATCCTAATATTAACGTGCAAGGACAACTGCTTCGTAGCACTTTTATTTGACTTTCCAGGGCAATGTACCTACTTTTCAGGTGTTTCTGAACAGTGACTCTTTATTTCCAAGCATGGGTAAGAGTAGGTTATAGATTCTTTCCTTCCTTTGTTTGTTCCCTTTCTGCTAGGGATGAATGAGTTTAATGTAGTCTCTCTCTCTTGCTTCGTCTTTACAATGGGGACAGCTGCTGCCTCATGGTAAACAAGTGTTCAGATGGTTTGGAGAACAACTCTTCGTGCAGGCAACGCTGTACAGTAATAAAAGATATACAGCAACATGCGAGACACTCTCTCAGCCTCCAACCACTTCTCCCTGTTAACCAATTCAGAACATATTAAACCATTAAAAGAAGAACATTAAGCTTCGGAGTAGATGGGAAGTTTTATCCCTTGTCATTCTCTTCAGCTTAAAAAGCAGGCAAACAAGAATGGAATAATAAAATAAATAAATAAATAGATAAAGCAAATCAGAATGCCCCAAGTTGTCAGGATTCTTTATGTGTAATTCTCAGGGGGAATAAGCAAATGAATGTTTTGTCTTTTTTAGGTAAGTTGTAGCTGAGACTGAGTGATGAGAGGGGCATTATACTTTGCCTGGCAATCCAGTACATGTGCTAAATATAGAAGAAAGCAGCCAACAAATAAGCGTAATTATAACATATATATATATTTAAGTATATATGTTTTACTTTAAATCCCACAGCTTGAGTTCCATATGCCTTGAATTGCTGGAGATTTTAAATGGTGTTTTGATGGAAATTCCTGTCTCTCAGCTATCAACGGATGCAGTCAGTCAAATCCCCAAGCAAGCATGAATGACAAGCTTCATTTGTGAAAGCAAGGACTTGTGGAAAACAAGAAGGGGAAAGACCTTGGATCCTCGAGTTAACTAACTGAGGTACCAGGCAGCCTTTATTATTGCTGTTCCTGGAAGAAAAGCCCTTTGTTTCTGAGTTTTACTCGTAGAATCATGTAATTGTTTTGGTAGGAAGAGATCTTTAAGATCATCAAGTCCAACCATTAACACGGCACTGTCAAGTTACCACTAAACCATGTCCCTCAGCTCTACATCTACATGACTTTTAAATACCTCCAGGGATGGTGAAAATCATTAACTCAGTTCTAGCTACCTTCAAAGGAAGCATGTTTTGAGGGAATATTCATTCAGAGAGTTGAAAGGAGTTAGTTGTTATATCAGAGCAACCAGGGGAAGGTATATGACCTGCAGGTTAGCACATGGGATTGAGGTAGTTTACAAGAAATCTCTCAATTTATTTTAGCAGTTCCTTCAATAAATAAGGAGGAATTATATTATCACTGATTACAGTCAAGAATCTGAGAGGTATATTTATGTTGCACAGTACAATCCCTGAGCTAACAAAGACAGAAAGTCAGTGAGTCCATCTGCCATAGCAAGCTCAGAGGTGGAAGATGCACATTGGTTGCCATTCAACCATGCCAAAGTGCATGTTTATGATTTGCATAGGGACCCAGTATAGGTGAATCCCCAAGCATACAACACCCTGTGACAGAGAAAGCAAAAATTATTCTGTCTGTAAGTTAAATTTGAATGCTACTCCTGGACCTTATCCAGGAATTCATCTTCTTCCAGGGAGCTGTTGAGGTAGTAACACAGAATCTTTAGGAGTATTTTAGGAGCTTTTAGTTTTTTAGGAGCAGAGAGTAGAGTGAAATATTTAGGTCTAATCACATTTCTGCATTGAAGCCCATTCCTGACCATTAAATGACATCACTTCTGCTTTTCCATCATGCAGGTACATCATCCTTTTTTGTTTCCCAGGCCCAGAAGGGAGTGCAGAACAGTGCAGAAAAAAAGCAGATTACAAATTACTGTATTGAATTTGCAAGGCAACCACCTCTGTAAGTCTCAGACCTATCTTCACCTAGGGCATGCATCAAATTCTTGCAATGCAAAAGACAAGAGACAGAAATGGTGTCCATTTTTGCATAGTCAAACACTTCACCAGTGAAGCTTCTGCCCACAAGGCCCTTAAGTTCACTCAAGACATACTGAGGGACAAACTGAACTTAAAAGACACGAATGAGAAAACCAAAAAATTGTTCTTGAGCCACTTGGCCAGCCCACTGCCTCTGAACTTATTATTTTAAGATTATACTAATGGCTATTAAAGGGCTTTGTAAAAATCATCCAAGTGTATAATTTCTGTTTGTACTTCAAATGTCCATGTAAAAAGCACTCCAGATGCTCAATTTACATTTAAAGTTCAGGAGTCAGGCTTGAAATGCCCCTTTCCATGTAAATCTTAGCTATTTCTAAAAGCATCAGGGAGAACGCTTTATTTTCCATCTAGCAATTAGTATATCATCATCTTTCTTTGATTAACCTCCTCATTGAGTCTCTTCCCAAGATTTCAGGGTGAAACTGGACTGACAATCACATCTTGCAGGCAGATATGCAGCTTATCCAGGAGTAGGACATTTTGCAAAGTCTTACATTGGGTATTGTGAAACTTAGAATCATAGAATCATACAAGGGTTTGGGTTGGAAGAGACCTTTAAAGATCATCTAGTCCAACTGCCCTGCAATGAGCAGGGCCATCTTCAACTAGATCATGTTTCTCAGAGCCCCATCTAACCTGACCTGGGACCTTTCCAGGGATGGGGCATCTACCACCTCTCTGGGCAACCTGGGCCAGTGTTTCACCACCCTCATTAAAAACTTCTTCCTCATATCTAGTCTGAAGTTGGATATGAACATCAGAGGGGCTTCTTTTAAAAATGGGTATAGCAATAAACAGCCCAAGAATTTGTTTAAAAACAAAAAGATTTTAACTTTTGCAAGTCCCATAAACCCAAAATAAACAAATGTCAATAACTATTATGCTGTTGATTATTTGACACTATTTATTGTAGAGCTTTTATGCTTTCTAGGAGTAAATAGTTTCTCAAAAGAGAATGAAAACATTAGGGGTATCCAAAAACCTAATTCTCTTACTATTTCTGATCGTCTTCTCAGCACCAACTTCAGAGCAGCCCTGCTTTCAGGCAGCTAAAGCTACATGAGATAAATCATTTCTGAACCACTTTTATTGTCAGGTGCTCAACCTATTAGAATGACTGGGAAATCACCATAGGATTTAAGAAGTAATCCAGTCTTTCACATTATCTATAAAAATTTTCAGACTTCGTTCATTTTGGTCTTATTTTTCCCTTTCTCTTTTGTCACTAGGACACATTTACTCAAGGTACATTGTTACTCCAGATAAAACATCTTTGATGTCCACTGATGATCTAGTGGGCAGGATTCAGTGTGATAAATGACATTTTGAGGAGCAGGGAAAAAATGCTGTCAATACAGCAAAACTTTCCTTCTGTCCAGAATGAATGTAGACGGTACCTCATTAGCAGCAAGGTCATGATAAAAAAGCCTGAATGTTCTCACCTGTGCTCCTCACACATGTTCACTTCAGTTCCAGTTATGATTGTCTCTTTAAGAACTGTGGTGATAGCACATCTCCTTCTAGAAGAAGGAAAGATCTTCCCTGAAAAAATTGTCAGCAGATCACTGGTAAGGAGCTGTGAACCTTCCTCTTCCCCTGTCTCTTCAAAATCTTTACTGGAACATAACGTCACAAAAGAACTTATTCTCATGAAATGGTTCTGTGAATGGTTGGAAAACCTTCTTTGTTGCAGGGTGCAATTAAGTGAAATGCTCCTTAGCATTTGTAATGGTCCCAAGATGGTGCTTCTCCTTTGGTATGATCAAGTAAATGTACCTGCCCAGAATTAGACAGACTTGAGCTGAACTTGAACCTGAATTAATCTGCTTCTGGGTGGGAATCTGAAATAGCAGGTGAGCCACTGATCTGGAACTAAGCACATTCTCCTATGGCATGAAAAGCTTTCATGACATTTATTTGACCTTCTTGTTTTCCCCAAGTTTGCAGTCTTCTGTAGTAGAGCTCTTTTGCTCTCTATCCAAAAGTAAAAATGAAAGCTTCTCCCTGAACATGTGCCAAGGGCATCCATTGTTTTCTAACCACCACCAGAGGTACCTGGTTTCCTACTGTTGTCCTAACACCAGGGACACCACCTAGCTTGGGGAAAGACACACAGACTGGCAAGGAACAGCTATAGCATTCATTTGATGCTGAATCTACAAGCTTTGAAAGCAGTCACTGTCTTCACAGATTTCAGGGATTGCTCCGAGTGAACAATCTGGTGTCTCTGAACGCCCCAACACCACTGCTTTCAGCTATCTTCCCCTAGAGCAGATGTGCCTTTAAAAAGTTAATTGGATCTGAGGAGTCAGCTAAGAGTTGTTCTGTATGGAAAACAAGGAAATAGTGCCCAGCGTGGCCACATCTTATTTGAAGTAGTATACCTATACCTGAGAAGTGTCATCCAGGTGGCACATTCATGTACAATGGCAACTACAGAAATCTCAGATGTTGGACTAACCTAGCCATATCTCACCAAAGGTTAGGAAAGCCACTACAGAGAAAAATAATGCATGAGGATCATATCTTCTCATTAACATAACTGAAGTACCCACATTGCTAAGTATAACCCTAATATTAGATTATAGAAAAGATGAGCAAAAAACCTTTTGAAAACAGCTTGGATGAACCACCAAGAATAATAGAAAAGAAAGCTGCTATGCATTTCCCTCCAAAGAATCACAATATACTAGCCCACAGGTATTGTGGTCCTGTTTCTACAGGTTAATCAACAGGACATCTCCAGCAGTTTAGCCTGTGATCCAGCACTCCCTGAAAATGAAAGTATGGATTCAGACTCTTCAGCTAGAGAGAGTCAAGTACCAAGCTCTCCCTTTTCCTCAGTGAATACCCTAACCATCAATATTCTGTGCTAAAAAAGGGTGTAAATCCTCCTCTTACTGTCGCTGGGAAGGAAAGGGGTGAGTTCAGGGCAAATGTACATACAATGTCTTGCGAGCTGGGCCTTCCAAGAACTTCTAGGAACCCAAAAGGGTCCTATACAGGGAATCAAGGGCATGTCTACTTCAGTCTAGCTCAATTAAAGTAAACTCTGATCAGTTAAAACAATTTTAGGCAAGACAGAGAAGCCAAGCTTCTTGGCTCAGCAAAGGTGACAACACACCTAGATGTGGCAAGGAGCAGAAACTGAGGGACTGAGTTAATCTTTTAGGAGAAGCAGCAAAACAAGGCATATATACCTTCACACTTCCGAATAACTATTCAGTCTAGACAGGTCATTTTGGATCATCCTTTTAAATCTGTACATATTAATCCTGTGTAAAAACCCATCAGTGCTACTGTAGATCTCTCCTCAGATCTCCACAAAGCCTTCACACCTCCATGACAGAGGAAATGATTGTCTCTTTCAGTAAATCTCCTGTGCAGTAGTCGCACAGAGCTCTGTCCTATAAGGCTTTCAGCTTTTCTCTGGGGCACAAGGAACTTCTGCTGATACTGATCAGATGTTGATGGGACCCTGTAGCAGCCTGAAGAGCCAACCGTGGAGGTTAGAGAAAAGACCCGTGGCTCCCCTTTCATTCACAGGGGTGCAAACGGAGAGACATTAATC
Organism: Limnodromus scolopaceus; assembly: GCA_028565335.1. Taxonomy (NCBI): domain Eukaryota; kingdom Metazoa; phylum Chordata; class Aves; order Charadriiformes; family Scolopacidae; genus Limnodromus; species Limnodromus scolopaceus. The sequence continues at coordinate 156,102,557 of JAOXNO010000013.1, read as the reverse complement.
TCTAGACAACTGGAGCTAGGACGTGTACCTCCACAACGAACACACATACAGCAAATGGCAACTTGTTTTAAGGGAGAGAGGTGAGATCCTTGTGTTCTGTTTTCAGGGAAGAACAACAAAACCCATGTGGCAAGCCTCCTGCAGCTCAATGTGCCATCTCCTAATAAGATGCAAAACACCTGCCTGGCAAGATCAGGATTATTTGAGCTGAGCTCATGCATTGCATGGGTTTTTCTAATGAATCCCTCTTTAGCATACATTTATGCCAGTTGACAAAGTGAAAGAAGCAATTTCCTTAAATATTGAGCATTCATACGTAAATTGCAGCCTAGTGGAATCTTCTCCTATCCAAATGGAATCCTTTATCTATTTCTGTTATATAAGAAAAGCAAATAATTTCTTATCGGTCGACTTTGAAATACAGGCAAGTGTTCACTTGGAGTGTTATGAAGTGTCAGCTTTTCTACAGCATTTACTTTTCATGCTCTTAATTTCTCATTTCATTATCTCGCCTTATTCTCTTGCCATGTCAGTGTTTTGATTTGATGGCTTCCATGTGACAAGAGCTCTTGCTGTGTGAGCGATACAAATGCAGCTTTAAAAGTGGTACAACTTGCTATTAGAGGCAGCTCCCTTCCTCAGGAATTTCTTAAAGCTGCAATGAGACAAGGCATACAAGAGAAACTTTGATATGCACAGCAGGCTAAACCCTCCTGCAGTCCCTGCCACGGATTGCTCTACAAAATCTTTGTTCCTGATTTGCAGAGGTTTGATCTGTTATTGCCCTGGCAAAGGAGAAGTGGCACCTCACGCTTTTATCTCTGAACATTCTCACTTCAGTCAGTGGGGTGTTTGCCAAGTTCTTAACCAAAAAATATTACTGCTTTAATGCCCAGAGGAAGGACTATAAGTTTTGCTTGGCTTTTCCTGGAATTCGTCCCTACGCCAAACAGAGAGTGAAAAGTACAGCTGGGGCAGAGTCTGTTTCTGCCAATGATGACCAAGTTGAGATCCCAGTCCTCAGAAGTAATCCAAAGAAGGCATTAAGCTTGCCAGTGGCCATCAGGAGTCTCAAGCCCATGTCTGCTGCTGTCAGGGGCAGTGTGGGAAATAGCAGGCACCAGTAGGTCTTGAAAAGGCATGGACGAGTCCAATATCTCTGTATTAGAAAGGAGAGGAATGAGTAAAACCAGTTGGTCTCATCCCACGCATATCATGACAAACAGACCTGGAAGAAGAAAGTCAGCTTTCATGAGGAGCTTGGTCTTGGTAGACAAGTATTTGCTTTTTTCCTGCTACATAGAAAAGATGTATCAGCACATCCAGATGCAATCTGTCTCTCTTCTGGCGTTATTCCCTCCCCACATAGAGCCTTGGAAAGGAAATGCTGCAAAATTTTGACTCACTTGGGGAATCCCACTGCACACAAGTGAAGTGAGACAGGACTTTCCACATAGAAGAAGCAAGATACTGGAAAGAGATCAGTCTTTAGCGCAAGGGAAGTGTCTGACCAAATGTATTCAGTGGGAAAGTGGCAACCCTCATCTGCACTACAGCTCTCTTTGTAGGGGTAGGAACCCAAGCCTACATCTCTTCAGATAGCAGGGTTTCTTAAGATGAAACTTTTATTAGCATAATGGGAAATTGCACCACTGGAATGAGCGGAATCATTTGTGTACATTCCCGCTGTATTTATGCTGTGAGTTGACTCACAACTCGGAGCAATTCAACTTGAAGATTGCCTCTCTCATTTCCCACTCTAAAGGAGGAAACAGCCAAATTCTCTATGCAGATGACAAGGCTGGATGTTTTCCTCCTATTCTGCACTGACAAAGGTCTGGAGCAGTAACAGGATGGAGAGGGTGCTAAGGGTCAGTGATGGGTTTGAGAAAGATTACATCTCTTAATCATTCCAGAACTCCTTCCAAAAATAGTTGTGGTGTTTGTCTGGGCTCTGTGGTCCAAGTCAAGGGAGAAGGTTGCCAAAAATATTTGATTACAAGAGAAGATGTCTAGGACTCCACCAGTGAAACCTCTTAATTCTTCCTTAATTTGTCCCTTGTCGAATAAAGAATCTCCTCTTTACAGCTCTCATTTGTATGAAAAGTGAAGTGGAATAGGTACCAACTCTTGAATGTCCAGCAGTTCTGGTTTTTGTGCCTGACCTATTGCTCTGGGATGACTTCTAGTGTCAGCAGAAGTCCTAGCCTTCAGAAAGAGAGAGAGCAAAGGCTGTGATAAGCCTCATGTAAGAGCACCTGACACATGGAGGCAAGGAACAGCTGAGATGCGGTTTCATAGAATCATAGGATGGCTTAGGTTGGAAGAGATCTTAAAGATCACCTAGCTCCAACCCCTTGCCATAGGCAGGGAGACCTCCCACTAGACCAGGTTCCTCAAAGCCCCATCCAGCCTGGTTTTATATAGATCCAGCTGGATAATTTATACAACCACATGCAAACTGTCTCCTCAACATATTCCCAACCTGTCCATTAACTTATTTCTGAAAAATGTTCTGATAAGGATCGCATTAAGCAATCCTTGCCATAGATGCTGTACTGGCAACTAAAATTTCTTCAAAGATACATTTTTGAAAAATTGTAGTTACACATTTCCAAGTTGAATTATTTCTTTGTTTGCAAACTTTTTCTTCAAGACTCTTAGGCATGATGAAACTGAGATGCTGTGTCACATCTTCCTTGAAAGGAAATCATCATCTTTAACAGTGGAAAAAAGAAGATGGAAAAGGGAAAGTAAGTATGAGCTAGATCTTTAGTCTAGTTTTCTGGAAGTTAAAGACATTGATTGGAAATATAAGTACCTTGCACTTTTGTTTTATTATAATTAATCTGTTTTCACTTTTCCCAACACTGACATTTGTTTTAATTAAAATAACATGCTTTCTAATAAAAAAACAAAAAAATTAAAAATTAGGTTAATTAATAGTTATTCAATTCAAGTAGCATTTCGGAATTGTAATTACAAATTGTAATTTTGTAATTCTTCTGGATGAGTTCAGACACCAGATTAGTATCATATTTTTAGTTTTCTAAATCAACATATTTGGGAACAGATCAAGTAGATCTCTAAAGTTAGACTGCTTATGGATCTGTGTTAAGAAGAAGAAATTATTGGCTGAACTCAATTATTTATTTTATATTTTATTATAATTTATATATATAATATAACTCAATTATTTTATAATTGGCTGAACGGAATTATTTGCACAACTCAGTTCATGTGTGCTGAAGGAAAATGGTCTCCTGCAAAACAAGAGGTTGTAAAACTTGTTGATGGGAAACAGGGATTAAAATCCCTCGTCTGATTCAGGGAATTAATCCTGTATGCTGATCCTGTATTGACTTTGCCCTGACTATAAGGATACGTAGCCGTTCCCACAGGGATGAAAAATTGTTCATTTCTGGTCAATTTGAACTCAAATTATTTATTTGTTTGTAGGCCAGTCAGTAAACTGAAATATCCCTTTTCTTGTGCAATCCTTGCTCTGCATAAAACAAAACTAGGGCAGAGATAGTTTTGATTTCACAGAAAAAGCCGCATCATAATGAAACATTGACAAGAATCTGAAGTAATAGGGTAAGAAGTGGATCAGGATGTGACAGAAAAGACTCCCAGGACAAAAAAATCAAGGGATAATACATCACATAAGAACTGAGGCACTCAGTACAAATAATTAATTGGATTGAAGAACAACAGATAAACAAGGTTTGAAAAACACTTTCACATTTTTGCAGACCTTTTGATCCTGCTGGAAAATCACTGAAAAAAAGGGAAACAAAAAACAGGGGAGAGAGCTAGCAAACTCTCTCCCTAAAAAATGTTTATCTGGAATATCTGGTGCCCTGATAGCATCTGGAAACTAATTTCTAAGTAATCTCTGCTTGTTTGCTTCATTTATATAATATACCCTTTCAGCACTTGGTTCCGCATATATAGCCTGACCCCTGAGAAGTCATGTTTGCCTGAAGGCTTGCTGGTCATGGATTAGAAAACTGCACTAATACAGAGTGTTTAATCACGGATACTCACAGCCTTGATAAATTCTTCTGGTCCACACATTTTTAAGGAGCTCAAGTCTCTTGGAGTTATTTTCAGAAGCAGACACATAGGCAGGGTGTCCTTACTACACACCAGGAAGCTGCTTCTTTGTGAAATATTAAATCTGAACAGGGAATATTTTAAGAGGAGAATTAAAAGCAAATCTTTTAAATGGGTTATATTGCAGTGATTACATGAAGCAATGCACTCAGTATACCACTTCAAACACCAATATTAGTTATATTTTTTGCTGGTAAGGCCTAGAGTTTAGATCATGAGCGTCGTGTTCAGGAGCATCAGACTTTAGTGTCTGTTATTGGTTTGTTGCTTTATTTTGGCTGTTTTTTCGAGCTGAAAATCTTTTTTTTTCTCCACTGTAAAACAGGAAGACATTCTGCAATCTCTTGTGGGCTATGTGGAGGCTGCATTTGCTTGTGGGGCTTGTGTTTTCTCCTCTCCTTGTACTCTCTCCTGCCAGATCTCCAGGGTTCTTCCCAGAGGTGAAGATGGGATAGGAATAATAGGAATGACAACAAAGTCACCGTAGAAAATTAATGTGAAATCCATAAAAAGAAGTTGTGGATTGGAGTGTGAGTTGTTTTCATTTTAACGTGTTGTTAACTCACACAATGGATGCTTTAAAATGAAGGTGTGCAACACTGAGTATCATGGGAATATTGTGATGAGAGTATATGCAAGACCAAACCAAACTAAACTACAGTGATGAAAACCAGGGTGCATTTCCCCTGACTTTCTCTAGCCGTCTGCAGCTGTGGTTTAACTCCAGCCAGCAACTAAGCACCACACAGCCCCTCGCTCACTCCCCCCTCGGTGGGATGGGGGAGAGAACTGGGAGGGTAAAAGTGTGAAAACTCATGGGTTGAGATAAAGGCAGTTCAAAAGGTAAAGCAAAAGCTGTGCACACAAAGCCAAATAAGGAATTCATTTGCTGCTTCCCATTGGCAGGCAGGTGTTAAGTCATCTACAGGAAAGCAGGTCTCCATCAAGCGTAAAGGTTCCTTGGGAAGAATAGTTTCCTGGTTTTCCTTTTCCTAAATTGAAAATTATTTCCTCTCTGTAATGTTTCAGACTCTGAATATCCTGCTTTGGTTTGAGATGTGGCTACTCGGAAATGAAAGCAGTCTTGTCTGCCTGCAAAAGTGTCATGGTTTCAGCTGAGATAGAGTTAATTTTCTTACTAGCAGCTGGTATGGTGCTGTAGTTTTGACTTGGGATGAAAGCAGTTTTTGTAAAACACTGATGTTTTTGTTTGTAGCTGAGCACTCAAGGCCTTTTCTGCTCCTCACCCTACCCCAAGAGAAAGTAGGATGGGGGGGGCGTAAGAAGTTGGGAGGGGACACAGCTGGGACAGCTGAGCCCAACTAATCAAAGGGACATTCCATACCATGTGATATCATGATCATATTATAAATCTGGGGGAAGAAGAAGGAAGGGGGGATGTTTAGAGTTATGGTGTTTGTCTTCCCATGTAACCAATACCCGTGATGGAGCCCTGCTTTACCTGACGATGGCTGAACACACCTGCCCGCCCATGGGAAGCGGTGGATGAATTCCTTGCTTTGCTTGTACCTGCAGCTTTTTCTTTACCTATTAGACTGTTTCTATCTCAACCCACGAATTTTTCCTTACTTCCAGCCTTCCGATTCTCTCCCCTATCACAACTGGGGGGAGTAAGTGAGCAGCTGCATGGTTCTAGCTGCTGGCTGGGGTCAAACCACCACAAAAAAACCCCACACTGGTTTACGCTCAATAGCGAATATTTCTCCCCCAGATTTTTCAGTCCTCAAACATATCCTATCAGAAATGTTTGAAGAAGGCCTCTTTTGAGGGTTTGTTTTGTCGGTTGCTTTTCCCTAGTTTCTGGGGAAATGAGGGGCCTGGAGCTTGTCAGATTCACCTGAGATTGCTTCTGACAGCAGACAAACATAAGGAAGATAAGAGATTTATCTTTGCCGAAAAAAAGCTTTAGGAACATAATAGCAAAATTGGAAACAAAGAGAAACATAAAAACCAATAAAAGGTGAAGTGAGATAAATAAAAGGAGAAGTGTCTCCTATTCTAGCTGCCACTTTGGATTTCTCTGCGGGACACCATTGTGTTGGGATCCAAGGTCATGATCCAATAACACTTCTCCCATCTAAATGTTACTATTCAGAATTGACAACCTCCTTAAACATCTTCCCTCACTGACATCCCAGGCTTTTCTGGCTATGGATAAGATTCACTGAAGCTTCTCAGCAGATTTTAAGGATTCCCCAGGCTCTCTTGTAATTTAGGAAACCTTATCCTGCTGCAAAATTTTCTAGCCACCTCCTGTCTGCCACAAATGCAGATGGAGCACCTCTGGCTTAAGTGAGGTGGTTTCACTTTGATATGCAGACAGCACCTTTGCAGCGCTGATTCATCCTCCCTCAAGGACCTTTATCTCCAGAAGTCAACAGAATTTCACCCTCCTCCTCTCACATTACAAATGAACATATCATGAAAGTTTAGTGTCATAGTTTAGGACGTGGTTTAGGTTTTGTCCTCAAACCAGGACACTTAGTTTGTAGTCACCACCCTGGACACAAGGGAAAAAAGGATGTGGGGCCTAAGAACAGGCTGTTCAGACTAAACACCCCTCTCCCTGCATCACCCTCCCTCAGCCTCACTGTTGGTTTAGGGGTTATTGAGCGGAGTTATTTCAGGGCTGGTAAAATCCTCACTATGCGTGTAATACTCAGTGTCACTGGTGTCACAAGGATATCCAAGAAGCCCTCTTCCCTCCTCAGCCTGCCAAGGAGCCAGCCTGCACCCCAAGAAGGAGCTTTCATGCATGATCACATTCATTTATTAAGTTTCCCAGGCAAAAGGACAGCTGACAACAATGAGCATCATGAGAATGATGAGGTGCTTCAACAGTCCAAACCTGCTTTGTTTGTGACTCAGACCAGGAAATAATGGCTTCCAACTTCACTAGAAACAAAAGCAGTATCATGCCAGACCCCTGGGAAGCATGGTGTTAAGGAGAAGGTGTGAATTGACAGGGAAATAATTCAGGTCTCACTGCAAAACCAGTTAGATATCATTTTTCTCTGCTCAGATGCAGTTTATCCCTGGACCATTCAGGGATGGAGGAAACCATCCTCCCAGTCTGCCACTGCTTTGCAAAACCCAACTGTGGGAATATCTCGTAACATCTCTGTGTCTTTGTCTACATTCCCAACGCACATCTGCAGAAAGTTAAATCTCTTTATTAATGTCTGACATGCTTAAAATGGCATATTCCTGTCCTGCTCATGTGTCTTCTAAATGCAAATAATAAGAACTATCTTTACTTGTCTGTAGCCTCATTATTCATTTGATTTGGACATATACCAGACACAGAGTTGGCTCTTTGTCAGCCCTTTGGCCCCTCCTTATTGAGGTACAATGCAACGTGATTTCTTATTTGGGAGCTTGAGCACAGGGGGACATAGAAGATGCATTACAATGAGGAATATTATTTATTTACTAGACAAGATTTTAATGTAGGAGAATAAAAATCTTGTTTTTCACTGCTTACCATGGAGCAAAGGAGATAGGACAACAGGAAAGGGCATCATCCAACAACTCATTCCTTCCTGTTTTCCCATCTGCCTACACTATAACTATAGACCAAAAATAATAAAAATACATTTATACAGTCACTAAGTCAAGTGTTACGAGCTTTGGAAATAATACAGTGAGTCTTAACTGTTAGTGCTCTGTTAATCCAATGTGGCACCATAATTTAGATTTTGTGTGCATTTATGTTATTCTTTATATAGTCTTTATTTTTATAAATATCTTTTTACTTTAATCTTTGAGAAAATCCATCAGGAAACTTCACACTTATTTGATGGTGGCAGGAGAACAGTGAGACCTAGAAACATGTTTTATCCATGTCAGGATCTGAAGTTGTCCAAGCCCTTTTGAGTGCAAAGCATGGCCCTTATTCCCCAGGCACACAGATAGGCCTACCTGATGAACTGTAATTAAAACTCTTCATCTTGAATATCCAACCTCCTTTAGCCCAGAACTATTAATCCAAAGAAAATCCTGCTCAGCTTTTGGCAGGAAGATGTCCAGAACAGACAGCATATTTGGGAATTTCACTGCAATGTTGGTCAAATCTCCAAGGGCTACCACTTTGTTCAGATTTAGGTTGATTTTTCAGGGATGGAAAAGCTTTCAGAATTCTTATGGGAGGCGAAAGGAATAGAAGAGTCCCCAGGATTTTTCAGAAATGCTGAAACAACTGAAATATTTTACTAACCTCATTCCTGAAAATGGCAAAACCCACTTTGATTAAATTTTCTAAAAATAAGAACAAATAATATATGACCTGCTGAAGCAAATACCAGGGGAAAAAACTGTTAACCTAAGAAAGGTAAAAGGTTGTTGTAGATAATCAAATATCAGTGTTTGGAATGGAAAATCTCTGCCAGCCTTTCCCTCTAATACCAATACGCTGCTGTCATGCTTACAAAAGGTGCATGTCAAGTAATTGAAACAAAGAGGAAGGTCTTGATGGGTGGGGATTCCACTCTGTTGCTTTCCTCCCTCACCAACAGATGCTTGCTCAATCCCAAGAGTGGTATGATGAAGTCCCGGAGAAAACAGGAGAGAAATTGAAATGACTTGGAAACTCAGTCACAGCGGTATTTATTCTGTATATCACAGAATTATCACGGATTACTATTATCTCACTATTATTATTATTGCAGTATTATCATTCTCATATTGGATGAGATTAAAGGCTGTCATCTTTCTGGGTCTTTGTCTTCGTATCTACAATTCCAGGAGGGAGATCAGCAAATCCAACGCATGATAAAAGGGAACATAATACTTGATGCTTAAGACTTCATCATGTAGGAACTGAAAGGATATTTCTACGTAGAGGGAAGAGCATACAGGCAGAAATGGGCTCAGTCTGCCCTGGTGCTGAGCTACTCATGTTAGACCCTTAGGTCATTCTATACCGAAGCGATTTGTCTTTCAAGATTATTGATCCTCAGCAAGAACCAGGCACCAGGAGTCCAGACTGCTGGCTTGGCATCACTTGAGGTGGAGAAAGGGTGAGTCTATCTTCACCTTCTCATGTAAATATATTCAGAAGTTTCAGAGGAGCTTGTCAAAGACTGTGCAATGATCTCCACCACGACATAAGGATCCTCACATGTCTTATTGACTTCTCCAAGTACAAATCTCCTTCTACACAAATACAGAAAAAAATCAGTCTAGGCCAAAAGGAAACTCTGTCCTGCCATTACAATTCTTCTTGGAAAAAGACAGAAGAAAGAAGGAAACCAATGCCACAGATGTTATTCATACTTACATACTTAACCATATCGTTTAATACACTGCTAGGAGTTGTTCTCATGTTGTAACAATGTGAACATTAAAAGAGCAGAATGGATTTCCAAGGGCTTAACTTCAGGAGTCAAACCCTTTACTAACTTCATCCTTCTCCTGGAAATGTTCTTGCTGCGAACACTGTAATCAGAGTTACCCTGGCATTTCTGTTTCAGTCTTATTCCCAGTTTCTAGGGAGTTTTCTGATGGCTGCTGACAGAATTTAGTGCAACTCTAAATTACAATTCAATGTTGTCTCTCTGTAACTTGTACAGGAGTGAGATTATGAGGAATTAGCTTCTCTTAGTCTGGAACTTCCCATGACTTCCCCCACCCCCCGGATATGTAACATAATGACCAGCATCTGAGTCAAAGTCACTATTCCAAGTTCATTTATTCCTCGTGGCACAAAGAGAAAGTTGAGGGATGGTGCACATTTTCTTTTCCCCTGGCTTTTCTTATCTCTTGCTTGATGCCAAGTTCCCCAATGCAAATAAACTGTGATTTCAAGGGGAAAGTCAGAGAAGTGTTGCTGAGTTGATGGATATTTACTTTGACTTTGTGACTGGAGGCAGAACACAAAGCAGGGAATATCTGAACAACCTAGAAATGAATACACAGTTGTCATTTCTCCAATCACTGGCCCAGGTGATCTCATTAACAGAAGCACAATTTATCAGTGGAAATTGTTGCCATAATGTCTTGATCAAAGTAAATGCATCGCTGGGTATACACACACAATCGGAGCCAAATATTCCGAACAGCTTGAATATGTTGCAGTAGAGCTGAAAGAATTTCACCTTTCTCTGCATTATTAATATCTTTTCATCAGCTAACGCATTTTTCCTTCTGTGCTCAAACAGAGATGTCTCAGCAGGGAGCATAGACTTGCTGGAGACCCTTAGGATATTTAAAGGCACACAGTCAGTAGGGGAGCTTCTTAAAGACACAGATGACTTGTAGTTGTCTATCCCTCAATGAGCAATACATTCAACTAGCCATGATCGCCTACAGCGAAGGAGTCTATGTTAGAAGCAAGGAAGCCTGGGCTTCAGCTGTACTCAGTAAAGAGCAAGTCAGATGCATTAGTAATCATCGCTGAGTAAACTCCTAGATTTGGTTGGGGGAAGTGCCATGGCTCACGAAGCCAGCACAGCTCTCATATTCTCTTCCACACAACCAAAGTCATACCTGCTGCAAGATGAAGATGATTTAACTTAGATGAAGTTAAGATGATTTAACTCAGATGAAGGTAACTCCACAAGAGCAGTGCAGGATACAGGCCAACACAGTCCTTTGCCTTCCTTAGGTTCCACCTGCAGCACTAGTCAATTCTGCCTTGACAGAAACACTAATTTCTTTAAGATATGTTTGGTTTTCTTTCAGATCGCTATGTTTTAATGAAATATGGATATGGAAAATATTTATCTGTTTCATAGATTACTTTTGGGGAAGATAAACCTAGATAGGCACCACAGATTAGTCAGTGGCTTCGCTGTCTGAGGACTGGTTGAAATGAAAGCTTTTCCTCCCCTATATTTAAGTCTTGAAATGAGACGTGAACTGACAATTTCTTGACAAACTGTCCTTTCCCTCCAAGATTTCAAATGGTGTTCCTTTACTTTTACTACAGAACAAAACCAAACCTTGATGCCTCCACCTTTTCATAGAAGAGAATTCTGCATTTCTGGGCTTGAAGAGCTTTGGAGAGACACAGAGATCGTGTCATTTCTGTGAAATGTCCTTGCACAACCATTTTCACAGCCATCCTTGACCATGCTCTTCTCCAAGTGGGGTCAGAGCTTAACCTCTTCATTCTCCACCTTGATATATGGCTGGCTTGACAGAGGAGTAACTTGCAGTGTCCTGAACCCTTGATCAAAGGATTTCAGGGAAGGATTGGCAACTAAGAACAGAAAAGCTCCTGCCTGGATGTCTCCTTCACACTATGCAGTTACAGATACTTCTTTTGATGGAGCAGTGGCTGAAGAGCAGACAAAAGTCTGTCATGCTCCTGTCTTTCTGCGTCAGCATGGATTTAATGCAATTATACTACTACTGAATTCAAGCTTTCCATGTCTCCATTATTTTTACACAAGTACCTTGCAAGAATGTCTTTAAGGCAATTTTTTTTCAAGAATCAACATATGGCATTGGTGTAAGAGGTTCTGGGATATCCTCTCCATCCATGCCCACAAAATCTATACTTTTATGTGGACTTATGCCCAGCAACCTCCAACAAGAACTTAAGCACTGGGCTGTACTGAAAAGACAGTCAGTTCTGCGCTGCTTGCAGCACAAGCTTGCGAGAGCTTTTCGTTCTGACATCCACAGATCTTGTTTGTATCCCTCATTTGTATCCCTCCACTATAAAGTCCCTCTCAGTCTTGCAGTGGTTGGTCCCTGACTCCAGGAAATCTCTCCCTCCCTCTACAAGTCAATTTGTGGGATTTTTGTACTCTAGGAAACATCTGAAGTCAATATGTCAGTGCTCTTATTACCACTCCAGACAGAAAAACACCTCTTGTGATGCTGCCTATGATAAAATGTCATTTATGTTATCCAGTGTTTAGTATTTAGTTTAACATTCTGCCTTCTTTATGCCTCCATTTACTTCTGCGGCCAACACTTAATGAAACCTGGCATGGAGACAGGTGGATTATTTTTTTCTGCCTGCATCACTTATTATTCAGCACCTGAAAGCAAAATCTTGAATGTAAGAGTATTGGGGCAGGGAGAAAAAAAATAGAGCTCATTTTGGTTTATTTCTCACCTCTTAGAAATCTCTTCACTGTTTCCTTGTTTCCAGTACTCTCATCCCCAAAGGCTCTCTATTTGTCATCACTCAAATGTTAATTTTATTAGACCGTGCTACACATGGAATTACTCTCATATAATCCATTTGCTACTTGTTTACCTCCTATATGATTAGTCTTTCCCTCCAGATTCTTATATAACACTCAAAAGAGAAATATCAGGGTATTCTGGGTGTTCGGGTTAATAATCCTCAAACTCCCCAAGGGACTAGGATATCGTGACAATTTCATTAGACAAATAGAGAAATGAGACCTGCAGATTTCATTGCCCTTCTGCCAGCGAATTTGATTCCAGATAGGAAGGCTTTTGATGGGTTTGCTACATGTGTGACCAAGATGGGAATTGAACCAACATTTCCTAGGGCTAAATCCTGTGGTAATCTACAAGAACATTCTTTTTTCATCTCAGTGATTTAACGTGGAGGAAAATGTGACATGATGGCTCTGTAGTAGACAAAAGAAAACAATCCCAACCACATGTGTTAGAGTGCTGGTACAACAACAGTGAATCTTGGACCTGATGGACTTTGAAGCTAAACTCAAACGCATTTAGGTGCTTATGAGAAAGTTGTTAGAAAATGGTGCTTGAAATTCCACAGACAAAACAGAGAAAAAGACATGTAGGTGTAATAGCCCTTTGGTAGGGATATGGACATCTAGAAGAGGGGCCTCTCCTTCCCTAGTTCATATGACGATAGAAGTGTGTTTCTATAATGATTTTGCTTTTTTTTTTCCTTTATTTTTTTTAAGGAAAAGAGAAAAGGAATTGGAATGCTTTAAGTCTTCCCTACCCTGTCTGACACCAATGTACTACAAGGCTTTCCATTTCTCAGCTCTATAGGGACTAAAATCAAAAGGAAACCTTAATCACTGACATTAGGATATAGCTTTTATATGCTATCAAAGCAAGGAGCCAAGAAGTGGCCCTGACTGACATGAGGGCAAAAAGTTGCCTCTCAGCATGAGGTATCAGTAAGAAGTTTTGGCACCTAAAGCAAAAGGATGGTCCCTCAAAGAGCTTTGGGCCGCCTCCCCCCACTCCTTCCACCTCATACTGTCCCCCTGAATTCCCCATGAGTTCCTTCCTTTGGATGAATCAACCCACAACACTTCTGAAGATAAGAGAGATGCAGGGGAGGAAAACATCTGAGGATGGAGCCCACTGTGCTCTACTGGTGACACAAGATGCACTGCTGTCTTTAGAAGATCTACGCTGAGGTGTAAGGACCATGAGCAGAACAGTCTCTCCCAAATTAAGCCAGTAAGTTGGATATTAGAACTCCTACTTCTGGTCTGAATGGACACAGTCTGCCCATGTACTGACATAATTTCTCCCAGCACAAAATGCAAAGGCACAACCTGAGGAGACAATTAGGCTGCTTCAGCCTCATCCTGCTGAACTGGCCAACAGCCAACACTTCAAGAGGCCTGACATGATCTGACTGCGTGTAGAAATAGGTCAGTCACCACTTATTACCTTGTGCTGTAGTAAAGAACATATAAACCGTACCCTACTAGGTTGGGTCTGGTTAGACCAATAATCTGCATCAAAAGGAGATGCTGTTTGAGGAAGACACACAAATCTGGCCACTGGCTGCAGTCCTTTACTCTTGTAGTCTCACAGATTCCACAGTTTTTACATTAGGGATTGTAAAGAATATAACCCCTGCCTATTCACTGTGTTCCCTTAACTGATTTAGGCCATGATATTTTTACGTTTTCAGTCTTCACAATTTCTGTGGCAGTAAAACTTCAAAAGTTCTTTGCTACTCTGTTTAAATATATATATACGTATATATGTTTACTTTCATTTTTTTCCATTTTAAATCGAGGTCCTACAATCTCAGGGAATTTTCCCTAGTTGGTGGATCAAATTGACCTCATCCACCATCACTGTTATTTCAAGAACCTTGAACATATCCCCCTCAGCTGCCTTCTCTCCAAACTGAAGCAACCCCAACTTTATATTCTCTCTCCATAAGGCAGCTTCTTCTTTCCGTTAGCAGTGTGAATTGTCCTTCCCTGCACATTTTTTTAGCTCTGCTATTTTTTTTTCCCTAACTTGAGCTGGTTTGCATTTCTGTGTGACAAAAGCATGGTTTCTACATAAATGTTCCAACTTGATTTGACAATAGTACTCAGCTTCCCTTGCTTGTTTGTTGCAGTGACTAATAGTCACCACTGTTAAAAACACGCCAGTTATTAGTGTTTGCCTGGCTGTCATTGCCTGCTGCTCCTTCTTGCAGTGTGTTTCCCTGTTAGGTTAAAGAGCCCTTCACTACTCAGTATTTTCTCTTTGCAGAAGCATTTTATACACCGCGACCAAAAACATTTTCTAGTCTTTTTTTTTTTACCTCTTTTTCTTTTATAAAGTGAAAAGAAAGAATTGTTTAAGTTGGTCACTGCTCAATGTTATATCCAAACTGCAAATCTTGTCTGTGGGTCACTTTCAGAGTAGGTGTCCTCATTACCCCAAACCAGATGTGAGTTGGGAAATAACATCAGCTTCTTGTCACAGGACTTTTGTTTGTGCACCCAGTACCTCATTAGCACTGTTTTCCCATTAGAGCTGCAGCCCTGGGAAGGCTAACTGAGTGGCTCATCTACTGTGCCATGTAGGTGCTTTTCAGTGCCTTTCCCTGCATTGTCAGGTTGTGCTCTTTGTCCCTAGATATATAACTGTCCCTTTAGCACACAAAAATGTTAGCCTCCTGAAAGGGATGCATACAACAAGCTCTATGCAACTTGGGAACTTTAGTCTAAACAACCTAGTATCTTCCTAATCATCTGTGTCTAAGAGGCAAGTAATTAAATTATAACATTGGGAAGGTACTCCTTTGGGAGGCTGGAGAGAGGGTGGAAGCTGGTTTTAGTGCTTCACGGGTAAGCGTTCTAAAAGCCGACGTTTAAGAGAGCTTTCCAGACAAGCCTAGTTCTTTATCATAGTTTATTCAGTGACTCCCAAGAACAGGGTAAGGTCACCACAAGGTGAAAGTACAAACCACTACTTCTTCAGATCCCATTTGTCGTGAGTTTGAGCAGATGGATGAGGCACACAGTAGAGTCAATATTGCAATGTTTCGGTGCGTGCCTGTACATTAAAATCTCAAGTGCTCATGTAGCTTTATACATTGTCGCATGATGACAGGGAACTCTGCAGTGATGCTGTAGTTTAGCAAGAGTATTTAATGCCTAAATTTTTGATTGAAATTCTACTGGTCTTCTTTTTTTTTTTTTTTTGATCCATATTTTTCACCTCTTTGCCTTTCTTTTAACTCGAGCACTGAAAGCATATGCCCTGAATTGCTGAGAAGATACATCCCTTCTTTTCCCTTTCTCCATGCGATACAGAGACAAGATTGATGGTAAATTGCCAGCGCCACTGAGCAGAGACGAAGCTTTAGTCTTCATTTGTGTGCATGCTTTTGTACAGGCCCACGCACTACTAGCATCACAGAAGATGAAAGTGTTCTTAATAGGAGCAGAAAACGTGGAGAAAAATATCACACAGTGTAGCCAAGGAGAAAGAAAAACTCTCAGTGGCACTCAGTTTAGGAGACATTTGTTCTGCCCTCCTTTGTAGTTTGTTTCATTTTGACTCGTTTTGTTGTTGTTGCTGTTGTTCAATTTTCTGCAAGAAAGAGATTAAATTAATGGAAATTGATTGGTGTATCTACAGTTATGTACAGGGAGGTCTGGTTACAGTGGACACATATATCACAAAACAAACTTTCCTACTGTGGTTTTCAGTGAAATCATTTATTAAAGTCCACTTCTGCTTCACTTTGATCTGATTTATCACCCCACCTCCCCCAAGCCCACTCTTCACCCCATTCTTCAGCTTTTCCTTTTACTAGAAAAAGTAAAAAGTGCCAGGTCAAGAGAGAATGGATGTAAGGTACAGTAAGTAGTACATAATCAGGTTGTGTCTATTCCACCGTACAGCATCAAAGGATTTTGTAATCAGTGATTTCCACCTCACAGTAAGCTTGAGGGCAGGGAACACTGTTGTCTTTAGAGAAATATCTCCCTGAGGACATGTGCAAAGGGCTACACCCCTGTTGGTATAAAGCAACATTGCAGTGAGACCACTGGCTTTTATCTACTGAGGTTCTGCTGTAGAATTAAACTCAGGAGGCCAAATATAAGCAATTAAAGATTATTTCCTTGTAAGATAGTCTCATAGAAAGAAATGCACCATCTTCATTATGAGTGGTGGGTTAATGCCTGAAATATCTGCCAGTTATAGCAGCCACATCCATACTCATGGCGTTGTCTTGTTACTCAGCTTTGTCAATCTCTTTACATAGCCCTATCCTAGGCCGAGGGGCAGGCTATCTTCTTATATCTACCATATAAATTTAGATGTGGTCTTAATACAGCTGTTTGACAGGGCAGAATAACATCTCAATTAACTACCTCCCACTTTTCCAGTAGATGATTGCCTAAGTCCCATCAAACACATGGTGTCTTTGTCAGCTCTGCGCAAAAGTTTCTCTAAGGAATTGTAGACATAATGTCCTTTTCTAACAAGCCCTGGTTAAATCTAAGGTAGCAGGCTGGTTAAGTCTAAGGTAAGGCTGGCCTGAGATGTCCATGAGGAGCACAAGATGAGTAGAAGAAAGCAGAAGACCAAAGAGAGGTAGATAGGGGTTCAGAGTGTCTCCTCCCATTTTAATGACACAGCTAATTTATTGTGTGACCCAGCTTCATAGATGTCAACATGTCAAGCTCCACCTAGCCAGTGTCCTCCTAATCACATTGACCAAAGGAACTCCATAGTGCTGCCATGAAAAACTGATAAGGAATACCTTGTGCTAGCAAGGCCTAGCAAGAAATTCAGTTAAATCCCCAACCCAGGGCTGTGGATTGCATCAACAGCAGGTGTCTGACAGCTAAACCTACTATTTCCTTACCCTGCACCTCTCTGCTCTGCTGCCTCTGGAAAGCGGTTCCCAAAAATTGCGGCCAAACATGTCATAAATGTGGTATGAGGAGTCGTAAATTGATCTTTGTACAACACCATAGGCATGAGAAGCATCCAACAATCAGTAACTGGTGGTAAAGCATTCCCAAGCTTGGCACAGATTTAATCTAAAGCTCAGGTCCATTGTGATACTCTATCCAGTTTTCACAAGGATTTGAGGCAATCCTTTCCCTGACAAACAATTAGAGAAGCCACATGAGTGAATCCGTGCACAGCCTGTTCCCTGCCAAGGCATTAAGTCAATTGCTACTGCCACAAATCTTAGAAATGGCAGGCTTCCTAATCCCATAGTTTAATTCTTGGCATTTTTTGATAGGTTTCTAAGCAGGAGGCAAATAAGCTTGATCAGTCGTTCAAGCTGACTGAGCCAGCATCCAACATACAGTCTTTATTTCAACGTCCAAAGTCTAAGGTAGCATCACAGGCGTGAAAAGCAGGCCACGTCCTGAAGGACCTGAAAAAGAGGATGAGTACATATAAATGTTGGGGGTTTTTTTCACCATTTTAATGCTCAGAAAAATTTCTTCCCATAGATTTAAAATAGGATAAACACACCTAGTGCTTTCCAGTGAGGATCTCAGAGGACCAATGAACAGAACAGTTATCACAGCTACAGAAGCTTCATCTGGCTCAATATTCTTGTTGCTGATGCTCTAAGAACAGCATCAAGTAGGAGCCTGGATTTGATAAGAGAGGCAGACCTTAGTTGTATCTCCTGCACCCCACCTTGTCCTGGTTTCCAGCACAAACTATCACTGTCCAAACCCTCCATTTTTTTATTGTAGTTGGTTGTAGAAGTGAAAGGGAAAGAAATGGGAATCAGCAGTAATATTCAGCACAACATCAAGCACATTCAGTCATAACCCTCCACGAACTCCATCTAAATCACAAACTAGTTATACTGAAATCTATTTCACACTTTTGTCTCTTGCTTGCTTTGTGGTGTTACGAAGGCAGGAGGACACTATGTCTCAACCACCCCTCGCTAACTGAGTGGTGCACTTTGTACCTCCACAAATTTAGGTCAAGAAAAAGCTAGACTGTTTTAAAGCATGTAGCTCACAGATCTTTCCTAACATGGCTCACATTGACAGAAAAGGGTTGAAAGTCACACTCAAATAGCATGTCTGGCAGAAAAGAGGAGAAGGCAAACTCTGGGAAGGGGCGGCTGCAGACCTTAGCTTCTTCAGCTCGTGCAGCTGTAGCCAGAGAACAATGTTCCCCATCCCTGGAGGTGTTCAAGGTCAGGCTGGATGGGGCTTTGAGCAACCTGGTCTGGTGGGAAGTGTCACTGCCCATGGCAGAGTGTTGGAACTCGATGATCTTTAAGGTCCCTTCTAACCTAAACCATTCTATGATTCTGTGAATCTATGTTCCTGTGGTCTAAGTAAAAGACTTTGCAACAGCAATTCAAGAGCAAGCAATAGCAGGGGGGAAAAAGGACACAAAAACTTAGGCATTTAATGAAACTAGAAATTTCACTGGAAGGGATTCACAAGTAAATATCTGTACTGTAGTTACATTTTTCTCATGTCCCATAAAATGAGCGTATGAGTTTGGAGTATCTCTTGTGTTGATTCTGTGCTGGTTTATGCATATTGCATTCACCTTGCAGTTTTCTTTGGGAAGCACTAGCAGGGTTCCTCTTTTTTATACTTAGCCATCTGTATTCATAAAGTTAGCAAGGAAGTAATGTGAGAATTATGACACTTTATGCTAAATACATGATACTTGATGATTCTGAACATGGCACCTGGCACTTCATGGGTCTGCATAGGGAAACCCAAAGAAGAGGAAAGGCCAAGGAGGAAAGATGAGACATCTGCCACAGGATAAGTAAAAGAGTGAAAGTGCGAAATCTTTTCTAGAGACCACCGAATTTAAAAAAAAAAAAAAAAAAAGAAGAAGAAAAAAAAGGAGAGGAGATAACTTTTTTATTTCAACTTCATTTAAACTCAGAACTTGGCCACATACACAAAGCAGTGAAAGAGTTGAGTAGATAAAAGAGTTCACATGCTTTATCAGTAACAGGGTATGCAGGGCAAAGTCTTGGCCCCAAAGAGATCAAAGACACCTTTAATGCTGTCAGTACTTCCTCAAAGATGACGTATCATGATTGTAGAAACAGATCATATGTAGGACTAGACCTGAAAAGACCCACATCAAAGACTGAATACATATAATGAAGAAAAAGGGGACAAGGAGGTAACTTCAGTGATGGATTCACCTTGGAAAAGAGTGATGTGAATAAAAAAAAATATTAACAACAGCGGAAATAGAATCTTTAACACCAAGAAACATCTTAGCTTTCTCTGTGTAAAGCTATTGCTGTGAGAAATTATCTGAGATCTCCAGTTATCAGTGTCAAAGAACTTTCATGATAAATTCTAGTGACTTATTGGTACAGCTCCCTCATTTTGACCATAATCAGAGATACTAACAGAGAAAAAATATAATGCTATTCAATGGTATGTTCATTTATATTCACTGTTGCTTCCTCATTGACCAAGATCTGAAAACACAAAATACCACAGAACATTTATAACTGGGATTAAAACTTTCTCTGGAAGTGTGTAAAGATGAATAAAGGCAGTTAGTTAGGGATGGATTTATTAAAGATGACCCCAGACTTCAATTCTTCACATTTATTTTCAAAAGGAAATGTTCTCCTGTCAGTGAGGGCAGCTGATTTGTGGTTGAAAGGTGTAGTCTGGCAAGCAGGGACAGGCTTCACACACATATCAGGCTTCCAGAAGAAAAAGGATTCCTAGAAGGGTGAACCTGAAGCTGCTGTCAGCATTTCCAGGTCATATTTCTTGGAGAAGGCAGGTCTGAGCGGTCTGGGGGCTGCAAGAACATACAACAGGTGTTCTGGCAAAATGAGGAGAGAGAAGTGGTCCCACACTGTGTCCCTGTCATTCCTCCAGTTTTGAGGTAGTTCTGTATTGAACCAAAGTCCTTGGCAGGTGAATTGCTCTAATCTCAAAAGACATTCCGAATAGCCATTGCATGGGCAGAATTTGGTATGCAAGGCAGGAGAGGCTGAGAAGCAGTAAAGGCACAAGAAGTAAAGACCTTGCTACTTATGGTGTGGTGACTCTCAAAGGTTTTCAAATAGCACTTTCTGCTGCATTCAATTCTTTTCCCTCATTCTCTGGTGCTGTTTGAGGTCTTCTTTTTGGTACCTTACCTAATGTTCTGCCTTCTTCACAAAGTTTCTACACATTGAAGATACATGCTCCTCCAAAATTCCCTTCCTCCTGGAATGCAAGAATATAGATTATTTCCTCAAGAATAGGCAAGGAGGAATAGAAGCTGATTCACCCTGTCTGAGGTGAGGCAGTTTCCCCACATAGGAAAATTGCTGCTGAAGGAAGAAGATTTCATCAAAGTATAGGAACCAGAGGTGAAAAGGTTCCTTTGCTCATCTTTGCATAGGGCAGAAGCACCCATGCTCACCTGCAGAGCGCACAACTCTTCCTTCCTTCTTTATTTTTAGGTAATATATTATTTTATGAAAAATATTGAACCAACACTGCAGAAGCAGTAGAATTTCTTTAAAAGCCGTTTAAAAAGCCAGATCTGCTAAACTTGTCAAAAAGAAAAAAAACATTATTTACTCAGTTGGGTTCCCATCTACAGATAAGACCTTATGCTCTGCCCCATTTTATGTGCCTGCATCAACAGATTCCAAAAATAAACAAGTCATCAAATGGCAATTTATTCAAGGTGTTGAAAATATCAGACAGTTGGGAGATCAGAAAGCAAACTCTTCCCTCCAGAGCCTCCTGAAAGGCTCTCAGGAAATGGGTTCCTGTTGGAGTTGGTCTGGGGCACAGATTTTGCTTTACTCAACGTCTGAGTAATTACACATCAATGAGGGATAATTCAAAGCTTTCCCAGTCAAAGAAAAATCTGACTTTAGTACGTGTCAGACCAGGCCCCTGTGTTTTAATAACGTGGGTGAAGATTTAAATTCACTTTTCTAGAAGGATATTTGTATCTTATTTCCCTATGTCCTGGCAGGACTATCTTCCTTGTGCTATCAAAAAGGAGAGGAAGAAAGCAGACCTTAGGGACTGATTTTGCCAATGGATTTTCTAATGAGACTTCCTCAACAGGTCAGATTTTTAGACAATTTACATAAAAAGCCTCAGGGAGACAGCAAGTAGCTCCTCTTAGAAAGGGGACATCTTGAGCATATCAGGGAATTCCTTGTAGTTAAGAAAAAATTCATGCAGCTTTAGCAGCTATTGCAACTCAGTAGAGAGACTTACCATTGCTGGTGAATTTTTGTCTGGCTTTGGCTTTCTTATTTTCATAAATGTCCAGTTCCCATGAACCAAACTACTATAAAAGAATCTCTTTTTCGTATTTAAAAATAGGGAAAAACTTTTCTTGTTCTCCTGATTAGAAATAAAGCTAGAAATTTAATTCATAATTGCTTAAATAGACAAGAGATAGAATAAGGAAATTATTTTAATAGTTTTCTGGTATATTGGGAAGAAAGACCTGAAGTAAATTTCTGGTATTTAGCTGTGAAATTGTCACTACGTGCACACACCTACCCAATAATAATTGGAAATTTTGTAGTTATTGAGGAAGAACTAGAAAAAAACTAGATGGATCCTGGAATAACATCAGCAGGACAGACAATATTTGTGAAAACATAAGAGATAAGAATTCATGTAATGTTAACTCTTAAATATCAGATATTTCATTTGACAAAAATAAAATGGCAGTAAAGAAAGTGCTATAGCAAGTGAAATGAAAAAGTCACACGTAGATTTTCCTGCTTTTGCTCTTTCCATTTCCCTTTCTGTTTCAGCTCCTGAATTAGTGGGTTTATTGAGTTTCAGACCTTGGTTTCAAAACCGGACCAAATTACAGACTGGAACTTACTTGCTGTCCAGAAATCCTCCTAAATAATGCTCATGTTTATATTCATTTTTACTGAAAGCAGTAATTTTGTAGGCATTGGAAAAAGAAAAGAAGGATAGAATTGGCCAGGTTTTTGCTCTTCCATTTTTGTTAAACAGGGGCCGAGGTCTAAATGATCATGCTTGTTCATCAAAACATAATCTTCCAATCAGAAGATTCTGTATTAAATGTTAGGTTGTATATGACAACATTCAGTTAAACTTTTCTCAAGAAAGGCTTCTCACATATAGGACAGAATTTAAATGGCAATGGATGCCAGCGCAGTAAAAAAAAAAAAAAATCAATAGCATTTTTAAAAATGATAGCTTGGAGGTTAGCCATGAAAGAGATACAGATTGAAAACCTGCCTTATTTGATTCAAAGCAGGAATTTGAACTTAAGTTTTCCCCATAAGAGATAAATGCCCTAACAACTAGGGAATCAATCAGTCTTTTGTGATGAAAAATTATAATAGCAAAAGTTGCCATCTGTTCACATGCAAAAAGAAAACAAACATAAAGCTTCAACTGTTTAAAAAAGAAAGGAATTGCTTTTTTCTAGCCCTGACTTTGTAGTTTTAATTATTATATTGTATGATGAAGTCAAAATGAGGTACTTCTATTTTATTGTAATTTTTTACTAATATCCTGTAAAATTTAATATAATTGAGATGTTCCTATGAAGGATTCTCAGTTTTCTAGATGTTCAAGGGAAACTACTCGTTTGTGGGTTTATTATTTTTTTTCTCATTGAATGCATGAGGAATATGACGAAGACTGGTTATCTTTTAGTCCTTCCCTATACAAAGGCATGAAGGGTGATTGGTATTGGTCTTACACTTGCCAAGAGACATTAGCCACTGTAGGCCACCCCTAGTGTTGACTTGAATGGGCTTTATCAAGGATTTGTCCACTGAGTGTTGCTCTCCTTTTGATTTAACTGTATTTTAGTCTCCTCTCTCCTGCCACTCTGTGAAAATCATAGAATCATAGAATCATAGAATTGTCTAGGTTGGAAAAGACCCTTGGGATCATCGAGTCCAACCATCTACCCTACTCTACAA
>JAOXNO010000013.1:156026181-156048165 GCA_028565335.1 Limnodromus scolopaceus | reverse complement strand
CACCTCAATGTCTTTCTTGTGGTAGGGGGCCCAAAACTGGACGCAGTACTCGAGGTGGGGTCTCACCAGTGCCGAGTACAGGGGGACGATCACCTCTCAGGTCAAAGCTGTGTCCAGGGAGGGACCAGGGACAGAATGAGTTAGGGAGCCTGAAAAGACATCTGCAGCTGAAATGGCCCTTTCAGGCATCCACAAAGGAGAAAAAAGACATAATTTTCACTGTAATTCTGGCAGTGTTTTAGCAAGGCAATTGGAGTATTTTGTGTGTTCCCACACATTGTCCTGACTCTGAGCTTTAGCCATCTGAATTTGAGTTCCTGGCTTTTCCTGGCTCTCTTGGTGTCTCAGTGGAGAGACACTTTTCCTTTTTTTCCATTTTTTTAATTTTTCCAGTGCTGTGTTAACTCTGTGGGAATTTACATTAGGTCTCTGGGGGTAACCATCTCAGAGAACACAGATAAATTCAAGGGGTTAATAAGCTTATATACAGAAACACTGAGGTGAGAAAATATGAGGGGTCCCACATACTCCAGTAGATCTGAGTTTATTTGGGTAAAAACATCCAGACACACCAGATAACATTACCTACCTAGTCAATAAGAACCGATTAAACTACCTTCTGTAAGTGTCGATGGGCAACTTCTTGAGAGATAAAAAAGATAAAATTCAACCCATCTTCAAAACAAGCAGAGCAGCATCTGTCAGAATGAAATAGCCACCCTCTGGACATCAACACGGACCTTCTCTCCTGCTCAGAAGGGGTCTGCACAGGGGTTTTTTACAAACTGGCGGAGGTCTCGGTCTCCTCAAAATGGGAAACAAGGATTTTTCCCTGATTTTCTCCTGTTGAGGTAAAAACGGAGGGGGCTACAGTGTGCCAGCTGGGGAGCTCTGTGTGCAAAATGATCTCTCTGAGAGAGCCAAAGCTCCTGCGCTTACTGACAGAAGCCCAAAGCCCTTGATGCATGAGCATGAAAAGTGACTTTCTTCTCTCTACAGTTAGAGGATGTAATTCTGCCCTTGCTAGAGCCTGGCACAGCAAATTAGCTCCTGCCTCACCACAGGGCTTCAACATCTCACAAATGTCAGAAAAAAAATTTGCTTTAACCAGAAGTTCCTTTCACTGAAATAGCACACTTTTTTTCCCCTTACTCATCTCCAGCAGTCCAGGCACCCCTCTCTTTTTGACCATCACATTTTTAACTGAAGGAATAAGTTAAAATGTGGAGTTTCAGTGCGCTTAGCATCTAGAGTGGCATTTTGGTCCCACAGAGTCAAAAGAGTCAAGCCAGTCTTCAGTGGGTGTCATACACCCCATGAGGGTTATGAGACTTTGTGATATTTTGTGCCACGTACAGATCTTGGCGATGGTGAGAGAAAGCCCATCACATCCCATCCCAGCTGAGATGAGCATCTGCAGGGCAGGTGTCCCACAGAAATGCTGAGTATAGTTCAATGGGGGAAAGCACAGCTTCCAGTTCATATTTTGTGTAGCAGTTCTTTGTAGCTGGTGGCCAGCTACAAGAGGAACAGCGTGCTCTCACAGTGAGAATTTATATTTTTTTTAATCCATCTCCTTTGCTCATTTTCTTTAAACTCTAAGTCATTTGGTGCTTGGATGATGTTCTGGCATGACAATGCCTCCCTAGAAGTGAATCAATTGAAAATGCTCATGAATTACTTGAAAGCTCTGAATTTGTAAGGCTGACTCTTATGCAATGGCAAACAAGACCTGCACTGAGCAGTAATCTTTGCAGAACAGCCACATGCTAAATTGGTTGGTTTCGAAATAACTTTACACTCTTGATGCTCAGATGTGTTGATTCAGTCTTAATATTTTTTGAAAGAAGAAAGAAAGAAGAAATGTCTGTAAAAATGCATACAGATGTAGTACAGCCTCAAATGTTTAGCATTCGGTGGACTTTGCAGAAGTTTTAATACTTCTGACAGCCAGGTCCTTCCTCGCTATCCCTCTGTATGTCTAGATACCTACCTATCTCTTCTTGTGAGCACGTCTGAGGAATTAGTACCAAGGTGAGGCATCTTGATGCTCTAATACACTTTACAAAACATGATTTGAGTGATTTCCCTAGCAATTGATATGTAATTCCAGAAGGATTCAGAGACCCAGGTCCTTGTCTATGCCATTGAAATGAACTTCCTCAGAGCTACACCAGCTGAAAATCTGGCATTCTAACTAATTTTAATTCATTATTTTAACAACCACGTGTGAACAAGGCAGAGAAAGTTAACAGAAAAGACACCTTCCAGTTGTGCTTGTAGGGGCCAGGAGACTGACTATGAGTGCGTTGATGGATGAATGCTCACTTTAAGATGCAAGCAAAATCATTTTAGACTATATTGCATTATAAACAAGCTGCCACCAAGCTACTGCATAAATCACCTCTGAAACTGGGTGTCAGCTTAGGCTGTGGAAGCAATTCAAAATCAGCCTGTCAGAGGGATTCATCCCTCCTCTGTCCGGAGATGGATGTGAAACGAACCAGGACTGATGAGTGGAAATCCCTGCATAAGTCACAGTGTGGCAAGAGGCAAATGGTGTGTCAGCAGGAAATCATTGCACTCAGAACTTCTTGTTGTGAAACATGTTGCATCCCCATCATCCCTGAAGAATAACTGGGTCCCACCAGTACCGAAGCCCTATGGAGACGCATTCTTTTGTGATTAGAAAAGATATTGTTGTGGTCACAAAATGCAATCTGGCTTTGATTTTCCAGACAGATATGACATGTTCTCTCTCTGTCACTCCTCTTTGCTACTCGAGTGGCATGACTTCATGAACTTTGTGAAAAGCAGGTGAAATCTTAAGATCAGCCCAGAGTATAGCCGGGCTGCTCCATATTAATTCCACATTCATTGCTGGATCACTCAGCCTACTTTTCATCTTCAAAATATTATGCCTATGTCAGGCTTGCCATCTTTGACTGGGAGAAATGTGGTGCTACCAGGTTGGGACAGACTGTTATATATAGAGATATATATATAAAAATATAATATATATATATATACCCAAATATGTTACCTACAGCACGGTTCATTCACTACAGACTTTTCCTCCCATTGACTTACACTGGAATTATATAGCCAAATTAATTATTTAATGGACTAAGGTAAATCTCTTGGTTGCAAATGTCTGTTTGGGGGTTCAACTCCATACTTTTCCTACTTAGAGAACATATCTGCAGTAAGAAAAAGGGTTCGGCCAGAGGAGCTTAGAGTTAAAATACATCAAGGAGGAAAAGGGTGGGTTATTCTTTTTTTTCCTGATTTCATACATAGGAAATGACACCTAGAGGTGTTAAAAGAAAAGTCAAAAGATGCACAAAGCTGAGAACTGAGCTCAGTCTTGCTGAGTTGGGTTTCACCCAACTGAAGAAAGAGAAAGATTTCTCCATTTCTCATCTTCAAACTTATATATATATATAAAAACACTAATTTAAAAAAAATATATGTTTTTAAATGAAAAAATAAGTGCACTATTCCCCACTTTGGTTTAGGACAGGACTCACATGCAAGTGCTTGTTTTCTCTGAAATTTCAGCCAAATTTCTGAATTCAGTAAGGCACAGGAAAAAATAGACAGTAGTAAATATCTATCTTTCACAACACATTTTTAAGAGAGTTCTCTCTCATTTCTACTTTAGGAATGGAGAAACTGGGGTGCCAATAGCTAAGGACTGCTCTTGATTCTGCACTGAAACAGAAAGAAGCACTTACAGAAACAGGAACCATTACAAATGGAAAAGTTTCCCTTGCCCTCTGAATCCATCACCAGGTCATTTCATACTGGTCATAAGTGTATCAGTCTCCACCTTGAAAACAGGAAGATTTTTTTTCCATGATATTCCTACAGACTGGTCCAAAAGAAATAAACACTTGAACTCTGAAATTAGAAACATAGGTCCATGGTGAGGACATAATTTTCTCAGTATTTATTAAATAAGTACCTATATTTGCAAAAAATCTGGGCAGCTGATGTTTACATTACTTCCATGTCTTCAGCCCTACATGTCTTGATGAAAAGATACTTTAGTTATCAGCCACAATTCTCTTCTTTAAGGAACATTTCAGTGCAAGGCTGAAATATGTGAAGTCTTACAGCCTTGAGAACCGATGCTACGGGGGATAGCTGTAAGGAACCGTTTTGAAGGGCTGGAGAAAGGTCAAGTTCTATCTCTGGGCTTGACTTCAATGGATTTTGTGACCTTAGGTAAATCTTTCCATCACAAAATGCCTCTCCTGATGCAACTGCTAAATAAGGACAGCAGCATACACCAAAACCTTCACTGGAAGCTTGTGAGGACAAATCCATGAATCTCTTTGAAGTTAGAATGATGAGAGGAACTAAAAGACATTGTAAAATCACAAGCTTATAAGTCAGCATATTCCTAAAGATTTGTTAGTCCTGCAGTGTTGACCTACTCACAGCCACTGCTAAACAACCTCTCCTCCACTATCCTGCTCTTGTGGGCTTCAGTCACTACCTGGCACTTTGCTGTGACTAAGGTCTGGTTGGCTGCTGCCACAGCCAGCCTAGTTTCTCTCCAAACTACTGTTCACAGCAGTTGGCAGACATAGTTCAAAGTTTCTCAGCAGAACAAGCAAAACTGAATCTGGTTACTGCCGAGGCTAGGACCATACCCCAGGAAGGAAGTAGAAAGGGTCAAAACTGGTGGCAAGTCCTAAGAGTCAAGCATGTGGTGACCACCAACAGAAATCATACCAGGGCAACTTCCACTCTGGGACTTCTACATTCCCCTTGTAGACTCTGTCGCCATTGGCAATCGTGATGTTCTGTGTCACAGCTCTAGAAGCTTGCAAGGTGGAAGCATTCCAGTGCTCTCTCCCAGGTATTATTCAATTCAAAGCCCCTCCCTCAATGACTCAGGTTGATTTTGTGCCTATTTCTTTTCTAGAGATCGCTGAGGAGCACACATCATGTTTTCTGGCTTCTGACACTTAACTGTATATCTTTGGTCTGGATTGTTTGATGTGCCATTCATCAGACCCCCAAAAGGGAGGATAAGATACTGTTGGCTTCCAGATCTGCCAGAAGAATATCTAAGGACAGAAACAGCAAGCTGCTCTACAAAGACAAAACTCATTATACGCAGGGAAAGGTCTCATTTTGATGCTCTGCTTTCAAATAAGAAGTCACTCTGCTCCCTCTGAGTGGAAAACAATTTCCTGATCAATGTCTAAGTGTCAACAGTGACAACTTTAAGCCAGTGTCATTCCTTTTCAGGCCTGTAGAAGAGCAATAGGTGTGTATTGCTTTATTTACTTTCCCATCTTCACTTTGTACATCTCTCCACAGTGAAGGGTACCTTCAGGTCTCTTCAGTCAGCAAAGTGGGTCACGGACAATTGTCTGTCTCTCCGTCTGAATTAAGATTAAAATGAAAGCCTCAGAGAGTGTCTTTTGGATAACCTTATGGCAAGCCCCGCTGAAGGATCTCAAGTAGAGAAGCTGTCTAACAAAGTAAGAGAGTCATACAGTATCTGATATTTAGGAGCCAGGCAGTAAATTGAAATAAATGGATTCTCAGCTAGCTAAGTTACAGTGGAATTTGTCATACTCCAAGAAGCTCACTGGTATCGTCTGGAGACTACCTGTGAAGGACCAGACCATGACATCTTGGCTTAGATTGAAGCATTTTTGATTATGGTTTCTGTGACGATATTGAGATGCTTCAGCTAAAATCAAGGACTGGGAGGCAAACAGACAGACAAGCTGTGGGGAAGAAACTTTAAGGGGAAGTGTCTAAAGGATCATTTAGATCTGGGAGCTTAATCCTCCTCTCCAAAAAAATATTTGAGGTTATGTCTAGGGGACTGTAATGCCTAAAATCTCAGGTCTTCATTGCCCATTGGACTTTGTACAGACAAATTGCTTAAGGATCTGGGATTATCACATGTGCATTCCCTGTGGCCCGGGCAGCAATGACTTTTGGGATTCAGCATTCCCTGTGGTGTTCTCTGAGCCAGGAAGTAGATGTGGCAGCAAACTGCTCCCTGTATCTGGCCTTGAGGCTTCCAGATGTTGCCCCGGTGCATGGGGTACCCCCACGAAAAGGTGCCGGCAGCTGAGAGAAGATGCACTGCAGCAGGAACAAAAGAGCGAGTCTCCCACTTGGAGCACTTGGCTGACGGGCTAATGAACATCACACAGAGAAAGCTTTTGGCTTCATCCCTGAGATGTTTGAAGTGCTTCTGCCCTCCACTTCTCAGCCACCTGAGTGAAGATTTCCCAAACTGGACCTGGACTGGGAAGAGGGGTCAAACAGGACAGGGGAAAGGGGTATTTGCAGACACGGGTTGGGATCCACCAATTTCATGTTTCTCTCAGTTTTTTATCTGCCATCGGTGGAAATGTGACCTGTCTGATGTGTGATGCTGCCTTTTCACATCTCCCAGAAAAAAAATGTCTTTCTCTTGATCAGCTACAAAAGCAACTTCCATATTGCTGAGTTCCCTTTAAACTAACTGCATATCGTCCGCATATGTTGGGAAATATGGTCACAGTTGATAGAAACTAATGATTTCTGTTAATTCTGCTAACTGAGAGGCAAGGACAGCTTGTTAATGAGTGACTAATTGAGATGTGAGTTAATAATTCCTCAGCTGAATTTGTTTGGATTGCCAGCCATTTCTTAATTTTCTTTAGGGAGACCAGTTCTCAGATTGCATGTGGCAAGTTTTCTGCAGCCATTGAAACAACTGAGTTCAAATGCTTAAAAAATGAAAATACAAACACAGGAGACATAAGAGCCCTAAATTATAAATAATTGGCTGAGAATAACCACTCCAGCATCTGAGTGCTCTAGTTTCTTTCTGCCACAAAAATCAGTTTCTATCCCTTGCTCCTGGTTAGAGCACATGAAAGTCTGAGCAATGATGATTTTGGAAATGAGTAGTTAAAGATCACGTCATTGACCTTGTGTGAGAGCAGAGAGGGCAAGTTAAGGCCGAGTTAAAGCCATCCATGACAGCTTAACTTGAAATGCCAGTATTAGTCATGTATTCAATGTATCTATTAATTACTGGCATGGGAAGAAAACATAAATGAGTGATTTTTATGTCTCCCCAGCACTAATGCGTTCAGTTCCTGAATGTTACGGACTTGAGGGCACCCTCGGTTACATCATTTAGACTAAGATATATCTAACTAAATAAAGTCTACACCTGACTTATCTACACAGGCTCTCTTTGCAGACAAGGAACAGGTAGCCAGATCCCACAGGGGAGCACAGTGTGAAATGCTTTTTATCAGAAGTGGATGTATAAAATGGGCCAGGTTAATAATACCTCAAAGAGTCTTTCTCTCACCGGTGGCTGGGAAGGGAGTCTGAGAGTACATGCAGTTTTACACCACATGCACATCAAAGTAGATGAGCCAAATCCCTTGCTGCTGCATCTATACGCTGGAAGGGAAGGGACAATTGGTCGTACAGTGTGACAAGTACAACATGGTTTCCCATGAAACACAACCGTCCCACACACCACATGGCTGGATGTTGCCTGTGTTTCAGTAGCATGGTGGACCAGCCTTGAGCTATGTAAAAGAGGAGGGATTTGGGGAAGACCTTGGCAAGATGAGTCATACTTATCCTTGACCACAGCTGAACAGTTCCTAGGAGAAATGTGCCCCAAAAAGAACATGAACTTTCCTGCAAGAATTCTTGGAGTCCACAGATATCCATGTGGATATCCATCCACCTACTGCCCAAGAAGTCACACTTCTCTTTCAGTTGGGACTTAAAGGATCACATGCTTATGTCCTTGCTGTTGATTAAACATGAATCCAAACCTATGCTTAAGTGGATCCATCCATGCCCCCAGAGACAGCAAACAATGAAGCAATGAAATGGGAAATGTTGTTCCCATCTACTGCCAGCAGCTGATATTAGCACCACATGAAGCTTTGTGCAGATTCAGAGGAAGGTCAGTCCCAGCTCTGAATGCTTTGCAAATCAAGCAAAATGCATGTCATTGGCAGTGTTATATTCCTCAGATGTCCTTTACCCCCTGACACCAAAAGGATCCGGACATGCGGTGAAACACATCATCCTCCTCCTGGCTTATCAGGACCTTGAGCAACCACTATCTTCCTATAGCACCAATGTTCACAAGTGAAACTTTTCAGCCATGGCAAAGGGAAATAAAGGAGGGGACCCGCCACCATGGAAGGCTGTACTCTTGCCGCAAGAGCAGTACTTTATAAGCTGTGGTGTGCAAATCCCATAAAATAACATCATTTGTGCGTTTCAAGAACGTGTTTTTCTGGGTGTCATAATGCAAAAAAGTGGAAATAACAAATTTAGGTGACAGGTCAGTTCTCTGAGGAGAAGATGGAGTGCCTCATCAATCATCCCATATTTCCTCATTTCTTTCAGGTCACAGCATCACCAGCCATTTAAAAAGTATTCATAAATGTCGCTAATGGATTATCACTGTGTCCTGAAAAAAAGCCACATTTATTTATGCATGGAATGTCGATTAAATTGAGATAGATATTGAAATTAATAAGTACCCAGTAAAATGTAAAGTGCACAATTGATTTTAGATCCTCTGTTATATGCACAGCATGTAATTACTAGTAGTAAATCTGAAATGAAAATATAGAAGCTTGTGAGATGCTTCAGTGCAGTTGTTCATTTAGATCCACATAAATCCAGGGGACACACATTAGAAGTGCAGGCACTAGCATAAAAGGACTAAGCTATAACTACAACCTTCATGGAAGGAAAACAAGAAAAATCCTTCTACAGCAGAAAAAGAGAAAAAAGTATGTATAATTTTCATCTGAGAACCTAATGGCTGTGTGTTAATGCTTCTATGTCGGGAGGTAAAACTGAACAGTATAAGTATTTGTGAACACACATGGCAGGGTACAAAATAAAAATGCCAGAAGAGTCAAAGATTAACATTTTTTCGGTTTCAACAACTAAGGGAAATTGGTACACGGTAGTGCATCTAGAAAAACTAACAGCCAAATTCATCAGGAACTTTTTACTGCAAATGATAGTTTCGTAATGCAGTTTAATATGTGTTTGTCTTGCAAGTGTAATGGGAGACTTTTGTGATTCATGCAAAGCTACACTTTGTTCTGTTCTTGTTCAATTTTTATGCCGTGCTTATCACCTCGGTATCTGAATTCCTGAGATATTAAGATTTCACTTGCATTCTAAACCATTTTTGTAGGCAAATACTTTAGCCTCATAATCTGTTGTTCTAAATAGGATATGAGCTTCTATAGGTGCTCTTTATTTCCAGTTACTGTTGACTGGTGGTACTCTTGCCAGCTACCAAAAGGGCCACAATGTATTGTTATGGTCTGTGCTGCATAAGATCAGGCCTGTCCATATTATTGTCACTATGTCACCCATTAGGGATCAGTCTATAAAGAAACAAAAAATCTTCATGGTCTTGGAACTGAATAAAAGTCATCTTTAGAGAGCTAAGGGAATTAAAAATTTAAGCCAGAATCAGGTGGGATTTTTCTGGCTGTGAGTGCAAGTGACATTCCTCAGATGTACCCCCTGCCCATGGCATGGGTGTTGGAACTAGATGGTCTTTAAGGTGTCTTCCAACCCAAACCATTCTATGGTTCTATGATATAAGCACCACTACCCACAGAGGACATGGAGATGTATTTCACCTACTAAGGTCTTCAAACCACAGTCTGGTGAAAAGTTGCATCAAAGTTGAGCTAAAAACAATTGCCACACATTGGAAGCGTTTGGCTTTGGAATCAGATCCAGAGACAGGGACCTGACCACACCTCATGGATGGAATTCAGTGGCCTATAAATTTATGTGCAGTATTATTGTAGATGCTGGAAGGGATTCAGTCCTCCTTCCACTTGCCATTCTGGAACAGCATGATTCCCACATGTCCTGTGGCATATCCAGCAGGCTCACACAGATGTCTTAAATAAGGGTGTCTTCTAACGCATGGAGTTGAAGTCTGGGATGCATCTAACAAAGGGCCTCATATTATAAGATAATCCTATGTTTGGGCTGTACAACTCTATCCTGTCTGTATATCCACACCATCTCCTTGCATAGCCAAGTGACCAAGGCCACTCCTCTGCAAGGCTGAGAAAAAACTCTGAGTCCAAAAGCTCTCAAGCACAGTCACTTGGCTGTAAATCTTTGTTCAATACTAGGACTTAGCCATTAGTTGAGGAGATAATTCCCATTCTGTTGGCTGTGATTAATGGGAGAGGGCATACAGAGCACATCTAGTGGCATTTGGCCACCACAGCACGTGGCTGGGGATGTCTCAGAGAAAGACGCTTTCTCTCTTTGGTTACAGGTTTAGAGCAAACACATTGATTTAGAGTGGACTATTCATCTGGGAGCGTAAAAGGAAACAATATCTCCAAGAACCACAGTTGTTCTGGTGTTTGAATGTGAACAAAAGAAACTTAGACCTGTATCTAAATTTCATGGGAAGTTAATTCAGAGACTTCAAAATACAAATACTAGGCTTGGTGTCTGTGAATGCAGACTGAATTTTTTTAATAAACTCTGGCCACAGACATTTTATGATTAATAGAAATATAAAGCAAACTTCAAGAATCAGCTCTTCTTTATAAAGCAAAAATATTTCTCAGTCACTCCAAAAGTATCTTTGCGGATGGCTGGTCTCCGAGTGGTGATAAGTAGATATGTCAGAAGAGGGTTTAAGGTATATATATGATTTTCTTTAATCCTCCTAAGCAAACCATAGTCATTCAACCATTATATTTCCAAAAGGGTTTAGTAACAGAATCTTTGAAGGAAGTTACATGTAAACAGGAGTACCCGTCAGCTTTGAAACATATGGGCAGAGCCACTGAATTCAAGAAGTCTTGCTTACAGTCTGTCTCTGCTTTGTGTGTTGAAATATTGCCCAGAATAATTGGGTCCCAAACCAAAATAGATTAATATAAAACAATATCTTCATCCCCTAACTGGTAAAGGACCTCCAAAGCTCCAATAGCACCCCTACTACCACTTAATTTCATACTCTGGCCTTATATAAAAATCCACATTTCTGCATATTCATCTATTCCCTATGTGCCTCTTTGTGGGTCTCCGTCTCGGTCTTTACTCTGTTTTTTCAGAGCACTGGGGTCAGATAACATGGACTTGAAGAATTCGTACATAACAATCTATTTTATTTTGTTGATGTATTGCAAACCGATCGCACTCAAATTCCATTCTGCAGAGCAGACCTGTGCTCTAGCTGTTGGCTAAGAAAAGCGTACAGGAGTATGTCACCAGCATCCCCACTGATATGCAAATTGGCTTCCAAGTGACATCTTGGCAAATATTCCCACAGCTCCCGAGAGCTTTACCTAATAGAAACCAAAACAATCTAAAAAGGAATTGCTACTTTCTATATAGAGCATTTGCTTTATTTGAAGTCTGCTTGATCTAAAGCCAGAGGCAGGATAACAGCTAATGTATTCTTCACCTGAGAGGCAAGGCACCTTCTTCTACGAATCTAAAAGACTGGAGTTATGATCCTGAGAGGATTATAAATTATATCAACTTAGTTTCCCCGGGGTAGTGGATTTTTCCAGACCTCTTCACTGCACTTTTGTAAGGATATGTTTGTTTTAAACCAGAAAAAGTACAAAAGAGAAAAGGACTGGCTTCGGCACTGGCCAAGAATGCAATATGTCTCTGAAAAGGACTGACAGTTTTTGCATGGTTTCTTGAGGAAGCAAATCTTACATTATCACAGAGTGTGTGTCTCTGCTGGTTCTTCCCCTGCTTGGGGGAGCACCAATCCAATTTGATACAGAGGGAGAGATGTCAAAGACAGCAAGTTCTCAAAAGTTTAATGGAAACTGCAATCTGAGCTCATCATCTATCAGACACTCAGAAATGTATACAAGAAAAAGATATTATAAATGTCTCTAAAGCTTCA
The DNA here is from genome assembly GCA_028565335.1 of Limnodromus scolopaceus. Taxonomy (NCBI): domain Eukaryota; kingdom Metazoa; phylum Chordata; class Aves; order Charadriiformes; family Scolopacidae; genus Limnodromus; species Limnodromus scolopaceus. The sequence continues at coordinate 156,036,221 of JAOXNO010000013.1, read as the reverse complement.
GAGCTTAATGTTAAACATCTGAGAATGCAAACGGGACCTCCCCCTTTGTTCTCTGAGCACTTCATAAAAATCAATGCTTCCTTATTTCCACCACTCCAGGCAAGATTTTCTTTAAGGGCATCACAGCTTATCTCAAGAAGCATGAAGCTCTTTACCTGCAGAGCAAAGCACCAAAACGAAGCCATAAAGAGGTATGCAGTAAGCTTGTTACTATATTATCAGATACCAAGTGAGAGTCCTGCTCTACAAAATGTTCTTAGCTTGACTGTTTTCCAGTCCAAATAGTGAAAAGGTGGTGGACAGAGAAGACCACGGTATAAAGATGAAAAGCAACCAACAACAGACCATATTCTCAAGCCTAGTCAAGACCAGAAACCATGTTCCCTGAAAAAAATATCACCAAAAAACCAACAGTGCCCTCGAAACTGTACCTGACTGCATCCCACTCCAGTTCTCCTGGAACTCGATGTATTTTTAGTCACTGCCCAGTGAGTTACGAAGGCCAATAAACATCTGCTGAAACACTAAGGGCATTTGAAGCCTATGGCAGGACTCACCTTATCTAATTTTAGATAACTTCAGGGTAAACTGCTAAGTGGCCCTGGACTTCCTTGGAATTGATTAAGACCAAGTTAATAAGGTCGAGAAGTTTTAGAGCACAAAAATGCACCCGTCTATTTTAGAGCGAGATGAGACAAATATGAAAATCCACTATGTTGCAGAAACCAATGTAACTGAGTGAATGCCGCTCCCACATCCTACCTGCCAACAGATCATCACACAGGCCCAAGAGCAGACTTACCTCAGACGCCGATGGACTATATGAGCAAAGGTGGGTACATCCAGGCTTAGAGCCTCCTCTTCTGTGAATATGGACTGGAGTCTCAGCACCACCTAACAGCAAGAGCGTCCAGGTGAGGGGCAACTGCCATGCACACCCGACATCCAAATATTAGAGTAGGTCCCTCCTTCATCTAGGCATGTCAAGAATCAACTGTCTGTTCCAGAAGGACCCGCGGAGCTGCAGACATCTACAAGGTGAAGAAACAGTTCCTTTTGTTTGTCTGTCAGCTCCTCCTGAAAAGACGTGGCAATTTCAGAAGTGCTTTTTGTGTCAGTTCTGAAGGCACAAATCCTGTTCTATGTTGCCATGTCCCTGAGCTGCCTCCCTGGCTGTTTTATAGCACCCTGAAGAGTGTTCTTAGGTTTTCTCTCCTTCTCTGCATGGATTAATATCAGAAAGGTATTTAGTCACATCAGCAGTGATCCATTATACGAAGCACCCTCCTGGCAGGAAAAGCCATTACATTTATTTTTCTAATTCAGCTAAGTAGACATTAATATCTGTAATTAACTATTTAAATGCAGACTGACTGATTCCTCTGTGTTCATACCATCTGCAGACTGCTCTGAAAATCACAGTCTTGAAATAACACTGACTTTATCCTGCCCTTTTCTATCAAAACATGGATCTGGACATGGACAGTGCTTGCCTTGACTTTACTCTTACACAAGGCTGATTAAGGACACATACTTATGGGGGTGAGGAAATGTTACTCATAGTCATCATTGTGTCTGGATAATGAACGTATGTCAAGCATTGCCCTCTCCTGGTGAGAATCAGGAGTTCAGATCCTAATTTATATGTTTATTTATACTTGAGTGGCCAGGATTTTCATGTACAAAGGTTAGATGAGTCTGGAGGGTGTCCACGCCTTCGCATATGCTTCTGAATGTCTGAAGTAATAAGAGTTGTTTATAGTAGTGAAAAGATAGGGGAAAGCTGCTTCTGTACATTAGATTCTTCAGTACTTTGGAACTGAAGGTGATAAACATGTGTTTCTTTGTTTATTTGTTGGGTTTTTTTCTTCTACCAAACAATTGAAAAGATAAGAATAAAGCAAGCATTCATTTGTGAATTTCATGGGAAAGCCCCAAACCACAGATCAAAAAACACTAAATCTCCTGAGCGCTGTCTGTTTCAGTCCTCCACATAAAATGCTGTTGCAGTGTCAGCTCTACTGTTTGAGGAGGGATAATGTGATGGGTCCCCCTCTGTGCTTTCTGCTCACTCCTGTGCTGATCCAAAGCCCCTGCCACCATGCTGTGGTGGGTGCACAGCCCACCTGCAGCACAGCTCACAACGCACACATTACATTGGAAAGAAAATGTCCCCACAGCAGACGTTGTCTCCTGGGACAGGTGGATGCTCCATGGCCCTTCGGCTTCCTCCACAAGCCTCATGTATAGAATAGAATCATAGAATTCTATTCTATCCTATTCTAGAATCATAGAATTCTATGATTCCCTGGAATTATCCTGTCCCTTAGCTCCATTTTCACTCTATGTTCCATATATCATCCCATGCGTCATGTTGACTTCAGAGTTTGAAATATCTTGCCTCAAACTCTGCCCTCAAGTGCCCTCTTTCTCTTTGAAAACATCCTTTTAAACCAGCCTCCTCAAACTGACCTTGCTTTTCTCAGTGATCCATCCATCTGTTTTCTGGTTAACTGTTCCATTTTTATGCTGCTTTTCCACAGAAACGAAGCCTAGGTGGTCTTAGTCACCTTGTATATGTCTGTATGTGCACTGCCAGTAACTTCTGATCTCATTAACCAAAACGATAGAAGAGCCTGAAGCCTCATAGGTAATTACTTTTCATGCAAATAGGAGGCTGAATGCAGAAGGCAAATCTTACAGACGCTGACACTACAGGAAAATAAACAAGCATAAATCTTGGCATACATGGGAAAATCCACGTGGGAGAGAGCCTTTTACGGGTGCCCCAAGCACAAGAAAAGCTTCAGTCATAGTTTAAGCCTTGCTTAAAGCTAAAGCCAATCTACCACAAGACACGCATCCACAGGCAAAGAAAGTTAATTTATTCCAAAAGTCCTGAAGTAAACTTTGGGTTCATTTAGTGTAATATCTTAATTAGGTTTCTACGTGAGCTATAAGATGGTAACAAAACTTAGGCCAATAGACGCTGTACTAAGTTATTTTTAGATTTAATTCATAATCAAGAAAGCCTTTTTATTTTCTTTTTACTTGTTTGCTTGTTTGTGTGAGTCCAAATTAACACAGTGATTCTTTTTCCAAGGAGTTTGTCCCATACATTTATTTTTCTGAAAACAGTGCACTGCACGTTGTTTACAACCTTTTGTCACATTCAGATCTTTCCTTAACTTATTCACAGTTCTCTAGGATGCATTTTTCTACTCTTTCCACCTACTATAAGACCTGCTATGGGATTGTCAGTGCAAGCTGAAACTGGGACTAGGTGCCTGAGAGGGCTGTGGAATCTCCATCATTGGAGAATTTAAAGAAAATATTAGATAATTGAGAAGGTGATATTGATCATGTTTGGGATCAGGGGATTAAGACAAATAAACTGCCAGGCTTATTTTGCAGTATTCTGACATGGTGTCCACTATTTGTCTCCACCGCACTTTGTTTGGGCAACACTTCTGTCTGGATCACTCTGCAAATTTCTTGCATTTCCAGGCCATCCTAGACCAGCTATTTAGCTCCAAGCACACTCCTATGTTTTAACCCAGCATAATAACAGACAATGTTGGTTAATCGGTGGGATGTCACCTGGTATCTCCTGTTTGCTTTGTTGCTCCTGCTACCATCTGAGATCAGTTGGCTTATTTTTCATTAGCATCAAGCAAATATTAGTCAGCTTAATTCTACTGGGTGAAATTCACTTTACACAGACCAAGTCAAAAAATCAAAGCAAAAAGGAGTTCCCAACTAAGTTTTATCAGAATCTTGTATCTGTTGTATAAAGTGAATCTGCTGTATAAAGTGAATTTCATTCTCCTGTAGAACACTTCCAAATAACCTCAAGCTGTGGTTATTCACTTACCTTTAAAATTAATAGGATTCATGTACTCAGGTCTTGGCCAGAGGTGTATGGATGTCTACCAGCCACCCCTCTCAGCCTTCATAAAGACATGTGTTAAATCTCTCCTCAGTCATACCCCTCTTCTAACTCAGTTTTAGCCAGGAGTCTCTTTCCATTTGGCAGTAGGGTGGCAGAAAAGGAAATTGCACTAAATTCTCATTGAATCGTCCATGTGAGATTACCTCTTGCTTAGGAAGTTGCAAATTACTGGAAAGTGAGTGTTCTCAGGAAGCCTCACTGCACGTTTTTCTGGTTGTTTATCTTTTCTGGTTACTCTCCCATCAAAGGCAGAACAAGGGGCAGGATAGACCCATGGTGTGTGGATGGTGCTCACATACCAGCAACTCTGAGGATGCTTAAGGCTTCCTGTGATGTCTGTTACCAGAGATCTTCGTGAGACAAGGTCTGCGTCTCAGACCTTACCCAAGAGTTTTCATTCCATTGCTTGTTGCAGCTGCACAATTCTAAGGAGGGCAATGGGAAAGCAAGTCTCGCTGTGATATTACCTGTGGCAGAGACAGAAATTGATGGAGAACATTTTTTTTCCACTTTCCTACCCATGCAATAGTTTCCATCATCATTTGTTGGATTGCACTGCTGTGACCTATAAATGATTGGCCAGTCTCTTTGACACAGTGCAAATTGCTGAATTTTTTTTTCCATTCAGCCTCTTTGATTTGTTTTTTGTTGCTCAATTTAGGGATTAGCTATTTTTTCTCCTCTTAGGATTTGCTTTTCTCATCTACAAAACACTGGCTTTATTTATGTGGTTGTGTCAGAAGGTTCACAAACACAATGCTTGTTATGTATTCGTGTGTGTGTGTGTGTCCCTTATTTTCTTTTGGTTATGACGATAATGATGATTATTAATGGTAGTCCCCTAGCGCAGGTCTCTAATACGGTACGAGCTAGTTCAAAGGGAATAGCAGACTGCAAAGAACAAGATAAGCAATGTACACCCTAACTTACAGTGACCTTTCTTTCTTCTGCAAAAACTACTAGCTTAAGAAAAATCTCCACAGTCATAAATCACCATCACTCACCGCTGTTTGGAAAGAGCTGGATGATTTTGGTACATTTATCATGGTTTAAGGAATTTTGACATGTTATTCTCCTCTGAATGTAAAAGTTCTTTTCTTTGTGGTTGTTTCCTTCCACCCCACGCACACATTTCAGAAGGTTGCTCAGAAAAGTGACAACACCAATTGTCTTTGCACAGTCAGGGGAGAGAGGAGGTGCATTGTCCACGCTCCTCGAAGGTGAAAACATTGGAGGAATTTGACCTTGACTGAAGTAGCTTCCATGGAAGATTAGAAAAATAACAGTTCACTAAACAGAAGCCTGATCATAATTACCACTGATGACTACCTCATGTGTTGTTCTAGGCAACTCATAACAAAAAATATTATCTTTTGACAAAGCTGTTAGCAACCACATGTGGGGAAAAAAAAGAAGGTTTTACCCATTTTTTCAAGCTTTTTTTAGACTGATAGTTGCTTAACTTGACTGTAAGTAAATACACACTGAAGATAGGCATATAATGCAAGAATAAGAAAAATGTTTATATACTATGAGGCTATCTGTGGATAGTTGGATTTATAACTGGCAGAGATCAAAAATGAGATTTCTGTGAAGGGAACTTTTTGAAATATTTTTCTGCCTCAGCATGGTACTTAGAACAGAAGGAATATTTGTTTAACAATGGGAATTCTGATAATTGCTATTCACAATTGCACATTCGAAATTTTTTGATTAAAAAAAAGTCTCCATGCTCAGATACAAACATATGCTTACATTTTTATTCATTACATTGAAACTAAATAATTCTAACCTGTTTGAGCTGACCTGACCCCATTTGCAACCTTCTTCCATTAGTCTGAATTGTCAATCATGATTCCCTGTCACTAAAAATCTTTGTGGAATATTAAGGTGTTGTAACTGCACCAGCAGCCATTTAAAAATTTCTCTGGGAGCAGAGGGAAAAATATTTGCCTTTTCTTTTACAGAGCTATCCTTCAGACAGCGTTTTGAATGTGGATCTCACAGCTCTTGTGGTCAGGCTGACTTTACAATAATTCAGCTGGTGTGAAGAGAGTAGTATCCTCTAAGATTCTTACAATCTACTTACAAGCTGCTTCTCTAACATACGTACAACCAAGGATTACTATAATGAATGAAAGGATTTCCTCTCGTCTGACCTGTGCTATATAACAATTCACTGTAGACATACACGTTTAATTTGACCAGTCTGAATTTATGCATCCACATGTAGACATCTATATGTATACAAGATGTTCAGTTTAATAACCTGCCTGCAGACGTATAAAAGCATTGAGATGTTCTCAACTATGCTTTCTGTATCCCCTCTATTTAAGCAGCTCAAGCAACCCTTACCTTCATCTTACGACTCTTAAGGGAGCTGAGACACTTAGCACACAGGAGCACTTAATTAGGTAGTCTCAATCTCAAAACAAATCTCACATCAAGGCTAACTTCAGTTGCACCAGCATAGGACCCAATGCCATGCCCTAGACATCCAAAGTGGGGAAATGGCAGGAGACTTCTGTATGGAGCTTTTATAACTCAAGGACGTCTAGTCAGCATAGTCAAAGGTGTTTAAGGCAACCCAACATTTGGACAGATGAACTGAGACACAAATGCCTTTGACTTTACTGTCAAGATTTCTGTTGTCCACAGCATTGGTCTAGACAGCAACATCCGATATAAAAAAAACACTCTAGACATTTCAAGCTAGCAAAGATCACTCACATCCCTAGTATATGTCTCAAGAAATCAAAAATTAATGACATAACCCCTAGTACTTCCAGGAGAGACAGCTTCATTTATTTCTAAAACATCTGGGAATTAAGAAAGGTGTAAATTCCAGTAGCATTAGCATTATTAATACAGGGACTATTGCTTAAATTAAAATATAAACACCTTTTCTATTATTGCTTGTTGTCTGCACTCTGCTCTTCACCATAGCAGAGAAAAAGGCAACCCCAATTTATTTAATTGGAAAAAAATCATCTATTTTAAAAAGGAATACTTGTTTTCAAGGATTAGCTATATTCTTCTCAGTCTGCAGCATCCACTGAATTCAGCTGGAATAGTTTATTTTCATCTTCCTAGATCTGTCCCCTTTGAAAAAGCAAACTGTGATCCCAGGAAAAATGGACGGTGGGGGAGCATCAGTTTTCCAGCCTTGCTTTGAATTGCTCTCTGATTTAATCTTGCATCACACTGTTACTTTTGGTGCAAAGGTATGGGTGAAACTTGACCAATAACTGATATTTTACTAAATTATAACCAGTGAGGATGTGTGAGTCCCTTTTTCTGCTGAACACATGAGCAGTTATTACTGCTTGAACTGGATGGGTAAATCCCTTAGCTCTTTGAGTAATCTCTTATGTACTCTCTGAGTTGGATGCTCAGTAGAAGATGGTGTGGGCAGCAAAAGCTACATCTTTACTGTATTAAAGAACACACAACCAGGGACTGTTCTTCAGCCTTCCTCTCTCTGCTCGTTAAGCACAGGGTCTTCAGGTGAAAGCCTTAATTTGAAATATAGTTGCACTATGGCCAACAGTGACCAAGTGAGTTATTTAAGGTCTAAAGTAAATCTATGAGAGAGATCAGAGATGGAGAAGGAGCTTTATGTCTCTCATACAGTGCAGCACCACACAGTTGGCAATGATTGAGCTAGCTCAGGAGGACCAGGACCTAGAGGTGGATGCTGAGGTCTGTGCCCAAGCTAGCTCATTCTTCTGAGCCCTCTTTTCCTCTGTTATCTCTTTCATTCTGCCCTAGAAAAACTTCAAATTGAGTCAGATAAAGTAGTAAAAACATTTTGCATCATTAAAACTACTTTTTCTGTAAATATAACTTAGGATGGACAGATGAAGCCTAGATCAGCAGTGCAGGTAAAGTCTCAGTGATCCATTTTGTTGAGCAGGAAAAAACAAGGAGTGCAGCCAAACCGCTCACAGTAACTGACTCCAAGAAAGAGTTTGAGATTGATGCATGAACGAGGTATTCCCATTAGGGATGAAGGCTCATGGGGTCAGAGTCTACAAAGATGCCTTATTGCATGTGACACTCAAAAGCCACCATCAGTCAACACCAGCTTTTCAGACTGAAACATTTCTAAGGGTAGATAGAGAAACTTATATGAGTATGAATATATTGACTCATTAAGGTTTGGACAAAAGAGATGTATAAGTCTGGAAATTAGTAACAGTTTGAAAGAAAAATGATATTAAAACATCATCAGCCAAAAGCAATATCACCATTGTAACAACAAACACTAGATGAAATAGATAATGGAACTGAGAAATCATTAGGCAGTGTGAAAACAGATTCTCTGGATAAAAATGAACTCTTAGCATTACAGACAATAATTATGACTCTTCTCTAATGTCCTGATGCCCTGACTTGACCTGCTTGCTGTTGTGAGGCTCAAAGAAAGTCCAGGACCAAAATCTGAATTTTGATTGGGTTGCCCTAATGAACAGAAAACATTCATATAAATGAAATAAGGTGACATCAATGGAACAATGCAAAGCAAAAACAATAGAAGCTATCAAAATCCAAGCAGCAATTTGTTTTTGAAAAGAAAAATAATTTTGGATTTGCATAATCTTGAAATAGAATGACTATACCTTAGAGAAATTGATTAAATTTGCCTGCAAATTTTCCTGTTCCCATTGTTATGATTGTGGTAAAAGGCCAGGCAAACTGTTTTTTGAATAATTTATTAGCAGGATTTAGCTTCTTGTTCATGTGTGCAGACTATGCATTTAACAGCTTTTGATTTTTTCCACGTTCCTTCATGACTTTAAATTACTTGATGCAAACGTGGACTAACAGTTTCTGGCAGACTTCTCGGAAACTAGTAATGGCCTTGCAGTTTGTAAATTTACCCATTTCATTGTGTGTTTGGTCAATATACATTATGGGACAATGCTTATGATACCACAAAGCTTTCAGGTTTGCTTTGCAAATATTTTCCATCTAAATTGATGTTCATAAAATGTGAGATCCACCAGGGTAGGCACAGCAGGTATATCAATAATATCTATGTAATCTTAATTACTCTGATTGATTTATTATGTCAAAAAGTACACATGAAGACTACGCTCTGTTTAGTATGCTCTACATAATACAGAAAAACAACAAAACACCTTAGTACCTACTCCAAATAGAGGAAGAGTGAATATGCAGCATCAAACATGATAAGAAGTTATCACAATAAGCTGTATCACTGCTGGCCATTTTCTGTAGTGTTAGATGAAAAAGAAAATCTTAAGGAGGATGTGGCAAAGAACAGTGTGGGGTTTTTTTGTTCCTTGCTTCTAGCACCTTCATAAGAGCAAAGAAAGAGCACAGAAACTGTTGAAAATTGGGCAAGGAGGGCAGAAAAGCTGTTATGAGAAAAGAGCAGATTAGGGACTTGCCATCTCATCACCATAAAGGAGGTAACATTCACTGAGAGTAAGAACAAAGAGCTTCTCTTTGGCTTCCTGATTAATGTATCCCAAAAGCTTTATCATTTTCCTCTCATGACCCCAATGCAAGGCAGGGTGAGTAGTCCAACAGAGGATAGGGAGATGTGGAGAGGCCAAGGCATGCACAAGAACCTCCTGCAGTTGGAATATACAGGGTATTATCTCCACCCACACCTGAGAGTGTGAGGGTACCAACGGTCTGCAAAGGCAAGCAGAGCTAGGGGGGCAATGATGATGTCACAGCATTAAAAATTCATGATGACTAGCATTTTTATTATTGTTGTGTGTGAAGATCCCATCACTGACTACAATCCTTATTCCTTCTGTGCTGTGAGCAGTATAAGCCCAGACCAAGAGGAAAGTGTCTTCCTCAAGCAACTTCACATACAAGCCACTGCAGATGGGTGCAGAAAGATGGAGATCAGGAAGTGATGTCCATGACATAGTCAAATTCACACATCACTGACTTCAGTCCTGAACTAGAAGGAATCAGAAAAGAACAAGGCAGCTCCATGGCTATTTTAAAGACATCTTCCAGGTGCAGGACATTTGGGAGAAGATATAAAGTTACCTTCGAGGAACATAAACAGCCAGCAAGAGCAGCGTTCACCTCATGGACA
>JAOXNO010000013.1:156002060-156026081 GCA_028565335.1 Limnodromus scolopaceus | reverse complement strand
ACAATCCTTATTCCTTCTGTGCTGTGAGCAGTATAAGCCCAGACCAAGAGGAAAGTGTCTTCCTCAAGCAACTTCACGTACAAGCCACTGCAGATGGGTGCAGAAAGATGGAGATCAGGAAGTGATGTCCATGACATAATCAAATTCACACATCACTGACTTCATTCAGTCCTGAACTAGAAGGAATCAGAAAAGAACAACAAGGCAGCTCCATGGCTATTTTAAAGACATCTTCCAGGTGCGGGACATTTGGGAGAAGATATAAAGTTACCTTCGAGGAACATAAACAGCCAGCAAGAGCAGCGTTCACCTCATGGACAGAAGCTTCCTGCCAGCAACAAGATGGGATGGGTAGGGAACAGCCCTCACAGATTTTGAAAGCAAAACCAAGGCTCATTCAAAGGTATGCTAAGAAGTCACTAGGTAGCAAAGAGCTAATGATTTAATTGCTCCATATCTCATTGGTCCCATGGGGAAAATTACATTTTCCTTAGAGGGATGTTGGGAGTGGGAAGCCCACTAACAAGTGAGTAATCAGAAAAAGGTGGGGTGCCCAGAGAAACCAAAGTTGGGCTTTTCACTCACTGGATCCCTGGGGGAAAGAGCTCTGCTTAGGAAATCTCCACATTCTGCAATATTTTACTTGGAAATCTGTTCTCCCATGCACATTAAATCAGGTAGGCTCTTTGGGGGTGAAGACTTCACAGGTGGTGGCCTTACAGCTCACAAAAGTGACCTCAGCTGGAGAAACACCACCACTTGGAAGGAAAAAGGCAAATACTTAAGGAGGGAAAGAGGGGAAGACTTCGTAGCTGACAGGAGGAGTGAGAATGGCTGGATTGTTACACTACAGCTGTAAATGGATCTCTAACTACAGAGCAGTTTAGTTTTACTAGCACAGAGTCCTCTTCTGTTATTACCCAGCATAGAGTATGTGATAGAGCAAATGTTCAGTAAAGATTTGGCAGCCTGGCCTCTCGCAAGAAATATGGCAGGGTCAGATGTTGCTTTGCTTTGTTTCATTAAGCGGATTTTCTGAGCTCAGGGTGCTCCTTTCTGAGGTGTTAGGAACAGATGCACCTGTAAAAGAAGCCGGCTAACAATTCAAAAATAAAGAGATCATTACTGTGCCCATGGAAATCTGGATCTGCATCTCTCAAGAACAGTTAAAAGGCATTTCACAACTTGCAAGATTCCGTTCCTAACAGACGTGCAGATCTCGGGAGCACCACCAAACTTTGCGTTTAGAGGGTTATTTTTATTTTAATTTGTCTCCTGAGGCAACCTCGTTTGAGCAGAGTTTTTAAGGACAAAGTGAAGGACTTTAAAAGCATCTTTAAACCCACAACTGCAATACCTGCTACTACCTAAATCTCAAGTATTTAATGGTTCCTAAAAAATATATTGCCTTGTTAATGCCTGCAGCAAAGCATACAGTTTATGGTGAGAGAACAGTAATGCCCCTTTAGCCATCTGGCCAGCAAGAATACAATGGGGTGTTTGATAACAGCCATTTCGTGTCTGCAGGAGATGGCTGCAGTAAAAAGAACAAACAAGCACATTTACAGGGGGCTGCAGTTGGGTAGTGAGCCAGACTAGGCACCATAAGAAATTTAATGCAAATCTCCACGGCCCAATCACAGGCAACTCCATTGCTTCCAAAGTTAAATGGAGCTTGGTGCTTTCTGCTACAAGATGCAGATGGTTATTCCAACCCAAAATGAAAGTGTCTGAAGAACCTCAAGGGTCCCTGCCACCAGAGTTTTCACCTTCTAATCCAATTCTTGGAATATTTTAACTTGTTAAAAAGAACTACCAAACCCCATGGAAATAGCACCAAAACAACATGTAGAGTGGAACTGAGCACTCAACACTTACTCCATAGTCACCGTACATATGTGATGGAAAGATTCTTACTGACTTCAGTGGATTTTGAATTAGGGACATAATCACCAAATCAAAGTAAAGCTGTTACTGCAGGGCATGGATGTATTAAAGCAACAAACAGATCCAGAAATGATTTAGACTTCAGCATGAATTCACAACACTGGGGTCAGAGTAGAAATTTCAGGAGGATCATCTCTTGATTTTCTATGATTTTGTGTATTACTAATGAGTGTCGCAATTCTTACCCATGTCACATTTGAAGTAGGCCAGGCTGGATGGCAATTTGAGCAACCTGCTCTATAGTGTGAGGTGTCCCTGCCCATGGCAGGGGGGTTGGAACTCGATGATCTTAAAGGTCCCTTCCAACTCTAACAATTCTATGATTCTATGAAGTGCTGCTTCATGAAACCCCTTTGTTTCAAGACATAGTGAACTGCTGTCTGTCTTCACCCATGAGCATGAAAATGGCATAATATTATTTCATTCATCTGCCTAGTTTTGCTCCGGTCACACAAAAAGTTGTGAAAGTGTAACCAGGCTTTTCAGGCTTTTAAACATGCAAATATAAACTGCTATTAAGAGTACATCATATTTCCTCGCTTAGTGCCTAGCTCATAAAACGTAATAACTCTACAGTATTTCCAGCATTGAAAGTAAAGTTTTTCCCTTAAGGCCTAAAGGGAAGGAGAAATTTGTGTCACCTAATTTCATCTCTGCAAAAATTAGGCATCTAATCTAAGATAGTCATCTAAGTCTTAGCTGACGCAAGGAATGAAACACCTTCAGAGCACAATTCATGCGATCATAAACCAGGATGAGAACCAGCTCCAAGGGAAAGTGCCTAAATGGAGATGTCTTCATGTGCATTGGTTACAAAACTCTGATTTCACTCTAGAGAGATCTGTGGCACATTTAGTTCCCCAACCATGGGAACTTACTGGTGTTCTAGGCATTACAGGGCATCCCACACAGTCTTCAGAAGGGTGTAGATCTCCTCTGATTGTGTCGTATTTGCCAGCCCACACATCTCTCCAGGGTACCTGAATGGCACTAAATGTCTGTATTTAGGGAACTGAATAATATTCCAATTTCCTGGTCAGCTGGATAGATCTTTCTGTTTCATTTACTGCATTAACATGATGTCCATTGTTTATGATGAGAATTCAGACACTTAGTCCATTTGTCATCACCTACTTGTGGAAACCTAAATTACAGTTATTTAATCTGCAGAATTAATCCTTCCTTATTGTACTGAACACATGTGAGATGGGTTAGTCTGTGGAAGTGCATATCTTTTTATTGAGCATAATGAGCTCCCAGACACAGAACTTAGCCAAAGCTCCTGATTTCTTAAGGGCTAAATTGCAGTAGATATGAATTCCAGCACAGGTGTTCATGGTTTTGATGTTCATGGTTACCTGAACTACCTGAAAGAAGGTTGTAGCAAGGCAGGGGTTGGTCTCTTCTCACAAGTAATAAGTGATAGGATGAGGGGAAATGGCCTCAAGTTGCACCAGGAGAGATTTAAATTGGATGTTAGGAAAAATTTCTACACTGAAAGAGTTATCCAACAGTGGAACAGGCTGCCCAGTGAAGTGGTGGAATTGCCATCCCTAGAGGTATTTAAAGGATGGGTACACATGATGCTGAAGGACATGGTTTAGTGGTGGTTTTTGTCAGTGTCACGTTGATCGTTGGACTCGATGATCTGAAAGGTCCCTTCCAACCTAGACAATTCTATGATTCTATGCTAAGCTTCTCAAGATACTGACTTCTTCAAATAACAGAGCAAAATACTAGTGAGGATGGTAATCTAAGAAATTATTCTGCTTTTCCGAAAGCACTGTTTTCTTTTTATAGCTGTTTAGTTCTCCATCAACACCTTCCATCTGGTGAGCTCACAGCATTTCATTCATGGACTTTGACAAACATCTGTAAAACCTTTTCACACACACACAGAAAAAGGCAGAGGCTTCACCATAAGCAGAATCTAGCACAGGACAGATGAGCAAGAGTCTAACACTTACATCTTCAGATGCCAACATTGTAAATTGTAGAAGCAACATTAAGAATGGAATTGGATATGCAACTGAGTGTAACACTATGGCACCAACATAAATCAGAGCATAAACACTATGAAACAAAATATTGCTGCTTTGCTGCTTGAAAAAAGTTGTGGTTTTCACTAAGCCAATGCTTTAAACAGTAAATGCAGCAGAAATGACAAGTATAGAAAACAGAATGAAAAGGTGAATTTAAGCTCTAACTTCTTTTGATTCTTTTTTTACTTTATTTTTTAAAATATAACTTTCCTGGGACAGAACCTGACTGCCTGTAAAGCAACCGGAACACATAACCTCAGAATTAATTACATTAAGTTCAAGTTATGAGTACGCGGGAAGAATATTTGTGACAAAATATGCTTGTCTTGGAACTAATGTTGGATTAACCAAATGACTCATTTTAAGGTCGTCTCAATCTTTCACTTGTGGATGGAGTAATCCACTACTGAATTTCAATTTTCTCATTCGGCACTTACTAGTTTGATTTAGATCTTGCTAACTAAGAGGAACAGATAATATTTTGCCACTGACTTCTCATGTATCTGTCCTGGGGTGTAATGCAGTATCATTACAATATCTGCTGACCATTTGAAAACTAAACCCACAGATGGAGCTTGGGTTTGGGGTTTTTTCAATTTCAGGCTGCTGGTTAACATCATGATAGTCCACAGCTGCGGTGAATAATAAATTTTATCATATTTTCCAAATAAAAGTGTCTCTACAGCTATGCTTTTGCATCCTCTACAGTAAGGTGCAGCTTAGAAACAACCAGCTACCTTGGGTCCCTAACCTTTATGTTAGCTTTGAGCTCCTGGGGGATAATTTTCCTGTATTGGGAACTGTGTTTTTTATCTCTGCTGCACAGAATTGTTCTGTTTGGACATATTCTGGGACATAAAATCCAGTCTCTCCTTCAGGATGCTATTTGGAAAGGACATCATCTCCTGAAAGTTTATGTTTTTAGATAGTCTTCCAGCCTGTTCTATTCTAGTTCTTATATCACACCCGTTATTAGATCTCACGTTATTGCCTGCATCACTGTAATATGTCTATATTTCATAGAACACAAACTTTGATTTCTAGGAGTGATGGATACCACTATTTACTGTCCATTCATGAGATGACTCTTCTCCTTGAGTTTTAGTACCATAATCAGAATGAGGGAATGTTTCTGGTCGAAAATATTATCTGTCAATAAATGCAGTTTTAGGATGGCCAAAAAGAATCATAAATTCATGTGAAAAGTTTAGCAGTAGGGGTAATTTAGAGAAGAGGTAATAAATGGAAAATGACAAAAAATAAAACATTTCAATTTTTGTCTGGGAATACTACTTATTCAACTTTCCCAGGATTTAAGACAACATTAAAAGGGGTAAGAACAAAAAATAAAAAAAAAAAGCCAGTAGACTCAGATGTTCTAGTTAATACTATTTTCTTTTAATCATTCTCACTAAAAAAAAAAGGAAAACATTGTCCAGACTATTGTCACCTGCTCTGCCCTTCACACTGTTCCAGTGGCCACTGGAGAACCTCAACCCACTACATGTACACCTGGATGGATATGCTTTCTTGTTGACAACAATTTTTTTTCCTATTTTTATATTCTCTAAAATATATTCCATATTTTTATATACTCTTTCACTAAAAAAGAGCTCTTTTACCCACTCGCGTGGCTTAACTGAGCACCAGATTGGTCAGGCAGAGGTTTTTTTCAAGCCAGTTTGGTAGATAAGAGGAGTACCACTATGCAGAGGTGCCTGAATAGCACAATTTGGGGTCCAAATGTGCTTAAATCTGAGAAAAATCAATCCTTTGGACATTGTTTGCTCTTCCTTTGGTTATTGCCTTACATCATAACTCCATTCAGTACTACTTAACTGATTAATTATTTCATCAATATGCCTAGCTCCAGTCATTAGCAAGATAAGTGGTCAGTTCATGGGACGGATCTTTAAACAGCAGAGTTGGACATTTCCCAGCCTGAGAATCTCTTCAAACAGAGGTGTCTCATCAGTGTTTCAAAAGCCTGAGAGCATCTAGCTCATTATTCTAATATTTAGTAGTTCATAAGTGATGTTAGGCAGCTCCCCATTATTCTAGAAGCAAAGATAATATAATTAGACTTTTTATTTCCCAGGGATTCATAGCAGTTCTTTGACCTATGTCAAACAGAGTGAGTGTGATTGGGTGTTACTGAGCACACACAAACTCATTGCAGATACCAGGCATCCTCTTTTATCTTAAATGAAAGAAATTTTGTGTGCAAATCACAGCATCTTAATTTGCTCCCCAATAATACTGTGAAGCTGGGCTGCTCAAAATATGCAGCACAGCAGGAACTGCTCCTCAAAAGGTAGAAAATATTCCTCTTTGAAGAAATCAACCACTATACATTGTACATATTGCCATGGAATGGCAAATCAGCTTAGTGAAGTAACAGAGCAGGGAACAAGGGAGGAGTGAAGGAGACACCTGACTTCAGGTATGTAAATGAAGGTAGCTGAACAGCTGTGATTCAGTCACCTAAATGTCATTTGAGTGCCATTTGAGATGTAATAGAGTAGTCAAAACGTCTGTCTCATGCTGTTAGACATCTCACAGAGGACACACAAGACATACAAGCCCTCCCGGAGCATCCGGAGGCCAAAAAGGAGATATTAAGGCAACCCAATGGGGACTAGATGCCCACATGAGTAACTGAGTCCTACCCTTACCATCTTAACTTTCTTTATAGTCAGTGGAGATCTAAAGCAGACCCAGTTCCCCATGCACAAGGGGCCAGACATCCATTTTGGGCTTGCAGTTAAAACAAACGCTTCACAACTGGAAATTCATTCATTTCAAGAGAATACTTTGTAATAGCCCAAATGGCACTGAGCACTTATGTTTAAGCAATTTAATCCTGCTCCTGACTTTGATTTTTCATTGCGCAGACGGTATAAACAGTCTTCCAGTTTCTCAAAGTAAATCACTGCTGGAAACACAATAAACATTTCCTAAGCAAATGCTGAAAAGCACCAGGCTCAGAAGTAAGCAGTGGGTCCAGATAAAGAACGCATTTGAAACATGATTGAAAAAAAGAGCATTTACCAAGCTGGCATTTATACATACAAACAAACACCACTTTGATACATTCCCATATATCTCCACTACACCAACAACGTGAAGAAAGACAGAACTGTGTCTTGCATGCGAGGGAAAAACCAGGGACTCCTTTCCAAAAGAAATCCACAGTCAGTCACAGATGGCTGAGACCTCGAAGAACCTGCCAAGCACCTGAGGCAGGAGTCTCTGCATCTGAAGCATTTTGCAATGAGGTTTTTAGAGAGATACAGTTTTAGATGCTCCAGCTGAAATCAACGTAGACGTGTCCCAAAAAAAAAAAAAAAAACCCAAAAAAAACCACACTGGGCTGGACCACTGCCAAGAGCTGCTCTAAAATGGACTATAACTGTTTCATTTGCTCTCATGATAAATAGGATGGTTTAATGGAAACACTGTACACAAAACTGTACTGCTCAGGTAATTACCTTGATTGAAACAAGTGTTTTACACTAAAAGCAAAATTCCCTTGGAGTTAAACCAAACCACAACAAGAACGAGACCTCTGTGGAGACACAGGCATATAAACAAGTCTGCGTGCTAATTATTTTCCAGTAGTTCTCTTAATGAGTCACTTGCTAGAGTCCACTAGTCACAAAGATGATTACTTTAATGATGATTCATAGAAATTGTGTGTGCATTGCAAATACCAAGTGCTGCACCAGTTGCTATGGCAGGAAAATGTGTGTGGTTTGTTCCATAAATAGCAGAGTAAATAATTGCATGGCAGCTCGTTCCTCCTTCAGAGGGTCTCCCAGTGTTGGAAATGGTCTGCAGGGAGCCCCCCACATTTAACATTTCCCCTCCTTGCTTTTTTTCTGGGCTTGTGGATGAAACCCATAAGCATCTACTTGCACCCACCAAGCTAGAATTTTAGCTTTGGTGTGGAGTTATTTTTGTGGGTTTTTTTTTTTTTGCTTGCACTGGAGATTTGGAGCTTGATTCTGGTGTCTGTTACCTTGGTGCAAATCAGCACAGCAAATCTGGATTAAATCTATTTATTTCAGGATAACTATATTACTATAATCTCCAGCTAAAGAAAACAGAGGACAGAAAAGCAAACATGTCTCTCTCCACATAAGGCAGTGAG
The DNA here is from genome assembly GCA_028565335.1 of Limnodromus scolopaceus. Classification (NCBI taxonomy): domain Eukaryota; kingdom Metazoa; phylum Chordata; class Aves; order Charadriiformes; family Scolopacidae; genus Limnodromus; species Limnodromus scolopaceus. Next base: position 156,017,939 of record JAOXNO010000013.1, on the reverse strand, counting down.
AAACCAGTTGATATTCATGACAGGTAGAAAATGTCCACTTTTAACATCTTAAAATACTAAAATGAGATTTTTATGGAAATTCCTTCTTCCCCTTACCAGCAGCACTCTCTGTCCCATCCTAGGGTTTTCTCAGAGAAATGGACTTGGTCGGTTTTAGTCTTTCCCCTCTTGAAAAGCACGTGCATACTCTGGCAAACTCCAAGTGTGTTTTTCAACTGGGCATTTTCTAAAGTCTCCATTTTGGAATGATATTTAATCTGAAAATATTGAAATACAACCATTGTCCCTACAGCCCTGGGAAGGAAACAGCACACCGTGAAAAAGCACGTAAAGAAGTGTAGGAGACCCTTGGTTTCTGGAGCCACCCCTCATGAGCACATTGAGACCAGCAGTGAGCAAGGAAAGAAAAAAATTCCATACAGAGCTGGAAAGCTATTTTCAAGGAGAGGGTGCAAACACTGAGGGATAGTCTGATGGAGCTGGGTTTTCCCACTATCAAGGATCGATAAACCTGCCAGGGAAGGTAGCTCTGCCTGCCGTTTTCTTCCCTGAGGCTTTTTAGCATCTGTTTCCTCTGAAAGGTCTTTATTCTAAATAAATGATACTTCTCCATACGGCAGCTATTTGGTCACAGATTACAATGCTCATTGCCCCAAAAAGAAGCAGAACAACAAGGCAGAAAGCTAAATCAGACTTCCTTGCAGCTATCACGGGTATTAGGGAACTGCAGAGGGAAAGACCTTCCCAGAGGGGAAGACACAGGTGACGCCGTCTTCCCCATGTGATGGTTTGGAGCCCAGAACCAGAAATAAAGGACCACTGAACAGGACAAAGAAGAGTGAAAAACCCTCCCCAGGAAAGAAAGGTTAGGACAGCTGAGACCCTTGATGTTGTTCACCTGAGCTATGCAACCTTCCACAGGTTGTTAAATCTTTCTGTTGCCCATGTTCCCAGGCCATTAATCATCCTACACCAAGCAGAGTGCAGACGAGATTGCCTCACACTGCCCAATGCCTAGCTCCTCAGGAAGGACAGGGATCATGAGAAGTCCACAGCCTGAACAGTCAGGGCAGAAAGCAAAAACAGATAGGAAAAAATACGTACTGGTACCCCTGTGTTATGGGATGATGATGAAAAAAGGAATATACAACAGAATTCTGCATTGGTTTCCCAAACAATGATGATTAGAAGATTGGACGTCACGTCTTTTGGGGTTATTACTGGAGCACACATGAAAATTCAGCAGAAGTCCTCAACCAGGGTTTTCACTGAGTGGGACATAAGGAGTTTTCAGGCCTGCCACTGGTTTTGCATCCTAAAAAACATTGATGACAAGATGCCAGAAATTGGCTGTTCCAGAATTTGGGAAAGGGACCACACTGCAACAATGATGGTGAAAGTAAAGAACCATCCTTCCAACCCAGACAATTCTATGATTCTATGATCTGCTGCGATGGCTTGAGTTGCAAAAATGTTTTCACAGCTCTAAAGGGATAGAGGGGGAGGCAGAGCCCTGGTAGGAACCACAAACACCAGGCTGAGAATACAAACAGATGAGGAGAGAAGCAGAAAAGGCTGCAGATACAGCAACGTTCTGGTTGGCATCACCTGTGACATCACTACAAGGAATCAAAAAATGTGCAAAAATTGTGCTTGTAGTCCCAGAAAAGAAACAGCAGCAGCTTATCCACCTGATCCAACACAGGGGCTCCCCACCAGCTAAGCCAACAAGAGCCAGTATAGAGATAAACACCATTCAGATGGTGGTTGTTACTGCACGGCACATGGTGGAGACCCACAGCCTCCCCTTGGGCAGAAAAAGCCAAAATCCCGTTCCAGCTGGTAATTGAAATAGACAAGGAGGCTCAAAACCTTGCTCTCCACAGCTTGCCTCGGAGATCTCGAGCAGCCTGTCAGAGCCCAACAGAGCCAAATAAAAGCAGAGAGAGAGCTGCAGCCACAAGAAGGTGAAGACAGATACCACAAAACAGCTGTTGGGTTCAGCGTCTCCACAGGCTTTTAGACAGCAGCAGCTGCTCATGAACATGAAAGCTGGTTCTTTTTCAACACCAGGCCATGGGAGACATTCCTTGAAAAAGAAGAGTGAAGTACTTGGCCAGGGAAGAAGTTAGCTAAGTAACAAACACACAGGTAGCCATGGAAAGATTGTATTTTTCTTATTTGGCTCCTGATCAGAGTGGTATAAGGTATGTGATCTTTGGAAATAATAACAGGATAATGATAAAGCCCTACTAGTCTGAGCGCTTTCAATTCATCTATGTTTGTGAAGTTCTCACAGACCTAAAGGACCTCTGTGTTTTTAATTTGGAGAGGAGACAAATTCAGTATTGCAATGTTTTAACTCTGTGAGGCCCTTTCGCCTTCAGGTCAGAAGACCTCCTTTACAGTACACAGGATGAATTACCCACCTCAGAGCAGGCTCAGACACAAGCCATTACAGCAAACCTCACATTTGATTCTTCTCAAACAGTTTTTGTAGCTTGCGTTCATTTGCCTTCTGATGTAAGGTGGCTTATGCCAGGTCAATCCTTTTACATCTCAAATATAGTAGCACAAAACACATCTGAGGCACTTGCAAAAGTTTTGTCTCACTTATGAAATTCTGACCTGTCATGGAAGGTAGGAAGCATGGTTTTAAAGACAGTAATATTCTGAGATAAATGACCACAGAGAGGACAGATGGAAGAATCCCGAGTTTCTTCATCCCAATGAATTTGATTAGTTGTGCAGGTGAAGTTGTCCACATACCCATATGGACAGAAATGAGACAGCAGAAATGAGACAGGCAGGACACACTACTGGCAAAAACTGGGATGGCTTGAGAATTTAAAGTCCCCAAATTCTGTGGGGTTTTCAGGACATAATACTTTGTCTTGGGTACTAAGAGTAGATGAAATTAATTGTCTTCTTGAGGCCTTTATTTCCACCAAATCTGCAGAGACACTAGACAGCTGACTTAGACAAGGCTCTCAGCTTTTAGGCAGCTAAAATTAGATGACATAATCCCTTAACACACTCCCCAGCCGTTTTATATATCTAGTCCTACTGACAGCTGGTTCCGTTCTAAAACACCACAGAAAAACGATACTACAGATCCTTGAAGAAAATAATATCCCAGATAGTGATGGAAAGGAATGCCATCTGTAACTCTGAATCTCAATTTTGTTCTCATTAGATCTTCATTATATCAGCCGTCATTGTTGTGCAGAGACCTGAATCTATCCCCTCTATATTCACCTGCAAGCTATTTCCTTTAATTGCTGTGCACACAGAAAATCAAATGTATTCTAACAACGGTGATTCATTGGCTCAGCTGTTAAATGCAATTTGTGCTTCTCTCTATACAGTTTATTTATGTATTTCCCATCCCTGCACCATCTGAAAGCTTCCCAATCTTTACTGAAGTTATGCTCACAAATATTTCCCCAGCTCCAAAGGGCAGATGTGGAAGAATAGCCAAAATCTAATCCCTGTAGCCTTCTTTCCAAATGTTTTACTTCCACCGAAAACACAAGTTTACAGACCAAAATCCTAGGGATATAAAAAACAGACTGGACTAGCATCTGTCATACCAAGAGATGAACTCTTGGCATGGAAATGTCCCATGGGGAGCTCTGAAGTCAAGTAAATGAGCTAGGAAGTTAGTCTGAATTGGACTTCGGCTAACTTAGCTACTTTCGTGACTGCCCTTTTCTAACAAGATCAAACTGTTTGGTTGCCTCATTAGAGGAGTGAAAAGAATGTAATGAATCTCTAATTGTGCTGTTGTGGAAGAAAAAAATATATAAAAAATCCAAAGCAGACATTGTTATGTCAGTCACTGCTGAACATATGTTGATTTCCTGGCATGTCAGAGAGCGTTCTTCTAGGACCAGGCAAAGAATTGAATGAATTGGATATACTTGAAACAAAAGCCATGTGTTCATTGCCCCTGTTCAGCCCAACTGGACTGAGGGTGTTAGTGGGGAAGCCATGATAATTACCATTTCAACATACACACATATGTAGTTACGCACATCCCCACTTGCTCTTATTGCTAATTAAAACTACCTTCTTTCTCCTGTGCTTTTCCCAGACCAGTGGGTTATGTTCATCCTCCCTTCTTCTTCCTAGGAGGACTCCCCAGGGGAAAGCATCTTGTGCATGTACTCCCTGTCTGATCCATGATGTGGTTACTACAACAGCTGCCGAATGTCAGAAAACAGCAATATTTGCCTTTCTACAATCACAAGAAAGACAAGACAGTATAACTGTACACATCTAGCAAGCGACATACTGTTCTTAGTATAGTATCTTGTTCTTATGTAGTACTATTTGTCAGCTGAATTTGAAGAGCCCCTGGGTAGCTCTGGGAGTGCTACATTATATTTTTTTCTGCCTTCAGAGATCAAATGGTGTGACCTTACACAGGAGACAACTTCCACGTTTATCATATTCCCCATTCTTCTCACACATCCTGCTTTTAGATTGCCTTTAGCTATCAACTGCAGTAATGTAGCATTATATTTCCATGGTAAATTAGGGAGATTCAGTATCACAGACTCCCAGAATTCAACATCCTGTCATCCCACAAAATTCAAAGCAGGAAAGGTGCAATATGGAATGAATTTCCCAAAGTTCCTCCCACCAGGCCAGCAAAAGCATGATACAAATACAGCAGATGGTGGAGTAACTCTGTAGAAAACAAAATTATTGAACTTACATCCCAGCTGTAAGGAGCCAGACATGATTAGCAGAAAGCAGGACTACTTTAAAAAAGCAGAATGTGTAGTTTAGCTTGAAAGAGTGATCAGGTTTGGCTGCAGAAGGTGCTGAGCTGTCTAATCCTCCACATTTTAGCACAGAGATTTTGCTAGTCAAAATCAACTGGCTTTCATTAGCTATGGTGATGGGGACTTCTTCTGTCCACCTTTGCTGAAAATAAAATTAAGAAAGTCAAAGGAAATCTGGTATAAGCAAAGGGAAAATAAAAAAAAGTAATAGGAAATAAAAGGTGTCTCAGACAATGAACCATTTGCCGCAGTGGAACAGACTGTCACAAGGCACCACTAAAGTAGGAGCCAGCCGGGTGTAACCCCCAGTGAAATTTTTTATGGACAAGGAAAACAGCCAAAGTTTTGAGATGAAAAGAGGAAATTCAAACACAAACTTTACTCGGAATAAAAGCCCTCAGGCTTCAGTTCTTTAACTAGCCACTGACTACTCAGGAAATAAACCTGTGCCTGGCCACAGAAATCTTACAGCAACCTCCAACACAGTTCTGTACGCTTCCTCTGCAGTCAGGTTGATGTAAACCTGCTTAAGATACATTAGTGCCCTAGGTAGATCCTAGGTCTGATCCAGATTGACAACTACAAAATCATCTTCATCATCAGAGAAATCTATTATCTGCTAACTCACAATCCCAGATCAGAGGAGAACTGTAAAACAAAGGCACATACCATGCAACGACCCTCATATTAGTTTTTCTCCTAGAGTCTAGCACAATTTTTTTTCTCTGAAATATCTGAAGACAATTTTTTAATGTTAATTAAAGCCTTTTTTCTTTTTTATTCTGCAAAGCATGATCAGTCCCAAATAATTTGCCTTATCACAATGCCGTAAGCAAAAAGTAAAAAGAAAAGGATTTCCTTAAATCTGCTGTCCGTGATGTTCATGCAACCTGCAAGTGCCACCCTCTCTTATCTCTGTTGGTGACAGATGAAGTCAAACACTCGAAAGGCTCTTCAATGATGTGCACAGTCACGTGGGATGAATCCTACAAAGTGGAACACCAGAGAAACAAATAAGCTACACTCCAGCCTGCAAAACTCTCTAAAAAATTAGCTCCTTTATTAAATCAAGCACGTTCTCCTAACCACTATAAGCCATTTATTGGACTATTTACAGTCCCTGCCTATAGTGTAAATACCTGCAGATAACATCATTCTCATGTCTCTTCAGACAGAAATGTACATTCTTGAGTTTTCCCTTAAAAATTCGTATTAAAAAATCCCTTCCGCACACAACTTGAAAAGCAATGACAGATCCTATTGCCAGTATCTCATTCCCATTTAACTTGATTTGTACCTGAATGAGTACATAGTGAAATAAAGCCTCTTTTTAACACTTTCACCACTGGCTGACGGTTTTCATTTGTAACTAGATTTGCTCAAGAGAAGCTCTCACCAAGTTTTTAGTGCTATTTCTGGCTCCAGATTTGGTCTCAGTGATCTCTAATATTAACTATTTATTTTCAATCATCTGTTTTTCCTGCTAGAAAAAAAAAAAAACAATAAAAAAAATATGTCCTATCGCTTGTTATTTGGGAGAAGAAACTGATCCCCACCTTGTTACAACCTTTCAGGTAGCTGTAGAGAGCAAGAAGGTCTCCCCTCAGCCTCCTTTTCTCCAGGAAGATATGACACAGAACCTGTGGAAGACCTACATCTTGATGGATTGGCTGATAGAGGCCTGTTGGGCTACCGTACAGCATCTCCAAGGGCAATACATCTATATTTAGACAACAGAAGCCAAAAATGTGAAATTCATAATTGCTAACTAGCACATGCAAATACCTCCAATTGCTGTAGTTAATTATTATTTAACCACAGAACACATCTACACATGGCTTCAACATAATATACTTGGGAAATGGGAGGAGCGTGGCTTCTTGTGGTCCTGCAGCCTTTCAATGTCACCTCTGCTACCCCATCATTTTCTGGGATACAGTCCTGACATTAGATGTTGAGTGCTGAGGCAGAACAGACAGAAACACCCCCTTCCCTCTAAAGGCTTAAATTCTCACTAGATGCATGACATTTTTACAAGAAAGCCACTTGTAGAGCCGAGCCATGAGTTGGTTCTCTGTTTATCAGCTTTCACCCCCATTTTCTTTTTAAACAGCTTCAGGCTGATTTATTAGCACCTCTGTCAGCCTTTTGTTCTGAATTGCCCCTTCCTCTTCCGCTGGCTATAGCGGAAAACTCGCCTCCTAAGGCTAAAGCTAACCTTTCCTATTAAAACCGGTTATAAAGCAAAAAAAAATTAGACAGATAGGCTAATATATTTTTAATTAATCTCTATCTGCTTCAATTAATACTTTAAGTATAGCACAGCAATGCCTATATGCATAGGGAGAAGAATGAAATCACTGGGAGTTGCATCACTGGAAGTGTGCTTGTCACCATATGGAGATAACAGATACCGGTTATTACTTGATTCCGTGCATTGTTCTTTCTGATTAACTTCAATATAACAAATTCAGAAACACTGAAAGCAAGTAACTGCATCCGCAAAGGCCTTGGGTTCAAACTGTCTTTAGGCTGATTAGATATTCATGAGAGTGGTGCCAGACTAGTTTCTACTCCTCCAAATCATTTGAACTCAATTTACAGAGTGTGGATGTGTGAGAGAGGCAAGATTAGTCCAATCTTACACCACTTAGTAGCAGAGAAGATCTGAGAGAGCAGAGTGTTGGCAGATAATTTCTCTTAGTTTTGAAATACCACAAGATCTCCTCTGAAGAGGTGCCAGGAGGTGAGCAAAAAGGCAGAGAAGGACACAGAAGAAGTCAGACTGGAATGGGGGACACCCCTTGCAGGGAGCAGTAGTCCTTCCCTAGTGGTACAGAATATGCATCCTATAGAAATGTGTTTAATAAAGCCTGAGTTTCTCTTGACCTCCAATGCAAAGGGGAAATTCCAATAGAACCCACCGATTCTTCACAGGACTTAAACTTGCAGCCAGAAGCACTGAAATGCAAAGAAAGTTTAGGAGACTCTTCCTTGGCACAGGAATATAATTTTCAACTATTCACGATCTCAGGAGACATATCAGGGCATTATTAACAGCCAGCATCAAATACCTTTCCTAGTACTGATTAACAGTGTGATTGCCACCCTATGTATATGTAAGATAAAAATTCATAAGATCAGTCTTCATGTACTACAACAGCTAAATGGCTTAACAAGAATTATTCAGGATTGGAAAGAAACTTTCCTCCTAAGAATGGCATGGAAAATGGTCAGTGAGATAACCAGCTGCCGTCACAGACATGGCAGCAGTCAGGACAGGCCACTGGTTTGATGGACGATGACAGTCACACTCAGAATTATGCAAAAAAATAGCTTGGGTGCACATTTTTCTGCAGGAAATTCAAGCTCTGGCAGCATCCTACCCTTGATTTATATGAAATGCACTGCTTTTCAAACTCTGCTTCTTCAAAAGCTATTTATAGCATGCAATTTAAGGAGCAAGAGAGAAAGAGAGCAAAAGAGGGTGAAAGGAGAAGAGAAAGGTAGGAAAGCCATTTGCAAATGAGTCATTCCCCAGGAATGCTTTGACAGGCTGTCAGCAGAGATCTGATAAAGACATCCAGTTAAAATACTCCACTATGGTTCCAGGTGAAGGAAGATTGACGTTCTGATGGTGTGCACGGGAAAACTCCACGCAGGAGACGTTTAATCTCTGTGGGAAGCTTTCAGATAGCCCAAATCATTTGAAAGGCATTCTGCCTTTTAGCAAATAATGAACGTATTTTAAAAAGTATGTAAAAAAGAAGAAAGAAAAACCTACTTGGAAGAATAATCTCCCCCACTGGCACGTTATGCATGGTTAATAATGAAGTGTTTCTTCCAGTACTCTTCTTGGGTTTGCATGTCTGGCTGGCATCCCCACGTCCTGCACTCCAGAGCTGGAGCTGCTCACTGCCCATTGCTGCTGCCAGGATTTCTCTTACCCCACCAACAGCAGTAGAAAGATGGCAAGCCCTGGCACATCTCTCCTAATACCTCTCTTCTGGCCCTTTTTGTGTCACCTGAGGCAGCAGGTTGGTCCCATGTTGCTGAAGCGATTTGTAGGAAGCTGAGTGGTCTTTGGGGACACAGTAGCAGCTGCTGTGAGGTCTACTTTAAATGCTAAAATCCACTGAGACTTCATTTTTCTGGGGCTAGTAGCAGTTGTCTTACTTTGTGAGTCACTTGAGTGTAGCCTGTCACACCTCCAGCTGTCAAAGAATGGAGGTTTACAGATCTACCACTCTCATAATTAAACAACAGTACCTTCTGCATCAACCAGGTGATGAGAAAAGAAATACAATGACAAAATAACCAACCTAAAACCAAAGTTTACTGTAAATAAGGAAGAGATTTAGGGAAGGAATGAAGATTTCTAAGCAGTCTTTATACCTGTCCATCTTACCTAAACAGTAACCAGGTGTGGGTAAACACTGAAGGAAATTAGGCCAGATAATCTTAATAGCTCCCTTAAGCCATGTATATCTATAAATCAGTCTTCCACAGTCCAAAGCTGTTTTGCACACCGTAATCTGTCCAGTCATTAAATCTTCCCATTAGGAGGCCAGCACTTCCCATGAAAACCTCCTGATATAAAGCCTATATTGTCCTCTGCTTTACTCCTAACGGCTTATTCATGATGGTCCCTTGTCTTGTTTCTTCCCTGCCTTAAGTGTTTATTCTTTACAGGTATTTGCACAGTGTCACTGCATTCTTCCTTAGCTAGCATTTAAATTGCATATATAACAGGCTTTTAGGATACCAAATTGATCTTTTCTGTCTTTGTCTCCTTGTAAATACCAGTAGCAAAAGACCCTAATAAAGATAATTTTTTCATCTGCCCAGGTCCGTTGATTCTGTGTCTCAGTTTCCCTAACCTTCAGCAATGTGATGAAGGCAGAGATATTATTGACCAAACTGCATTCCTGTACACCTGTAAACTCAGCAGGAACAGGCTGGAGCAGGCTGGACAATCAGAAGGGGCACTGAAGCACAACTTTTGGTCAAGTTTAGAATAGCCAATTTTCTTCCTAAAACTCTATTTGTTCTAACCAAGCATATGGAGAACAGATTGAACTACGTCCCTTTTTTTTTTTTTCTTTGCTTATTCAGTGAAAACCTGCTAAAAGCAACAAGGACAAGTTTTCTGAATGGAAGCAGGTGGGGCCTAGACGTTTTTGTGCAAAATCACTTTGTATAATCCCATTAGGAAGAGAGAGAGGACCATACCTTTCCACCAGGACTCGAATTCAGAAAAAAGCTTGTACAAAACTTACACTCTTCAGCCTCTCCATATAGGTTTGATGTTTTTATATTCCAATTTCTGGTACTTTAAACCAACTGTTTTAAGGAAATGCCAGACTGCCGTGGACGATAAAGATCTATCACTCCATAACAATATGAAAGATCTTCCACTGGCCACGCCAACGGCATTGATCTATTACATGCCAAGGCCACATCTAATGGCCACACGTGGCTGTCTCAGATACTCTACAGCATCTCAAGCAGTCCTGGACACCTATATCCACACACTGCAACTGCTGGAGCTGAGGCTTATTGTCAACATCAGAAGCATACAGCCACGATTTGTTTTACCTCAAGGATACTAGATTATGCACAACGGCATCTCAGCAACTCAGGAGAGGTGCAGAGATTTTCTGTATAAACAGAGGTACAGTGATTGATCGCACCACAACTGCAACAAACTTCAGACTATCACTCACATTGTTAACGACTGTATAATACACACTTATGCAGGACGCGTAAAAGAAATTCATCAGGGCTCCCTTGACTCTACTGAATGGTTCAGCAACCTTGGGTTGAATTTAAAATCTGTCATTGCCCTTCAAAATGCCATATACAAGAGGAGGACAGAGACTGGGGAATTGAAGCACCCAGAAAGGAGAAAAACAAACAAACAAACAAACAAGCTAAACAGCCAAACTTGATCACACTTCAGCCTTTGTTTTCATTGAATAATTAATTTTAATTCGCCACACTTGACTTGGTCTAACTTAAAGGAAAATGGTCATAATGTGATAAGACTGTCAGGCTACTTGAAACTGCTTGATGGATACAGAAATGTCAAGTGAAAAAATAGACTAATGCATGCTTTAGTCTGTTTTCCTTTATGAGCTCAACAAATTGAATTAAAAGTAGTGCCAGACTGCAGTTACACGTAATAGCACACAGTTTAGAATTCAAATTATAGCTGGATGCCTTACTGTCCTTAAAAATTTCCTTTATCATTCTTTACTGTTGGCCTCATTCCTCTATTTTCTTCTACTAATCCTACTAAAAACCAGCTTTTGCACAGAAAAAAGGAAGATGCTAAATTGTCCTGTAGACAATTTCCAGCTCGTGCCCAATATTTATTGAGCTCTATTAAAGTTGTGTTTAGAAAGAAGGGTTCATACAGTCTTCAAGGTACTGGGCAGTGGACCTTAGGAAAGAGAGAACCTTTATGAACTAAAACTGAACCACAATGATTTGTGGGACCTACTACAGGCCAGATGATAAGTCCCATCTCACTTCCCAGAGAAGTTTCTGGAAATTTATGATATTGACTGAAAATCCCCAGACACAACTGGACACAGTGACTCTTAGGGGGTTTGTAAGAGCTCATGTCTTCATCCACATCCATGTACTGGCTTCCATCTGCAGGAAATCTGTGTGTCTAGGCCCAGGCTGAAAGCCCAAATCTGGCCCCCAATCTACTTTTATCCCACAGGCACTCAGTGGTGTTCATCCACTGCTTCCTCTTGGTGTGTTTTCCTTTCACAATAAAAAAGCACTGCTTATATTTGTAGCAGTAAAGGATACCAGAGAGACCAGTCCTGCAGATCTAATTCTGAAACGAGGTGCCTGTTCAATGAGTTAATGTCGTTACACTCCTACATGAAATCTACAGATGTCCTTGACTGTGTTGTCCATCATGGACACCTGCAACTGATTGTTACACAATTTTGTAAAAATTTGTGTAAACCCTAAACTGCTTCTACATAGCTGTCAAGGTCGCACTTTTTTAGTGCCTTCTAATTGAACTTCTGTGATTTGTGTTCCTACCTTTGAGACCTCTGGCACCATCCTGTGCTTATTTTCACAACAGTCCTTTCTATATTCCCTCCTTTCCTTCAATATCAATCATATAAGGACAGCTTTAATGCAAGACAATATATGACAGGTGCCCACGTGATCTAAGAACAGCCCTGTTGGCTGCCCATTTCCTTTGGACCAGGGAGTGTTCCTATATATAAATATGTACATTTTTATAGAAATACAGATTTCTCTTTCTATATGTAAATATAGAGAGTTTAAATATGTGTGAATATTTATACATAGATACACTTTAGATACTTATATTTATATGTGTATATATAGCATGTTAATATACTTGTAAGAACATATATAAATTGAATATATATATCCATATAAGTGTATGTATCTAATGACTAAAACATTCTTTAACAAGAAATAAAGAAATGAACAACTGAATGCTAAACAGGAATGGAAAGTAACAACAGCAAAAGGCAGGTTTGGGGTCCCTGACTTCACAAGGCGGTTGGATAAGTTTGGAATGAGAGAAGTTCATTAGGTCAGTCAGGCACCAAAATGAGGCGGGGAGGTGGGGGGGGGGCATGAAAACACTGGAATGTGTCCAAAGGCTATGGACCTGTCCTGTGACACCACCACGTGTCACCCCCACCATGTGTAAAATAAGAGGCCAACCATGAGAGCCACTTGGAGATGCTCACCATCCAGCCAGCCCAACAAGATGACCATGGGGACCTCAGGCTCTGCACAGTGCTGTGAGATACAACACTGCCAGGAAAATGGAAAACCAGAACAACATGTCAACTTCAGAGGAACACATGCCTGGGAACAATAAGGAAAATACCCTATGGAATTCAGAAAAGGGCTACAGGAAGCAGCTGATAGGCTTGTGAATCCGGAACCGTATTTTCAGTTATGCTTCTTCTTATTAATATGAACTTATTAAAAACATCTGCCTCATTCTTGCACAACTTACTTTTCCTTTGAACACCCTGACTTTCTCATAACTAGATTTTGTGGAACTGAACCTCATATTAACTACTTGTCATTGAGAACTATGCTGTTAATGCTACAATTTCCAACTATGAAAACTGGCCAGAGAATTTGGATCAAGGCCTCTATCTGATGTCAGCTGAAATCTCTAATACAACAAATAAAGTTCTGATTAGCCCATGAAGTAGCCCTTGATAATCGTGCAGCCACAAAGTCAGTGAAAGACTATTACAACTCGGAGAAAGAGCATCTAGAGTATTACTTAAAAGTGAAGGTAATACTTTTTTTCCATTACTCAAAAGATTTCCTTTCTGTCTGTCCTACCAACAGCAAGTGTCTCTTCCCTTTCCTCTCAAACATTTTTGGTTTGTCTTGGATAAGCAGGCATAATGCAAAGTGAATAAAGGAGGATGAGAAAGTAGCAAGGCACATCCTAAAGCTCACCAGAATCCAATAAAACAGAGAGAATATGAAGATTGGATCAGACTAGAATTTATAGACAAAATCATTATGTAGAAGGAAGTAAACTCTAATATTCCTTTGTGATCCTGGGCCAGGAAGGAGGAAAGTTTACTGTAATATGTTGCTGAAATACGAGGGGCAATACCAGAAGCTTGGGAGATTTGTGAGATGAAAAATTATGAATCATAAGAGGTAGCTCTCATATTTTTGCTAGCACATACCAACGTGCCTACAATGAATTAGAAAATAGAAGCACAGGAATCTCCTACGGCTGTGATAAATTGTAGAAAAAACTGTTTATACTGGTATGAATGTAGACTGAATGTGAATGCACAGGTGGGAAACACAGGAAGAAGGGTTGTAAAATGGCATTATGGTGCTGACACCTACAGCAGCCGGCCACTGAGATCCTAGCACACAACCTCCTGCAATGTCTCTCAACAGCCAGCTCTGAAATGGAGGCAGTGACTAAATCCTGATGACTCACAGAGGTGGGACAGGATAAAGAGATTAATTGCTGTCAGATCCCGAACTATAAAACAAGACACATCCAAAACTACCAGCACATGCCTAAGGAGAAGCCAGGAAGTGTGAGGAGAGGCTCAAAAATTATTTTCCTTGTCCTCCACACCATTGCAAGCAATCCTGGACAGTCTTCCTTGATACAGATGTCTTAGTGCCCGAATGCTGGGCAGGCTGGTTAAAAACATTTCAGTGCTTGCGAGTGCGAGAGACTGAAAATAGTTGTGGTTTAAATAAATTCACCTTTCTTCCTGTGAGGTATTGCATTAAGCTACACTGTTTCTGCAGGGCAATTAGGTGGTCATTATGTTTTCAGGAATTTCTTAAAGATATGCATACTGTAATAAGAAATTCAACATTCATTCACATAATCATAAATCGGGAAATGAAATGCTCTCTTTGTCAAAAATACACATATGTACCCACCTTGCCATGTATGGTCCCACAAGGGCTTTATCCGAATACGAGGTCATTCCTGCACCTCGCAGACCTCGAAGCTGCCCAGCCGCGGTTCCCCACTCACCATGGTTGTGTTTCCATAGCCGGGACAGGCTCTCTGCGTGGGGTTGCTCTACTTTCAATGCCCTCAGTGTAAAGATAGGGAGAAATTCCTCCCAGAAATATCTTCCAACAGACTGGTTCCCTTCTGCCCTTCTACTGCACTCAAAAGACACAAGCAGGGCAGAAGGGGTGGGCACAGCCAAGCCCTGAGGCTCTCTCACCAAGCTTTGTCTCCAACAAGACAGACTGGTGGGAGGAGAGAATGACATGGACCACCACACAAGATTGCTCCAGGCCCCAGGAACCAAGTTTGCTGAACAAGAAGTGCTCAGTGCACTGGTGGTAATGAACTCCAGAGGAGACTTGGTCTTCTCAGATCTTGCCCAGTTTCTTTGCTCTAAGCTGGAGTCAACTTCTTGCCTCCAAGTTATCATAAAGCAAGGAGAACCCTCACTTCCCTCCTGGTTTGGCAGTACAACAGGATCACAGGAGCGAGAGTGCCATGGCATGGAGGACTGTGGCAGGTTGTGTTAGCCTTGCCCAGCTGCTCTCCACCCATCCAGCTGCTCTCTCACTATCCCACCTCATCAGGACAGGGAAGAATATAGAACAAGAAAGCTCATGGGTCAACATAAAAACACAAAGATCATTTACCAAGTACCATCATGGTGAAAACAGACCTGACTTGAGGAAAAATAATTTAATTTGTTGCCAATTAAAATGCATTTGGGTAGACAGACAAAAACTAAAACACCTTACCCTCACCCCTGACTTTTTCCCTGGCCTATCTTCCCTCCCAACCCCTCTCCCCACCCCAAGTGGCGCAGAGCTGGGGATGGGGATTAGTGTCCATCCATGGCAGCCCCTCTGGGCTGTTCCTCCCTCCTCCTTTTAGGGAATTTTGGCAGCCTCACTGTCAACCTGGTAACTTTTGAATATTCTCATCAACAATCTGGATGCAAACATCAGGTCAGTGTTGCTAAAAATGAAAATTGTGTAAAGACTGAAAACAGTTAAAAAATTAAGACACAAAAGCAGACCAGATTTTTGGAACAGGGCACTGTATTCACCAAAGCAGAGAAGGAACTGTCTCAGATCACAACAGTTTTTCTTATCTGACCCCTCTTTGGAGCATGGTGAAGCCCAAGAGATATACTTATCTGAGGGCTCGGTTTCCTGAAATACCTGATTAAATAATATCTCCTGGCAGCTGACTGCTTTGTTCCTGTTAATGATCAAAAGATACTTATAAAAATTGGAAGTTCAGACTAGATAATCTGATTTTTTTTTCTCTGTTTTGGGTAATTTCCGGTTCCATAGATGTTTCAGTGAATATAATCACATTCATAGAATCTTAGAATCATAGAACGGTTTAGGTTGAAAGGGACCTTGAAGATCATCTAGTTCCAACCCCCTGCCATGGGGCAGTGACACCTCCCACTAGAGCAGGTTGCTCAAAGCCCCATCCAGCCTGCCCTTGAACACCTCCAGGGATGGGGCATCCACAACTTCTCTGGGCAACCTGTTCCAGTGTCTCACCACCCTCACAGGA
>JAOXNO010000013.1:155988522-156001960 GCA_028565335.1 Limnodromus scolopaceus | reverse complement strand
GTGGAACCTCTTATGTTCCAACTTATGCCCATTGCCCCTCGTCCTCTCACTGGCAACCGCTGAAAAGAGTCTGGCTCTCTCGTCTAAATCTCCCCTCTTCCAGTTAAAAAGCGTTACCCCTCATCCTATCACTACACTCCCTGATAAAGAGTCCTTCTCCATCTTTCCTGTAGGCACCCTTCACATACTGGAATGGGCTACAAAGTCTCTCCGGAACCTTCTCTTCTCCAGGCTGAATGACCTCAACTCTGTCAGCCTGTCCTCACAGCAGAGGTACTCCAGCCCTCAGACCATCTTCATCGCCTCCTCTGGACCTGCTCAAGCTCCACACTGTGCTGATGGAGGACAGAGGGAGAAGAGCTGTGTACAGATCCACTTGCCATATGATTTATCTCAAGGATTCAAACTCAGATTTCCCATCATTCAGGAAAATGATATGACCACTAGGTAATTGTGCTATGGTTCCTCCAACATCTGCTTCTGCAATGCTCTCTCTAGAAAAATACGTAAATGTTATCTGAATTGAGGTAGACTAATACTGGACTTTGCCTCTTGGTAATGAGTTCACTTTTAAGGAGAGCCTAAGGCCTTGCTGTCCTATTTCTTTGTCTCTTTCATCTCACTCCATCACGGCTCATCTCTTCAACCACCACAGTACATGAGAAACAAACCTCAAAACCAGAGGAGACAAAAGTTGTTGTGCTCCTATCTGCTCACAAAACCAGTGTTGGCTAGGTAAGGGTGGCATATAGCCATGGGGCAGGAGGTCATCCCTGCTGGACGAAGTTGGCAAACCTGTCCATGAAGTTTCCTCTTTCTTTCAGTTTGCTTTCTTTATTTTTATTTTTTTTCTTCAGGTTTCCTTTCCACATATCAAAAACCCAACTGGCAGCTAGCAGAGAAGATGCTGGCTGACTGAAGCACATCAAAACATCTTAAAACTTCCACCCAGTTTTCTCTGTTTGTACATCCAATAAACACTTTCTCCAGAGGAGTTGGTAAATATAATATTAACACTCACTAGTTTTTACATCTCTCTAGTGAAAGCCAGAATTAAACAGAAATAACAAAAACTCAGAAAACATGAAGACTGGTCAACAAAAGTTTGCCTTTGCACCCCTTTTCTTTCTCATTTTTTGGCTTCCAAGGAAGCCAAACAGGTAACAAGTAACTGATGGATAGTTTGACCAAAGCAGCTTTACCTATTTAAATGTGTAGATGATGGCAGTGAACCACTGACTGGAACAGTCCCAAAAGAGAAATGTCATGAGTCTTGTACTAATTTAAAATTACAAATTACTTGTAGCTGGTAACTTACCCAATTTAATCACAAAAGGCTAAAACCGAGCACAAATTGCTGGAACTATCTACAGCTATACTCAGGATTGTCAGTCAAAAAAGCATTTCACAGATGCCTGTTGTTTGCTTAACATAATCTCTTATTGACCACCTCGCATTGCCACTGTGTGCTTGCTTTTGATTTATGCAACATAAGTACTTTGGAATGATATGTACACTCATACACACACACACTGAGAAAACCTCAGCACATCTGTTTTCTTTTGTTTAGGATAGGATTAAATTAATGGTGATCATTAGTTAATTCCTCCATAAATACATTACAAATCCATTTCCTATTCCTCTTCTACGGGTAATTACACTTGTGGTCTCATCTAGATCAAGTCCAAGAAATCTAGTCTGAAATCAAGATCGTTGTTAGACATGCTGATGTGCTCCTCTACAGAGGAGCTGGTTTATGCAGACTCCCTTTCTGACTCTGTTTTCCACAGAGAAGTAGGTTGAATTTATGAGTAGGGTGAATGAGGAAATTAGGAAACCAAAAGTCCTTTATCAACTCACCTTGGAGATGGTGTTTCCTTTTGTGAATGTGCCAGTTTCCTGAGCTATAGTGTAGGAGTAAGAACACTCACCTGCTCCACAGTCATGTTACCCAGACACCATAAACACTTGTTAGTGTAATAATACAAAACCATCTGCACAGATACGGCAAAAATAAGATTTGCATGAGGCATTCAGTACTGAAGAGCCTGATATCTGAGCCAGAGTATCCCCATGCACTGTAGACATATAGACTGAAGAGAGGCTTCACTGAGGTGTGTCAATGCCAACAAGCCTTGCACAGCTCTCAGCCAGACCTACTTTTATACCCAAACCAATTATTGTGTAATAAACCCCAAACTCTGTAATTGTTGCTATTGTTTATAGACAACACCAAGCTTGTCAGGTTATGAAAAGACAGGAGCAGGATTAATGGAGAGGCTGGAAGAGAACCTATTTCTTCCATGACCCATTAACTAATGCCGATGTAGAGCAATTTCCTGAACACGAAGGGAAAGTAGCCACATCACGGTTCCCCCTTCCTTATCCATATGATAGATTCATTTAGCTGTGGATTCAGAGCAATTAGGATCACTGGATAAGACAGAACTGCGTAAGCAACAGATCTTCCAGTACAGCAAACACAGCTCTGTGCCCAGAAAGGAAGGAGGTGATGTCTGGTGAACAGGAGCCCTGAACCCACGGCATCAGCAGATCTGCATGGGCTCTCAGGAGAATAATGCCCTGCAGTCCCTATATATATATGTATATATATATTAGGAGGTGATTTTATTTCCACCTCTGGCCAGGTGCATAATTTGACACTCTGTATAGAAAAAGAACCAGGTCTGAAGGATGGAAAGAATATCACCACGAGAAATTTAAAGGGCGCCAAATACTTTTAGCTTGTCAAAAAATAGGAATCAAAAGTGGTTTTATTACAGAAAATAAGAAAATTCATGCAGAGGAAATATTAGATGTAATAGGGCTCTTCAATTTGTAGAAGGAATGCAGATCAAAAACCAATGGCTGGAAGCTAAATCTACACCACTTCCTGTTAGCAGTTAGTCATCTTTTTGGGTTTTTTTGCAATGCTGAAGATTATTAGACTGCAGAAAATTCCCCGCAGGAAATGATGGATTCTCCATTTGTCAAATCAAACTTTGATGCCATTTTCTTCAAACACAGATAAGTTGAGTCAATATAGGGCTATCAGGGTGAATTCTAATGGTAAAATAGTCTTTTCATTTGTGGATTATGCTGAGCTTTATTCATGATAATAATGAAATTCATTGGAAATGCTTCCCAGTTTCAGAAGTGAACTCTAACTTTCTTCTTTGCAGGCAGGATCCCAAAATACAGTTTTTAGAGGTTTACATGCTACTCGTGTGTGGTCAGAGGGTATTGCTTTCTGTAACAAAATGTGAGATTCTTACATGAGGAAGAAAAACAGTTTTCTGACAACCCTTTTGTCTTCTACTGACTATTCAAAACCAAAATGTTGTGCACTACTCCAATGCCACACAACAGCCCCTCTGCCCTGGAATAAAAGCATCCAGTGACTACCCTGTCAAACACAAGGCAAGTAAGTCATCCACAATGCAAGCTCCTGTGCAATTGTTTGCCTTGTGATTTATCAATTTAAGTGGCTTGTTCTTCCTTTGTGGTTCATTTTTAGTCATCCAGTTCACTCAGACTCTCTAACTTGACCTTCTTAAGATTTCTCACCCCTGCAGTAAGGGTGCAGGAACATCATTTTCCCATGGCTCATAGGAGAGAGCTGAAGAATGAGAAAACTGCAGGTGATGCATATATCTGTCAGATGGCAGCAGTGAATGTTTATAAATCTTTATGAATTTAGAATACCCATTTCTTGTTCCATTAGAGAGTGACAATTTAAAGATTTTTGGATTACAACGAGGCTAGTGATGTATATCTGAACCCTGCTGACACACATCTCCTATTACATGGTGGTTGACTGTATATAAAAAATTAACTGCTCAGTGCCAACACTTTCTGCAACAGCTGCTGAAAGAAAATCAGTGATGGGTAAAGGACTCTCCTGTGATTTTCATCAGAGAATTTAGAGGTAAAAAGTACCCGGATTTCTTCAATGACATGGTGTATGGTTTTGTTCTTGTTATGCAAACACAGATAATATCATTAGACCTGCACTAAACCTGGTAAGAACACACATCTCTTTTCCAGTAAGGACATCTGAGCTTCTCCAACAAAGCTTTTCCAGATGTCTTTAACATGGACAGAATGCATTTTAGACTTTCTTGGGCCAAAATATTCCCAGTTAATTTCTCCCAGGGGAAATAATGGCAGAAGTTCATGTCAAACAACTCAGAGATTTATAGTTGGAAATCTCAAAGGACCAAGATGATGTATTGGATTTCTGGGTCCACTTATAATAACCTGGAATGACTTATATGTTTTATTATTGGAATAGCAATATGTGTGTATATATATTACTGATGTGTGTATATACTACTGATGTGAATGCATTGCATATATATCCACCAGTAGGACTAAAATGTATATGTGTCCATCATTACGACCAAAATGAGAAATTGGTCCATACTGTTTAGGTTTTTCCAAGTGCTCAATGAGAACCAATAAATATTTCCAGAAAAATTTGCTGAATGAGCTCTGAAACACATTTTTCATAAAAACTTATACTGGAGTTTAAAGCCCCAGATGGACTGCAACATGGAATAAATTAGGGAAAGAAGTTTGTTGGCAAGGATTATAATAAATAGCATAAAGGAAGCTGCTATAGGGTAGAAAAAAGAAAGAAAAGCACAAATGACAACTTGCTCAAATGTCTTCTAGCTCAACTTAACTAATTCAAGTTTCATTAAAATACATCTGCTTAATGCTAGGCTTTTTGTCTTACTATAAGGAAAGAGACGTCTAAAATTGGAGTTGAAGGATGATCACCATACCTGTGATTTACTTTGCAGTTTCTGACTGTCCTGCCATGCTCATCTTGTTAGAAATCTAAACAAGTCAGCATCCTGAGAGACTCCGTTTCTGGAGCAGAGCTGAGAAGCAACCCTAAAAAGAAAGGTAAAGTTAAGTTGTTTGTTTCTTTTCCCAAGTCATGTTTATTTTCATTTGTTTTTGAGAAAATATAAATCTGACAGTAACACTGCCAGAATATCTCTCTCCATAGCTGCTGTTGTAAGATCATTGGAGAAAGTCACAATTACCCATAGCTGAGGAGGGAGATTAGGCAAAAAAAAAGGTCACATAAGGGATGGATGAGGTCTATCTGGCTGAGTTGTCACCTAAATTGAGTTGATGCATAACAAGAAAAAGAAGGATGCTTTTTGTACTACCAGCCACATTACCTGTTAGTGCACGCATCCCAGTGCCCGATAACAGTCTGTACCACAACTGTCACTTCTTAGAGACAAGAAAATGTGACTCAGACTCATTTTAAATATGAAAAAATGGAGAGAGTGGGTGATCTTCAAAGTTGTTTAGGGTAGGGTCTAATTCCTACTGATTTCAGGTTCTGACACCTCACACTCAATTTTCATCATCTAATTGAGGCAGTTCAGCTGCTATAGCTACCCTCAATTGGTAAGAAGGAGTTATAGACACTGATTCATTTTATCTTTATTTCTCTCCAGTGATCAGAGAGAGCTGGAAGTAACTGAGTTAATTACAGGTCCTCATTTAACATCTAATATCTAATATTATGTCTTAAGGCTGTGAGCCCTGGCCCTTCATGAGGACCTGAAGCACAAAAAAAAAACCAGCTGAAATTCACACTGCAGCCAGGAACAAAGCCCATGCTCTGCATGGATGCTCTGACCTCTGGATCATCTCCAGCTTTCTGTATAACAAGGGGAGAAAGCCACCAGGTCCAGTCACCACAGGCCATCAGACGCTTCTCAGTCAGCGAACTTATATTTCATCATAAACTTTTCCCACTGGCAGGTTTAGTATAGAACTTTGCTGCCATCAAAAACTCTGCTCAAATGCTGAAAAGGACCAAAACCCAAAGCTGGTTTTCTTTGTTTCGTGAGTCAAATTTTGGGTGAATTCACCTCTGAGGCTGATGGCAGTTCAACAGCACTGTTAACAACATTCCCCAGAGTCCTGGTACCCACCTTGTGCTTCCTCAGACACTGTTGGCTCCCTTATGCAGACTGTCAGGTGCTATGCCTTCACCAGCTACCTCACCACTCGCTGCTGTTTGCCCCTCAGGTTTGATTGCTTACTTTCACCTGCATCAAGAAAGAATGTATATTGTCATATCTATTTAAAAAGAATCAGAAAGAACTGGCAGGCACTACCTGGATGATTGTTTTGCTGGTTATACACCATCACAAAGCCATTTTCTTCAAAGGCCAAGAAAGGAGAGGCGTCTCTGTTAGCTGCTATTAGCAGATTTATCATCAACTGCAAGCTCTTTGTGAAGACCTCAGTAGGAGACCATTCAAATAAACATCTGTCAGGACACCAAAATGTCTCTTTGAAATAGGTGTTAATGTGTGCAGCAGCTTTGCACAGACCCCTCTTCAGACAAATCTCACAAGAGCTTTATTCATCTGTGGGTTTTATGCAGTGCTCTGCGGGACACAAACAGCTGGCTCTCTGCACCTCTTCATACACAGGTTTTAGGAGCAGAGGGATCGTCGTCACATCAAGTCAGACCTAAATACAACCAAAGTGCTACTATCTAAACCACACAGTTTTACACAAATATTGTCATACCAGTTTTGTTTAATATCAATGATCTGGACAAGGAGATCGAGTGCAAACTCAGCAAGTTTGCAGACAGCACCAAGTTGGGCAGGAGATTTTTCTTCATTCTATACGAAAATCCTCCCCCCCTCCCCCCTGCTAACTAATCTTTCCCGTGGCCCGTGCTATAGAGAGACGGTGTTAATGGCTCGCTTCCGGCTGTGAAACACTCTTTCAAATTGTCTCCAGTAACTCCCATGGTCCAATTCCAATTGCTTACATTTTGCTCCCATTATTTAATAGGTTTTTTTAGTATTGGGATGGGGGTGTTCAGTCCAGCTGTGGAAATCCTTTGGTGAGCCTTCACAAGCACTTTTAGAGTTAAACTGTTCTCCTGTGATTCATGAAAATGAGCTTCTGCACGGCAACTGACAGTAGGATTCCCTGGCAGCATCTTGCTCTCAGGAACAAGTTTATCTACAACCCCCGTTAGCCCTGGAGACAGAGTTATCAGCTGCACAGGTGTCTCCAGCAAGCACTGAAAGGGTAATCAGTGCCTTGAACAAGTAGAAAAAGCAAAGCTGTTGTAATGTCCCTAATAGGCTCCAGTTTGGCAACTCCTTTTCCTGTAGAAACCTGTGTTGTGCTGCCGACTTCAATTATCTCAACACTTACACCCAATATCAAGTATTTACAACACCACAGGCATAGCTGAAACAGGAAAGCTTTCTTCATAATAAAACCCTGCCCAAAGAAGAGTCCTTTGAATTTTTTCTAAGTATAAGCAGATTCAACATGAGTTTTTTCCAAGACATGAACTTCATGAACACGTGAACAGTATTTCCAGCACTGAAAGCTTCCTGTCATGAGGACCCATCTCTTTAAGCTTTATCCTAAAAATAACACTAAGGATTTCCAAGTAATTGAAGCAGGCAGTGGCAGTTGGGTGAGAAAAGGAGGGAGACCAACGAGAATAGAACGTGCATCTCCATCAGAGTATGCAGCACTATGTTAGAGAGCTTTGAGTTGGCTCTGAAGATGCTGATACAAGTCTGGGCAGAGCTCCATGCTGTAAAAAAGTCAGGTGAGACCCAGAAAGCTGTACTAGTTCTATTCTCTGGCTAATTAGTCCTGCAATTAATTAGCCTTGTTGCAGTATTTGTCCTGATGGGACAGATGCCTGTGGTTCTGGAATCAGCAAGGTTGGCATTGGATTGCCACAATGTTTTGGGTTCACAAGCTGAGACCCAAGTCACCTTTTTACTGCACTTTTTATACTCTAATCCCCCTAAAGATTTGAACTAAATAAGCCAGAAATAGGAAACACTGGGGTAATGGGGCCCTTACGACCCCTGCTCGCTGCAGGGGAAAGTTGGACTAGATGACCTTTAAAGGCTCCTTCCAAGCCCAACAGTTCTATGATTCTATGCCAACGTGAAGAAGGACTGCCAATTCAGTCCATATCCCAGGCTGGAAGCCTTGGACTCTATGTTCTTTCCATCCTTTTCTGTTCCCTTAAAGCTCTTAGGTAGGTTCAGGTTTCTCTGCAAAGACTCCAGTGAGCCCTGAGCCCAAATTGTCATAAGTCCCATAGTCTTTTACACATTGAGTACCGCAGGCAAATTCCTTACAAACATATGCCAAGGCATAGGGGTCTGCTCCATGTAACTGCTAGCAAGCTGTTACCTCATCTAAGAGCCATGAAGTTGGCTCACAGCCTCAGCCTCACCATCCCTTACCCTAAGGATCATGTCTGGGCTCACACCAGCAAAAAGGATCAGGAACACAAAGCAAGAGACCAAATCTCCAACCACTGCCCCCTCTCCAACTCCCTCTCCTTCACCTCAGCTAACACCTGACATTCCCATTGTCTGCAAGACACAGCTGATGTGACTGGGATTATGAACATAAAGAAGGAAAATTAGTTACAGCTGGAGCAATTGTCAGGCAGGAAGATAATTGAAAGCCAGCAAAACTATCAACCGTTTAATTGCTTACATTAAAGAAATGAATTGACAGCAATCAAGCCAACCTATAAAAGGTACCCAAAAAAATGACATGTAAAAAAATAGATTAATTTTCATCAAGAACGAGTGAAAACAAACTTGAAAAAATTGAAGAGCCAAGCTTGTGTTGTTTATAAACCTTAATCAATTTAAAACTCATTTTCAAAATATTAAACTTTACTATTTAATGTCTCCCAATGAATTCTGCCTTTGGCATTGTTCAGCAGTCTCGCTGAAGCCTTGTGCAGTTAAAAAAGATAATTCATCAGCATTGCCTCTGCCAAGCACGCTTAAATCAGGAGGCAGACCCCAAAATGATGAAGGGAGGAGCACTGTGATTTTTTTACAGGGAATTTTTCCTACTTGGGGGACTGTTGATTTCCTGAGGAGATTTTTTTAGAGGAAGAAAAACTATTGACCTCTTAGAATTTGTGTTTTCAAGCCTTGTGCTTTGGTCTTATTACTGAATTTTTGCGCAGAAGCAAAGGCAAAATAGGGGTGGGAGGAACAGATGCTTGGCAAATTTGGTCAATACCCTGGTGGAAATCCTTGAGAGGCCAAACACCAGTCTTGCTGTTTAGGGGTGCCTTCCTGACCACCAACACAGTGCTGTGCATCAGCACAGAAAGGCCCAATGGCCTCCATGCCATGTTCAGCATTGCAGCCTCTCTGTATCTGGGTCCAGAGCATACCTGGAGAGCTCAAACCCTTGAGAGCAATCTAGCACAGGGTCTGCTGAGAAGAGGCAGCAACACTGCTGGCTGGAAGTCTTCACAATTGGGTTTTGGCTCAGTTTTCAGCCATACAGTGCAGTAACACATTTCACATCTTTTTTGGTTCACAATTTTTCTCCCAATCACATGCTTGGCAAGTCCTTTAGAAGAAGTTTTGCTTTTGTCCCTGGGAGCAGGACCCCAGTTAATGGCATGGGGAAATCAAATGCCAGGTGAGCTTCATTCCTGCTGCTCCAGGCGTCCTATCCCCAGCCCATCACATCACCTAGAACTGCCAGCGTTGCCTCTAACTCTGCTCTAGCACAAACCCTTTCTAACACACAGTAACCCCCCCGAAATCTTTAGGCCCAAATCTGAGGTGAGCAGGGATATGAACTCTACTGTATCAACGTACACTAAATTTTTAGAAGGTGTGCACTGATGAAGGAATGGAAAGAGAACTACTCCAGAATGGCCCCTTGATGCTTCATGCTTCTTTTTCACAAAAACAATACGGAGGTTTGATCTGGTTTTTTTTTCCACACTAATATAAATCACTTAGAAGATTTTATTTTGAAAGGAGAAGATAGATTGTACACCGTCTCTTTTTCTCCCTATCATCAACTTTTCATTTCATGATAAAAATCTCATTTTGTAAGCATGACGCTCAGAAAAGGAAAGAGAAATGAAAATAGCTGAATCCAAGGGCTCAGTTACTGGCTGACTGAGCATAGGAAGAATGAAGTGTCCCCCATGCAGTGATTACCCTAACATTGCTGACCTTCACCTCCTGAAACTGAGTTATGAAAGTCCTACATCAAATCAATACTTTTTTTGAAGCTTTCTGATTTTTTATGGTTTCCATCATGTTTTCATTCTCACATTCATGTTGCTGATAACCCATTGTCCAGGCATCCATTTTCCATGTTGCAGATCAGTCTCTCTGGGTTTGAGTAAAGCAATATCCCACCACAGGCTCAGTGAGATGTCCAAGAACTGCACGCTGACAGCAGGGATCGAGAACCAACTGCTCTTCTGAAAATGTGCAGTTATCTCACATCATCTGAAGGAAGAGTAGATGATCTTGCCCCTCCCACCCTCAGTGATAAAACTTACAAGTAGATATCTGGATTTTAACTCTGCATTTTGTACACCTTGGAGGTTTCAAAGGAGGGCCACCAAGACAATCAAAGGACTGGAAGACAAACCTTCTGAGGCATATCTCAAGAGAAGAAATGTTAAAATCAATACCACCTGAATTAGGTTCATTATTTTTTGACAAAACCAAAATCAACTTAATTTTCTCCTGTAGTATATTACTTGATAGACTAGAAATACTTATTACTTAAGTAAAAGATATTTCCAAATGAAAAAAATTCAAATATTTCCCTTATGAAAAGGTCAGGATTACTGATTATTCCTTTAAATTCTAGGAACATAGGACTGGGAGGAAATATGTGTACCAATAACTGATAACAGGTACCGGGTAGCAGAGGTTAAGTAAAGGGATAGTGGGTGTTGACTCCACTGTGACACACCGTGGGATGATGCCTCCCTAGAGCAATCCCAGGAGCTTAGGATCAAACACACAAGACACCACAATGTGCCACAGTAGAACAGACGCAGGGCATCCCGTGCAAGCTGTCAGTTTCCTGGACCCTCACATTAGAAGCAGAGGCATCTAGCATTTGCTGAGCAAGTGATGCGTGCTGAAAAGTCAACAAATCCAGAACTCGCCAGAGTCACTGCACATTGGGATATACAGATTGTTGGTTGCAGTTTCTAGACAATCTGAAATGCTTACTAGCTGTGTCTCTGATCAAGTGGCCAGGTGGCAAGAATGCCTAGAGAAATTACTTAGTTCTCCTTTTCCTGCCAGAACAAAATTACTGGGTGGTAAAAGATGCTATCTTCTTGGAAACCTAGATCTAGAGTAGTCCCAACGTAATGCCTACTGTAGAGAAAGACATAAAAGTCACCAAAAAAAAAAAAAAATCAATTTTACTTGCCAATTGGACCCAGAAGGAATTATTTTCTGAATTCATCCTTGTAAGTTGTATTGACAGCAATAGTTATGACCTTTATAACGGCCTTATAATTCCCTGCCTTGCTCTAAGACATAGTATATGGTGAAAGAAACTAACGAAGCAAAAGACACTTGATATCAGCCTTCAAATGTGCTGTTTATAAAATCCTTTTAAAAGGAAAAATAAAACAGCCATTTTAATAAATTAAAAACCCTGATGCGCAGCTCGCTGGATGGCAGGTTCAATCAAGATGGTTGACATGTCACACAGTAACTACTTCCCTGGTGAATGATGACATAATTTTCAGATTTGCCCTTCTTACTGGCGTTGATGCATTCAGGCAAAACGATATATCAATCAGTCTTTAGGACCTAAATGCCTGTTATGAGTCAATCCTCTGGGGCTCTCAGCTTCTCACATCTCGTAAGAATCTCAGCAGTGATTTGTAGTCGTTTGAGTCTTTTATAATGCTTCACTTCTCTCAAATTGGTTAGAGCCTAAAATCTGTGGAACAGCCCTTGCTCTGTTCCACATCAACCATATTATCGGTATAGGATAAGTGTGTATTGCTCTATATTCTTTTTACCACCATGTTAATGCCAGCTTCTCTTAATTAAATATGGACAAAATCCAGTGTTGTACCACACATTTAGCAGGTTTATGGCCTGCTTTCTCCCTGGTTCACTTTCAGGGCCTGCCTAAATCTCCCCCGTAGAGCTGCTCCTAGACAGAAGGACTACATCAGTGGACAAGGTAAGAGCTACCAATGTTGTCTACCTTGACTTCTGTAAGGCATTTGATACGGTCTCCCCCACATTCTTACCTCTCCACTGGAGAGAAACGGGTTTGATGGATGGACTGTTAGATGGATAATGAATTGACTGGGTGGTCACATCCAAAGAGTTATAGTCAATGGCTCAATGTCCAAGTGGAAACCGCTAACAAGTGGTGTCCCTCAAGGGTCCAAACTGCGACCAATAATATTTAATACCTTCATCAATTATGTAAATGGTAGGATTGAGTGTACCCTCAGCAAGTTTGCAGACGACACCAAGCTGAGTGGTGCAGCTGATGCACTCAAGGGAAAAAATGCCACCCAGAGGGACCTCGAGGGGCTTGAGGAGTGGGCCCATGTGAACTTCATGAAGTTCAACAGGGCCAACATCAAGGTCCTGCACCTGGGCCAGGGCAACCCACACTATCATAACTGGATTGAGAGCGCCATGCTCTCAATGAAGGATTTAGGGGTACTGGTACGTGAAAAATTGGGCATGAGCCGGCAATGTGCAATCACAACCCAGAAAGTCAATTGTATCCTGGGCTTCATCAAAAGCAGCCTGGCCAGAAGGGTGAGGGGGATGATTCTCCCCCTCTAGTCCACTCACGAGACACCCCACCTGGAGTACTGCATCCAGATCTGGGATCCCCAGTGCAACAAAGACATGGACCTGTTAGAACAGGTCCAGAAGGGCCACAAAAAAGGTCAGAGTCGGACCACCTCTCCTATGAAGACAGCCTGAAGTTGTTCAGCCTGGGAAAGAGAATACTCTGGGGACACCTTATTGAAGCCTTTCAATATATAAAGGGGGGCTATAAGAAAAACAGAGAGACTCTTTATACAGCCTGTAATGACAGGACAAGGGGCAATGGTTTTACACTAAAAGAGGGTAGGTTTAGATCGGACGTAAGGAAGAATATTTTTATGATGGTAATGAGACACTGAAACAAGTTGCCCAGATATGGATGCCCCATCCCTGGAAGTGTTCAAGGTCAGGTTGGATGGTGTTTTGAGCAACCTGTTACAGAATCACAGAATCACCTAGGTTGGAAGGGACCTTTTAAGATCATCTAGTCCAACCAATGGAAAAGAAAAAAACAAAAAAAAAACCCCACAAACAAACAAAAACAAACAAACAAACAAACAAACAAACAAAAAACAAAAACAAAACACCACACCACACAAAACACCACCCAACACTAATCCATATCCCCGAGCACCATATCAACTCATCTCTTGAATACCTCCAGGAATGGTGTCTCAATCACCTCCCTGGGTAGCCCATTCCAATGTCTGATAACCCTTTCAGTAAAGAAATATTTCCTAATATCTAACCTGAACCTCCCCTGGCGCAACTTGAAGCCATTACCC
>JAOXNO010000013.1:155969426-155982739 GCA_028565335.1 Limnodromus scolopaceus | reverse complement strand
AGCCTGGCCTTGAACACCTCCAGGGATGGGGCATCCACAGCTTCTCTGGGCAACCTGTTCCAGTGCTTCACCACCCTCACAGGAAAGAATTTCTTCCTAATATCTGCAGTCTGGAAGTGCCTTCATATATATGATTCATACATGCTTGCGCTGTTCTTGTACACTTCCCTAGGCCATTGGCCAGTGCAGTAACTAGAAAACCAGTTCGAATAGAGAAAAACAGCTTGAGTGGACATCTGACTAAGGAATGAAGTGCAAAAATATGGTGATCTGCAGAGACAAGCTCATTGTCTCCAAGTGCCTTCTCAAGAGCCATCATGTTTCTTTAGATATCTATCACATTTGATTTATCTTATCAACCTTGACCCCATGGAAATATAGATGCTTGGACTTCTTGGTTAAAGGCACATAAAGAGGTTTTTTTTCTCCAGTTCAAGCCTTGTCAGGCAAGCCCATTTCCAGCAGTGTGACTCTCTTGGTACTTCATATATACTTCTGAACTTTAGAAATATTTGGCCTACCAAACTTCATCTTTCAATAAATGCAATCAGCATCAAAGCTTCTAATTTACTTGACCCCTACAAATCCCAGCAGGAAGAAGAAAAAAGCAGACATTACCACAATTGCCTGCCCAATCATCAGTGAAAGCAATAAAGAATTCACATAAAGTAATGTCCTTTGTGCTCAGAAAAGGAAATTAATCATTTTCTCCCCACCCCTTTCAAAACAACAATGCTTCATGGGGATGGCTTGAGCCAACAGAATTCAATATCAGGAAGACTTATTGCATTTTCACTTCATCATTCATGTCATTGAGAGATAATTATGGTATAAATAAGTCCAGAGATGAGTTTGGAACTGACAAGTGATTATAAAAACACCAGAGCACTCTTTCTACTTCAACAGTTTTTAGTAAAAAAGAAAAAAAAAAAAAGAAAGAAAAAAAAGGAAGAAAGAAATAATGAAAAGATAACATTGTGTAATTATTGTTTATTGTTATTTTTGTAGCATTATAATTAATTAATACTAGTATTAATAAATAGTAGTATATAGTAAGTAGTATATACTACAATAATTGTAGTATTATTTTTGTATCTCAGTGCTCTGGCTGGGAACAGAAACCTGTTCTGTTAAACAGGTGGTAGGAGATCAGCTCTGTTTTGAAAAGTGTGATGGGAAATGTAGTCTGGATATTTTACCCACAAAGCAGAATAAGAGCATGAGATCCCAGAGCAGCGCAACAGCTGTAGCTTCACTCCAAATGGAAAACTTTCATCTCCCTCCCTGCTTTTTAGCCCCATCTTCATTATCCCCTCCTTTATCTTCACAACAAACCATCACTCCAACAGTTGTTACTGTGATGAAAACAGTCAGGTAAGGTTTTTTTTATAACTTAAATATACTTTAAAGAAAATTTCAAAGCCTAGGACCTCTTTTCAACAAAGAAAACAAATCAGACTACAAAATGTCCTCAGTGGCTGATGGAGCCAGGCTCGCCCTAGATAGAAATTAGGCATGAGTTTGTGCCATCAGAGCTTCACTGTTTTTTCTCCCCTATAAATGGAAACCTTTCTATTAATTGCTCTCAGTAAATCTTTCCTGGTAGGTTATCAAGGCGTTACATCCCTTGTTTACTGTCAGTGACAGATCTGTTTTACAATCTGCTCATTATTGGGAAAAAATGGCATTCATCCTGTTTTTAAGACTATATGCACTCCTTCTTCTTCTGCGCTTTTCTACTCATTTTTCTCTATACACAAAAATATCTCCATTTTTCCACTTAGCATGGGGCCTGGCATATCCTGATCCCACAACTGTTTTCTGAGCTCAGCAAACCATTATTAGGAGTCCATTAAGAAACTCTGAAACAAGGACTGATGGCTGTGATTTTGGCATTCCTTCCAGCTCTGTGCTCTGAATATTGAAAATATCCTCAATGGCATCTACAAGTTACACACTTTCCTCAAAAGACCTGACTGTGCTTTGCCAATATCAATTCTTGGATTTCAGAGGTCTTATGTGTGTCTAGTGACCACTTTCTTATAGCAAGCAGGAAGTTGCAGAGGAAACACAATCTGCACACACCACAAAACAGCTTAATTTCTCCCCAGAATTCAAGAGGAAGGTTTGTCTCATTACTTAGTTCGCTGCAGAACTCTGATACCCACAAAGCACAATTGTATTAGTAAATTAAATGTGCCCAGGACAATTCTCTGGCCATTGAACTGTCTTATCCTTCAAGATGAGGTAGCTACGTACCAACTCTTAACTGGAGATGATCCTTGGTTTATTCTAGCTTGCAGACTGTGTCAGGGAATTTTTGAGGAAAGGTGTCATCACCCAGACTAAAATCAAAGACAGGGCTTATTCTAACAGTTATCAGCAGCTGAGTACCATTGTCTAGGAACTGGGAATGTACAGATGCAGCCTTCCTGCCCACATTGAACATACTCATTTGTTCCCTCCACCACTTCCAAAGAAGAAACCCAACCACAGCAGAGAGGATAATTAGGCCTACGGTCAGCTGTGGACAACCACTACAGGAAAAGATCATACCAAGTACAGCCATTCTCTTTGGACAGTCCTCCAGCACTTTTCCATCAGGCTTTAGGTGCTTACATGCTCTACCAACATGGCCAGGGACCACACACCGAGGGATTTTTGTAGAAAGACACTACATCTTTGGCTGAGTTGCCACAGAGGGCCAGCTCAAACCCTAAGCAACAGAGAGATGAGTCAGTCTTCACCAGTTGGCCCAGGAACCATCATAGTCTCTCTGGCGCAGCCCATACAGACTTTCTAGATACTGTCTTGAAAGGATCACTCAATGTGGCAAGATGGATTTGCAGCTGCAGATATTTTTCTGAAGCTGGGCACCTAAGGTCATGACTCTTCACGCAGTGGGGTGGCAGGGTAATAAACAGAGTGCTGTCAGTGCCTCTTCACCCATGGTTTATAAAGCAGGTAAATACCTGAATAATTTTGAATGGTACTCAAGCCCAAGCCAGCTTGAGCATCTCTGTACTATGCCAAAGACTGCATTGGTCAGGTCACTAGGAAGTAACAATGCCAGAATAATAAAACAGCATTTTTAAGAGACCAAGAATCAATCCTACATGAGCTATTACAATATATGAAAGGGTGTCCCATTTTTCATTGGACTTTCCTATCTTGAGTGAAGGGTTATGCAGTTATTAACTCCTTGGCAGGTAACAAAGTACCTCCTATGTCACTGCATAGGTAATTATGAGGAGCACATTGGCAACCGTTTATTTCTTTTTATCTCTTGTGTTATGTTTGAATTCCATTAGGATGCTCCTGTCTGTCCTGAAAATAACAAATAATGTCATTAGAGAGGACTGAGATACAATCCCTTTCCCTCAGAGAGAAATCAAGCTATTGTCACAGCAGAGGTGGTTTCCTTTGCATTCCCAGATGATTAATATGCATTGGAAGAGGCACTGGAGATGATCCATTATGAGACATGCCAATTAAAGCTGGGAGAAACAAAATAAATTAGAAATGGTGCCCCAAACAGAGCACTGTGTGTACTGCTGTAACTTTTATAGTCTTGGCACCCAAGTGACCACGTCATAGCCTCAGTGTAGCCTGAAAGGCTGCCTGCATAGGAAAATATTTCTTATTCCACTGATATAATGATACCAGTTTACTTGTGTAACTGCCTGACTAGCTTTTTTCAGTTTTATTTAAACCATTTAGAAAGAAATATAAAGTAAATCAGATAGAGTAATGTTATTCTTAATCAGGATAAAAGTATCTGAGTGGGAGGGAGTATGAATGGGATTATTCTGCTTACTAATCACTCCCTACATCAAACCAGTATAATTGTATAGGCAGCTTTTTGGAACACTTCAACCCATCCACCCGACAGGCCAAATTTAAGTCAAAATGCAGACCTTTGTTGAATTCTGTCCAGTTCACAACGCAACCTTACCATTTCAAGAAGCTGAAAGCAGTATTGGGGCTGTCAAAGCATAGATCAGTGCTTTTTTCTGCCACCTCTGATGGGACAAACTTAGAATAGAAAGATCTGAAGGTAAGAAGGACACCCAAGGATGGCAATGCTTTCAAGCGAATGAGTGAGGTGAACCCAAACTCATCCATCAAAACTCGTGATGGATGAGTGACTTCTAAACTGGAGACTTGCAAAACTCAATAGGACACAAGACAGTCAAAATCAGAACCCCAGAGGCTTAGCTAAACCACTGTAACTTTGGCCTGGGACAATGCCATGCCCAAGGAATGGTTGCTTTTTTACACTTACAAATAGCCTGGCTTAACCAATTGAAATAGCAAATGTAGTTGATCAAGCACATTTTAAAGCATTTGTGTTGACAGAGGTAAAACTGTTCAGAACAAATTGATGTGGGCAGAGCCACGGATGAGGAGGCAAAGTGCCCATGGGCCTGATCTTACTCCTCAGAAGTCAATAACAAGATTGCATGTTACATGAAAGATACAGGGCTAAATATTTCCCTAATACTGAGGTCTTCAGAGATTGCCCTGTCCACATCAATTACAGCTATGCTTTTAAATGCAAAACATTTTTCTTCTTTCAGTGCAGAAAGAATTTAAAATATATTCTTTGTACTTAGGGATGTCCTGTGTTGCAAGAAAGTCCTGTGTTTACAGCTCTTTGCAGGCTGAATTGTGTGGACAATTGGAAATAGATATCCAAACTCCTGAGGAATTCTTTTTCAAAATCTGTGCGCTGCATGTTAAGATATATCCCACCCACAGAACAAGGCAGGAGGTTGAGTTTTCAGAAAAGAAAAGGTCACAACCAGATGGTCTAGGGAGAATGTGTTTTAATTTACAAGTTCTACTGAATTCTCTTCAATCCCACTCTTCATGTCTTAATTTGACAGGTAACGTAGTGTTGCTCAGGATGAAGTCACCCAGAGTGCTCACAGTATAACTGAAAGCTTGATACTTGTTGAAGAGAAGAAAGTGCTGTTACCCATACCTGTTAAAAATAATGAGATAAATGTGTGAAGTGTAACAGAACTGATACTTGAGATGAGAATAGCTTTGACCACCTACTTCACAACCTAAATAATGGAGAGAAAGGGAATAGCAGGTGCCCCTTATCCATCCTTTTATATAGGTGGTCAAGGAAATACAACCATATGATATAGTTTTAATTGGATTTTCTCAAACTGTATGTTCCAGTCAATAGTCTTGGTACGAGATGAAATAATCTCCTTAATGTTTCCAACAGTGTTAATCACAGCTCATCTGTTTCTGTGGAGGCCAAAGGCAAAAGAGCCAGAAAGCAATTAGAAGCACCAGCAGGTTCTAGGTTCAGTAGAGCAAGGAGAACCCCAGCGTATTTGTTCCTTGAACCTTTCTCCAGGTACTCTAGCAGCAGCAGAAAAATGAGAAAGCAGAAAAAGTACATAACTGTGGGAATATCCAAAAGCATCTCACTAGAACTGGCACTTCGCATCAGGACAGTGGTTTATGCTCAACTTGAAGACTGAATGGAGAGACCTATCAATGAGCAACATCATTTCCCAAACTGAAAGCATCTGAATTCCTGAAATTCTCAAAGGTATCTTAGGTTACAAGTACCTAACATGCTCTCTCTGCATAAACCATACTATGTTGATTCATTGCATCTGGAGAAACCATATGCTCTAAGCTTTTGGGATTTACCTAAGAATCGCTTTTTAATACAAGAGATATGGATGAGTGCAGGGTGCTAAGGCTCAGCACCTTCTCTCTTTTTCGGTTCCCATACTGTCATTTTTCAAGGTCACAGTGTTGCATCATGTGCACTGGTACATTTCCATGTGGATTGGTTTGCTGAATGAAAGAAACAGTTTGAATACAGAGCACAGGGCTGCTTGTCAGAAGAAACATGTTTCCTAGAGAGAGACAAAAATGAAATGTTATTTAGATACTAAGAGAAAACGGCAGCAAAATGAGATAGTTCTGCTGTTATCTGACATTCAAAGGAATCAGTGTACTTAATTGCTGGTATGAGAACTCCTTTATTATATCATCTGCTATTGTGTGTTGGAAAGTACATAATGATTTAGAAAGGTAGGCTCTGTTCACTTCGGAAGAAAAACACGTGCACAGACTTGCACTATATCACATCAGCATCTTCATTCTGCCATTTTGGGCTAGGCAGACCTGCTCTTTCCCCTACAGAAGGTCTGCCTGAATAACCCTGCCCACCTGAAAGAGGTTGTCTACACTTGGAATCAGCTACTATCTAACCTGCTTTATTTCTACTGCAAATATTTCCCCCCAGCCCAGAGGCCCAGTTCTGCTCTTCATTCTGAGAAATGCAACCCACACTAATTTTATTGGCAGTTGTGTCTATACATTAGATCACACCCCAAACGTGTGGTGGATTTTAGGAAACAAAACATAGCAAGATGACTGGGAATATATTCTTTTAGGAGTGACTGCCATTTCTGTGGGAGATCACAAAATGGGTTGGATAAAGATTCATTTACATGGACAAGCTATT
The DNA here is from genome assembly GCA_028565335.1 of Limnodromus scolopaceus. Lineage (NCBI taxonomy): Eukaryota > Metazoa > Chordata > Aves > Charadriiformes > Scolopacidae > Limnodromus > Limnodromus scolopaceus. Next base: position 155,976,234 of record JAOXNO010000013.1, on the reverse strand, counting down.
GGAAATTAAGCTGCAGTTTAAATTAAAATATGGTAGGTGTTATGTAGGAGTTCATCTAATAAACCATCCTGTAGCATGTTGAGAGTTCAGATTCACCCTACTTATCAGTAGAAACTTACCTGCCTAAGCAATGAAATCAAGCATCCATACATCCTCCTGGGATCTGTAGGGGAGAAAGCAGCTAAACATCTAAATCACCTTCTGCATGAACCTCATTCTCTCTACAGATTTTCAAAGTGTAAGTGCACCCCCTGCAGACCTCTCAATTAAGTGATTAATGTCTCCTTCCCCACATGTCCATTAGTCTAGGTGGAATAGGGTTGAATATACGAACTCCCAAGTTTTGGTTACCTGGAAAACACATAAAACTTCCTCATATATACAATAAGAAACTCATCTTGAGGCCCTTCATGCATTTATCTAATTGACTAATTTCTCTCAATGCATTTTAATAAGTAGATAATTTTCACAAAATATACATTGCATGGGGGTTGGACTAGATGACCTTTAAAGGTCACTTCTAACCCAAAATACTCTATGATGCTGTGATTCTATAGCTCAGGTGGTGGTTTGGGGTGGGTTTTTTTTTCCCCTTCTTCCTCCCCTAATTTAAATAACAAGACCCCGAGAGCCCTCTGGGAAATGATATAATGACTTCGAAGTTCTCCATTTCTTAAACTCTTGGTTTTGTTTGGTTTGTTTTGTTTTCACAGTCACTAGAGTAGAGACTTTGACCTTCCACCTGCCCATTGTAGGTCCTCATATCTTCTGTTGTATCTGTTGCCCAGAGGCAAGAGGAAAGGTCAAGTGACCTCTCTATGGATTCCTGTCCTACCATTCTGGGGCTGAGAAATGTGATATTTGAGGGGTCAATTGACAAAATAGCCCACACAGAAATGTTGTTTATTTAAGAAGTGGGTGTTTGCCCCTTTGGTGAAAGGAATTGAGCTCACTAAATGCCACATTAAATTACATAAGCTAGAAGGTAAGTTTAGACTGTAATACATCTTCTGCTGTTCTATAGGAGAGCAAATGGTGGGGCGAAAGAAATTGTCCTTGTGAGCTATGGAGGCTTTCCTGGGATTTATGAGTCTGAGTCCATCACTAAAAGTACTTTACCTGGTGTTAGGTGCGTATATCTGCCTATCCAGACCCAAAAGGGAGGGCACAAATGAACAGCATCACATGCTACTTTGATGTGTATTGGCTTTGTCTCCTTTATGTATTTATGGTTGCTTCCCTTGCAGCATTTTTCCTAGAGTTTTGTAGGTAATTATGTTTAGGGGTCCTTCCATCTTTCAGTGCCTGTGCTATCTCGCTCCCTCCTTTTGCCCCATCAGCTCTGCAGCAGCAAACCCTAAGGCCAGTTTAAACCACATTTGACAGAGATATAAAGGTTTCAAAGTTACGAGGATCCTATAAGTTTTGTGGAATTTTACAGCTGACTAAAAGGATGCATTAATTAGTAACACACACACTTTGGGGACCTGACCTGTTTTCCATATAGAATCATAGAATCATCTAGGTTGGAAGGCACTTTACGATCATCAAGTCCAACCGTTAACCTGACACTGCCAAAACCACCACTAAACCATGTCCCTAAGCATGTCTACTCATCTTTTAAATACCTCACCAAAATGATCTGGTGGTGATCCGTTCTCCTTCACTGTTGCTTTATTATTCTGCTCAGCGTCGGGAGTGGATCTCCTGAGGAGAACAAGAGTGCTGTAGGTCTTTTCTTACTCCATCTATTGCAAAATCTGTCCATGACTTCATGAAGGAGCCTCAAAAAAGTAAGTACCAGTTTCCTTATCCTATCAGCCTAATTCAAAAGGAAAACTACAAATTATTCGTTCAGACTCTCATCTAAACCTCTTTAATACAGTTTTATATGTCCAGTCAGGAAATTTAAAAAACTCCATTTGGCTAAGTTGACCAGTCATGCAACTATGGCGAGCATCCAGGAGCAGATGCATATGAAATCTGTTAGCATGAAACATTCATAGAATTTTTCTGGATATAGATCTTTCTATAAAAATAAAAAATTAAAGTGCCTTTATGAGCAGAAATAAAAGACAAAATTAATTAAATACATGGAACAAACCAAACAGTTTATTCTCTATCAAATGACAAAAAAAAGAAACAGCTTTCAAAGTTGGCACAGCCACTTTACTGCATGGTGACATAGAGCAACAGACCCTTTGAAATCTTGTGAAAAAGGCATCCCAAAGGTAGTTAGACCTACATATGTCAAGTATCATTTCTCCTACAGAACAAGGCTTTTCACAACACTGGCTTGGCAGAATTATTGCCAAATCTAGCAGGGTAGGTGTCAAGAAGTTTCCCCTGAGACCAGCTAGGGAAAAGTCTTCTGTGAAGTGGGAGAAAGGGGATTAACAACACTATGGGATTATCAACACTATCACTGGGGAACTCGGTTCTCTGAGCCAACAGCTGATGCAGTCCACTGATGTCTACTACAACTATATGTCTGAAAGCCAGTGGGAAATCATGTTCATGGACTGGATCCTCAGACTTGAGGTGGTTTTGATGTACTTTAAGAAGGTAGAATGTTCTTGTAAAAGGTAAAACATATTTTAGAAGGTAGAATCTCTCACTAGGCAAGAATAAAGAGCCGTAAAAAGGTCACAAGGCCCTGAGAAACCAGACACTTGGGATAAACAATAAATGCCTTGTTAATGAATATACCCTTGAAAAAGAACAGAAGGCTGATAATAAGGAACACCCCACAACAGGAGGCACTGAAACCAGCTGAAAATCAGAGAGCTGCTGGATGAGGCATGAAGTCAACAAAAATTTGCAGGAACTGGGGGAAAGATAAAGGTGGCAGTGGGAGATCACGATCACCAACGCAATTGGAGGCCAAACTGGACTACCCCCGCCATGGCACTTGAGCATGTGCAATTAAAGGACCTTGTAATTTTAAATGAAAGCAAGAGGCTGTACTAACCAATAGAAATGTAATTGAAAGATAAGATGCTAACCAATAATTATAATTAAGGGTGTGTATTTCTTTGTTTTGAACTGTATAAATATTCCTAAGAGTTTTTAGGCTGGTGTGGTAACTTTGTGGATTATGACCCAGCACCCATCTCCGCAGAAATGAAATAGATAATACCCCTACTCTGTGTGTATATCAGCGCCTGAACACCAGGTAAAAGACCCCACTTTGGGACAACATTTTCAGGCAGAATGAAGGTGACATTTGACAGAAAAGACAAAAGTTTTTAAGAATTGGCAAAATGTTGCCTTTGCCTGCTTCTGAGGTATCCAGACCTCCTTCATCAGCCTACAGAGAAGCTGAAAGGTCTTGTTCACCCACTCAAGGCTAGGAGGGTTCCCCAGCATTAGCTTCCCAAATGCCTTTTGATTTTAGCTTTCGAATAGGTTGTTTCCCATCCAACCAAAGAAGGATTTGGCCACAATGGACCACGTGTTTATAAGATTCAGGCTGGAACACCCAGATTTACCACATCTGAAGTTGAATATGATGAAAAGGGTCCATCTGGTACATATTGCAACAGTGCAATGCTTAATGGCTCAGCCTGTGCTTGCATCTTGCAATTGGCTTTTCACTGGCTCCTGGTGCCAGTGCAAGGTCTGTGTTCTCATTTTCAGGCCTTTTAAAGACACATGTCCTGGAGATATCAGAAAATGAATTCTGTGCAGAATTCAAGCAACAGCTGTGATCCTCTGGGGCAAAATGGGTCACTTGGCATAAGTTGAAGTCTGAGCATAAAGCATACTTAGTTAACAGAACCAGCTTTGGGGCAATCTTCTGAAGGAGATCAAGTAATTTGGCACTCTCTAAGAAGCACCGTTGAAAATTTGTCTTCAATTATGACTTCCCTTCAAAAACAAGGTGCAGGCTATGAGAGTTTTATGCCTTATCCTAGTATTCCCTGACCAAGTGGGTATGTGAGCTTTCCCAAACTGAATCATGACTGTAGAAATTATCAAAGGAGTCCTCCAGACAGTTTCATGGTTCAGTTTTCTTAAGCAAAAGGACAATCAGCACCTCAACCTGTTCTGCTTCATGCACAGGAGTACTGTTCACTCTCCAAGTCAACCTCACCTTCAGGTTCATCCTTGCATGACCACCACTGTTTAAAGAAGATTGCAAACGGCCTCTTGCAAAAGGAGCCAATTTTACTGCTGATGGAGAAGTTATTCTCAAGAAAAGCTGGCTATGTCTCTGGGCCTCAACCTACAGCCAGCATAGTACCTGCTGGTTATGCCAATAAAGTCCTGAGAAAACGACCATAGCAAACTGTATTTGAGCATCTCCAATTGGTAATACTCAACCGGGCCATCTGCAGCAGCACTTTACCGTGTCTCTTGCCAAGTATCTCCTCCAAATATTTTTGTGGCATAACACAAAAGTGCCATCTGCTCCCTGCACAGAGCTTGAGGAAAAAGGAGCATGATTTGATTAAGCAGGAGATAGTTGATCCTACATCAAAACAATTGCAAAGCTTCCCTGTGATTGACCAGTTTCAAGGGAATATGCACTAGAATAACAGATTGGGGGTTTTTTGCCAGTTACACTAAGATGTCATCCACTTTGAATGTGAAACCAAAAAGAAATACTACTCCCCATCCAGTGCCCAGCTTCGAGGACACAGGTGCCAAAAATTATCCACAAAAGTTTCTATAATCCCATTAGCACTTGACTCCTGGTTGACTTTCACCAGCTTCATCTAGCATATCTTAAACACTAGTTGTTCAAAGACATTTGGGGGAGGAAACAGAGTTGATGGACATTTTCCATCCGGTTCTCTAATGCTGATGGAAAAGCAGCATGGCCTAACAGGTAAAGGACCAGTCCATCATGGAGCAGTTCTGTATTTGACTCTAGCTTATGTTGAGGAATGAAGTTGGTTGCTGACCTCCTCTTTGCTATTTTTCCCACTCAAACTCATGCCTACTTTGTCTGTACAAATAAAGGCAATCTTCTGGACATGGAGGGCTCATTTTGCCTAATTATGTGCATCCTGCTTAATACAGTAGTCTAGAAGAGACAACTACTTTATACAGTTATCCTTGTCTAGTCATTGGTCCCCACCATATCTAATTCACCTAATTTATTCTAGATGTATTAAACTAAAAATTACACCCTCAAAAAAAGCAGGATAGCCCAAATGTCAAATCTAGTTGAACTATTCCTCCAACCCGAATCACAATCAGAAATAGTAATTGATAAAAACAGAGCCTTCTCTGTCAGTGTGGAAAGAGGATTTCCAAGCCTCGGAGATTTCTGTGGTTAAAGCCTCTTGTTTAGGTGGTGAAACTGTTTCATCACCACTGGTAAAATATCTCTGAAATACTCTCCTCTTCCTCCCTAGAACACCTTCTCTTGGTGTACATGCCTCAAACACATGCTACCTGGAAAAAAAAAAAAAAAGAGGGATACTTTCTCCTTCAGCCAGCTCAGGGTATTTTCACTGGGGAGGGAAGGACGTGCCCATCGATCGGGTGAGTGTCTTGTCTATCTGTACATCAGGATGACAGCCACTTTGTTATATTGATAGATTCTAACACAGGCTGGGAGCAGACTTACTTACTGATACGATTCATTGCACTTTAACGTATGATGCTCTCTAGCTGCTGTCTAGAAACATTGACTAAGTAGAAGTCCAGCATACTGATTTATTGGAGCTGGCAACTTGAGTCCAATGAAGAATCCAATGCAGGGAACTTTTTGCCAATACACAGTAGCTTTGTTTACTCAATAGAGGATGTATCCATCTTTCAGTTGGCGTTGATTGTTTTTACATTTTTTTTTTCTACTTGCCCAGGCTGTAAAGGGAAAAAAAGAATTCCGCCACAGAAAGTAATTTGTTTTGGCAGAGTAAAAAATGTTAAACCTCTTCACAGATAAACTAAACAGGGTGAGAAAAAAATAACTGTCCTCTTCTGAAGCATAAGGATTTTAATTTGAAGCACAGCTCACGCAGTTGATTATTCCCCAGCTTACAACAGAAACATTCATTCAGACACAAGCAAAATACCACCATTTTTCTGCCCTGAAAGGTCTTAAGTGTTGTAATGGAGGGAGATGTGAAAGATGCCTGCCTTCTGTACTACTTCTGCCTTCTGCCTACTCCACCTGTAGAGGAATCCACTTCCTTCAGCACTTCATGAGTGCCAGGTTCTAGAAAATGTACCCCACTGGGACATTAGAAAGGCTTACGGGGAATGGAAACAATGATCGCTTACTGGCACACAAGTTGTCAAGACAACTGTGGATGAGGGTATAAGGAACCCATGAAAGACTTTATCTTTGAGGCACCACTAGAGACAGCTAATACCTAGTAGCCAGCTGGGGTAGGAGGAAGAGCTCAGGCATGAGTAACATCAAGTCTGGCTTTGGGCCAAGGGTTTGTGCTTTCACATGGCAGCCAGGCAGATCGCAGGGAACTGCCAAAGCCTTTTTGTATCTATTGATGTTTAGTTCAGGTCAAGATCATCCACATTTTGTGTCTTTGAAGTTCAACGGGAGTAAGTGCAAGGTTATGCACCTGGGGCAGGACAATCCTCGGTATCAATACAGACTGGGCAACGAGGTATTAGAAAGCAGCCCAGAGGAAAGGGACTTGGGGGTGCTGATGGACGAGAACATGAGCAGACAGTGTGCACTTGCAGCCCAGAAGACAGATCGCATCCTGGGCTGCATCAAAAGAAGTGTTGCCAGCAGGTCCAGAGAAGTAATTCTCCCACTTTACTCTGCTCTGGTGAGACCTCACCTGGAGTACTGTGTGCAGGTCTGGAGCCCTCAATATAAGAA
>JAOXNO010000013.1:155889524-155969326 GCA_028565335.1 Limnodromus scolopaceus | reverse complement strand
AGGCCCCTTCCCTGGAGACATTCAAGGTGAGGCTTGACAAGGCCCTGGGCAACCTGGTCTAGTTGGGGGTGTCCCTGCTGACTTGGAGGGGGAGGGGGGCTGGGCCAGATGACCTTTGAAGGTCCCTTCCGGCCCAGATGATTCTATATGATTCTATATGATTCAAAACTTTTAATGACACACAAGAAATGTTTTATTAACCAATTCAGCTATTCCTCTGCAATATACTCAAAGGAAAATCAAGGATCTTTGGAAATAAACCAGAGACTGTCAGGAAATTTGAAACTTCAACAAAAAGTAGGAAAATGTTCTTTGATAGCCTCCCACAGAATTGTTTCCATTTTTCTCTGAACTCTTCTGAATGACTACAGCACTCTACATCTGCAGAGCCTTAAGTGTTACACAGTGAGTAAATAATACACCCAACAGCACAGTAGGTTCAATCAGGAGTTGGGTGTTAACTGTTCAAGAACTGTTTGAGGCTGCACATTCAGTGACACCAGTAAGTTGAGTTGGGTTTTTAGTTTACAGAGAAATAAAGTAAATTGTTGCTGCCCAGATTTTCTGGAAACTGGGTCATTTGTTTTCTTACATTTATAAATGGAAGGTTAGATGTAAAGGCTGAAGAATCAATCAAGTACCAATTGACTACATGGATCTGAAAAAGGAATAAGACTTGGCAGATACTTTAAATTCATTATTTTGGGCCAGAAATTTTAATCATGTGTTTACTAATATATCTACAGACTTTTGACATTTTATGCAAATTTTCTAGAAGAAAACATAGAAAATGGTGTTCCAGGAAGAAGCCTTGCAGAAGTGGACCTGAGGGTCCTGGGAGACCACAAACAGCACATGAGTCAGCAGTGCCACTGCAGCAACAAAGGGAATCAGATCCATGGCTGCATCCACAGTGGTTTTACTAGAAGGGACAGAGAGGCCTTAATTGTTCCTTTCTTCATCTAGCTGACTCTGCACCTGATCGTGTTTTTTGTTTGTATGGGAATGGGCCAGAACATGCTGTCCCTTTGGAGAAAGAGCTTAACGATATCTTTTGACATTATTTTTTCAGAGCAGCTTCACTATTTACTCAGAATTGCACACCCTGAGCTGGGTTGATGCAACTGAAGCCACTGACAGAGCATTTCTTTGTGCTTGTCTGCAGCCTCTGCAGCTTGAAAAGTCTAAGATAAGTCTCCTTCGTTTGCTAGTTCACTAAACACCAATCTGTATCTAACTCCTCAGGGAAGTTGGCTTTAAGCAGATTCACAGGGGCCAGCGGGGGGATTTTCAGCCTCACCCGTATTCTTGCAGTGCTTCTCAGGGCTTTTGAGCATTCCTGCTTTTACAACAACCAAAAGAAAATATAGAAAACCCTAATGCAGAAGTAGTAATTGAAGTGGTGTAGAAGTCTGGGTTGTAGAAATATATCACAACTATGCATTATTTATGCCATGAGGCATGGTGTCATGCTGAGCAGGCTACACATCTGCTGGATCAAGCTGGCTCATAGTCATACCCCACCATGAAACACTATGAGTCCAGGGCATTAACTTTTTCTCCTCCATTTGATCCCAAGATCAAGTTGGGAACATGGAGAGGACACCTCCAGAAAAAGACAATCACAAAAAGAAACTGAAGCTACAAGCTGAGGTTCTGCTGTCTTTATTCACGTGGAGCAGCAAAGTTCTGTATAAGACCTCAGTCTTGGTGGCAGACAGAAGAAATAAAGTCTTATGTATAGACAGCTGTCAAACAGGGGAGTTTTCAGTGAAAAATATGTCATAGAAAAAACATCAGACTCCAACAAAGTTCATGTGCTTTCTGGTAAACCAGAAATTCATAATTTTGGATATAGGATTCTCCAGCTCCACATTTCATTCTTCATATATTTTGCTAATCTTTCTCTTTGCAAGTAAAAAACCCTCTCCAGGAACAAAGCAGAAAGAATCTCTTGGCATTCAACAAACCTTTAGAAACAGTAAATACTTGCTGCAAATTTCGCTTTCTACACAGTACCCCTCCTACACAGACAGCAACGAACACTTAATGCCCCAGGAGTGCAAGGAGGCAGCTCCTCGTAAATGTTAAGTGCTGCCTGTTGCTACCTTCCAAATGTCATTTCAAACAGTTGTGATTGAACGAGCAAGGTCTGCTGCGTCCTTCCCCCACCCGCTTTCCTACATCTTTACACATCACTCTGAATTCACATCCATGCTTAAACACGCTGCATTTCTGACAGCAGCGGGAAGGTACTGAAGGGACTCCACCCATGCATACAAGTAGACAATAGAGTTCATGTGTCTGGGAAAACTGCAGGGCAACTTCACTTTTTTTTTTTTGCTGTGTAGGAGACAGACACCCTAAGGCTATTTTCTAAAACACTGTCATGGATGGAGTGATGCACTTCACTTACAGAGAGAAGCAGCGATACATTTATTGATATAAAGTAGGGATATTCAAACTGAAAGAGGGGACATTTAGATTAGATAACAGGAAGAAATTTTTCACTATGAGGGTGGTGAGACACTGAAACACGTTGCCCAGAGAAGTTGTGGCTGCCCCATCCCTGGAGGTGTTCAAAACCAGGCTGGATGGGGCTTTGAGCAACCTGGTCCGGTGGGATGCGTCCCTGCACATGGCAGGTCCTTTCCAACTTTAGCCATTCTATGATTCTGTGATTTAACAAAAATGTGACAGCATTTTAACAATATTCAATGGCAAGGTGCACTTGGTTATTTACTGGACGGAGGACAGGGTCAAATGGATCTGTCTGGGAGACCCTCCCACTGAGTCATGAGGTTCAGAAAGGACCCCCTTCCTTTCTAAACTCCTTCTCAGAAAGGAACCTGAGTTTGGCTAGATCCAATCCTAGTCCCAGACTTGGGCAACAGCTTATGTCTAAAGAATTATATATGCACAATTAATCCTTTATCTCACTTAGCTAAGATTTCAAAGTTTAGCATGTTATTAAGTCACTTGTCGAAGAACTGTAGCAGCAATGAACCTCTGAATCTCAAGAAGTAACCTTGAGAGGTGACCCTGCTCAAGAGGAGATCCTGGCACGCAGCCCGCTGCCATGCAGGAGAGCTCAATGGGGTCTTGGGCTGTTCACTATTTATGAGGGTAAGATGATTGACTTATAGTCATATTTGCATATTGAGCACTGTACCAGCATTGCTCAAGTTACCCCTTGGTTATTGTGTTGTTATCTGTCTCCCTGAGATCACATTGAGCCGGATGGAGCCATCACAACTAGATGCACCCATTGTGACCACTACAGGTGGTTATCAATTGGGCAGGGTTACAGGAGATAAAGTGCCTAGAAGTACCCATTTTCCCCCACCGCACATAAGGACAGTGTAAGCAACCAGCTCAAGGTTAGACACATGCACTGCAAAAACATAAAACCTATCTTTAAAATTCCAAACCCTTGTTTTTTCGTGAACATGTGTCATTAATAATGTATTGACAATACTGCCTTTTAATAAAAAAATACATTAAAAGACATCTATGCTACAGGCAGATATTTCGAGGAATGGAAATAGCACAGAACAAAAAAAGCATAGAACAGCTCAGTAACATCAAATCATCAAACACCAGAAGGAGCACAGCCCTGCTTGAACTTCAGCAGGAACCCTTTGCGTCTCCACAAACACAGCCCAAAATTGTGCTCTGAGCACTATTAGAATTAGAAATGTTCCTTTTATGTAAATTTAATATAGTCCAACATAGCTTTTTCAGTACATTCAGACCAATAAAAGTGTATACTTAATAAATGCAGTAGAATTTTAAGTTCTTTTTACTCTGAGAATGCCAGGTGAAAGCCTCTATATAAGCAGTAAAACTACTGTAGAATAATAACATGATCTTTTATTTTTAGAAAAAACTCTCTTGGTGGCTTTTTAACCAACAGAAGGGAAGATTCTGATCAAATATGGATACTTCTGGATAACTTATGTCTCTAGAAATTTCTAGTGAATGATGATTTTGGTTTTTAACTGTGCTTTCTGAAGTGTTATATATATTTCAAACAGCTGCTTCATTCAGCTCAAGAGATTTCTTCACATTAGTGAAAGATGAGACTTACACATTTTTAAACTGTTTGGGGAACTTCCCTATATAAGTAGAAACTGCCATTCTGGGCAGATCAATGACCTATGCAGTCTGGTAGTTGTCTCACAAACCACATACAACACTGAAAGGAGTCTCTTATCATTCATGTGGATGTTTATTAGCAAATGGTGCCTAGCAGCATTTTTAATTGTATTCAAAAATCCATACAACTGTATTCACTACATTCCTTGGTTAAAAGATTGTGGGTCATCTTATGAGAAATTAATCATAAAGCTCAAGTTAAAAAATAAGAATGGAATAGCACAGCCCGTGAAAACAGATTTAAAGGAATTAAATGTGCCAGTTCTTCAAATATTTTTAATTGGCATAGTTTCTCTACAGTCAACTGAACTGTGGTGATTTTTAGAGGCTGAGACAACATCTGAAAGACAAAAGGAAGGCCATGGTATGCTACCTGTGCATAAATCCTAGAGTAACACTGGAACCAGAGGGGATGTTTAGGATGGGTAAGGAGGATTACAGCAGGGAGCGATCACTGGGACTATAACAAGAGCACCTGGAATATGAGCTGGATTTAGCTGTCAAGGTACAATTCAGCATAAGACTCAAAGCAATTAGATTTATAGCTGATATGCAAGGGATCCCATAACTGACAGAAAAGTCAGTCAGCACCGTTGAGTTAATAGTCCAGTAGTATGTAAACCTCCAAGCAGTATAAGTAGGTGGTGCAACAAGGCTAGAGGAAGATAAAATCAATGTGCTACTTGATCAGAGTTATTTATTACAACCTGCACCCTTCTCTAAGAAGTGATCCTGACCTTGCCAGTTCCTCAAGAACTTTCCTAGTATCCTCCTCCACATCCCAAAGATTGGTTTAAATAAAAGAGCAAATTTTAAAATAACAGCAACTCTCAAATGAAGCTCATACACAATAAACAACCTTAAACACCAAACCAAACTGTACCAAGAAACCCCAAACTCCTGTTGTGAAATGAACTCCTCTTTTTTACTTTAATTGCAGATCTCAGCAGGCACTGTGATATAACACCCTGCAGGATACTTGTTAATAAACTCAAATAGTTCCATTGTCATTTCTTTACCCGTTAAATAGATGATCACAATTTGAAAGAAGGCGAACAATTTACAGCAAAGAAAGATTCATTATCGATTTGTCCCATCCTGGATAGCCTCCTTCTGGGGTGGGGGCTAAGTTGGTATCAAATTAACTGATTGGCATTTTGACCAGTGTTTGCTGTTCTCAGAAAGCTAATTCAAGTGGCGTGAATTTGCATTTTAGTTCCTCACGGTTTACCGCAAGATTCTGGTCAGAAAAGCACGCAGTTGTGCTTAGTGAAAAGCTCATTAATCTGGCAAAGACCCACCATAAACATCCACCAGTGTAATAGTCAAAGTTAATGGTGTCAGTAAACAGGGCAGTGGACCAAGCCAGGCTCCGTGAGTCACAGCAGCAGGGGAACAAATCCCAGACCGGGGCAGCAGCTTGCAATCGTTTGGCAAGACTTGCTTGGCATGTGGCATTAGGAAAACAGGAATTGATCCCAGCGGCAAAGGCTGGAGTGGATTTTCTCTCTCTTGATTTGCTCAGGCAAATGATCACTTACCCCAGCTGTTGTCCGGGAGCCATCCCCTGCAGGGAAAGGATCTAGTGCAAGCATCAAGCTGGTCCTTGAGAAGAACACGAGATGCAGCCAAACCAGCAGAGCAGCTTTGCTGTGAATTTATGGTGGTTGATATCTTTCTCTAAGCAGCCACACCTGAAGAGGGAAAATCAATCCATCAGCTGCATTCAGGGGGCAGATTGGAAAAGGCACTTCATATAAACTAGAAAGCTGCCCAAATAATGATATTTGATGGCAGAGAATTCTCTTTCTTAGTGAGCAGAATCCCTTGTTGAATTTCAACTGAAATTGTTGCAGTACCATTCATAAATAACATTTGTCTTTCTTTTCTGTTGCCACTGCTGTTGATAATTCATCGCATGCTATTTATTATATGGTAACATTATGTACCCAATGGGATAAAAAGTCATATTTTCCTTTAGAAAACCAGTCTGAAGTGCATACAATGTCATTATACATATCCATACCAACGAGATGAATGCCAGTGAATTTATTATGCTTTATTAATCTGTAAAGAACTTTGTAATCTTTTAATACAACAGTTACATTCTATTCAACTGCCCTAGAAAAAAATCAAAGCTGAGAATGGTAAATAGTTATCTAATCCATCAAGGCTCTGAATATAATGAGTATTGACTTTTTTTATTTTGAAATGTTTCAAAGCAATTTCTGACTCTTTCTCCTCCTACCCCATGACATCAAGTATAGAGTTAATAATGGAAAAATGCTTTCAATTAACAAGCTTACATGTTAAAAGGCAACCCAAAAAGCCTAAAATACACAGGGAAGGTTAGAAAGGACAGTAATTATTTTAGAACAATACCGTAAAAAGAATTTTTAAAAAATCAACTGCTACATATCAGAAAAAGCAAAGCAATATGAATTATGTACTTATGTAAATAAAGCTAATAGGCGATAACATTAATTAGTGGCACAAAACTTTTGCTCATCATTCTGCAGATAGCAGGTATTCGTTTGTTAGGATTAATTTATATTTTAATTAGAAATTTACATATTTAGCAGCCTTGCCATGAACAATTAGCAACCCCAGTGCATTTAAGGATTTTCAATTTAGACTAAACATGCTGACTTTCAAAGGGTCATTTTGGAGCAATCTGTCTCCTTTCCCAGTAATGGGGAGCTACACGGTTCCTTCATACCCACCTGTTACCTTTGGATAAAAACTTCTAACAAGTAGTTTGTAATACTTACAACATGATTTGGCATCCTCTTCTAATTTAGTTCTCATAAAACATTTATGTAAAATATTAATTGGTAGGGAAGGTGTCTATTGAGGTTGAGGAAGATAAAATTATTTACAATATAATGAACTTGGAGCAACAATAAATCAGTTTTATGTGTGTTGGGTGACTGGGAAAGTGACAGGAATGCTTGGTTCCATGTATAATTAAGTTTTAGGCAGGATTAGTGAATCAGAAGTTAAAAAATTTTCAAATAATTTTATAATGTGCTGGCAGTATATATAGTACGAGGTTTGATCTCTATAGAAGTAATGCATAGAGAAATATGGGTTGGATGCTTCCGTGATTTATTACAGATGAACAGGTGGAAAGATTTGGGCGCTTCTCTCTGTAACATCAATGTGAAGGCAGAAGAAATGCACCACAAACACAGTATAAGACATCTCTTAACCCACTAGATGTCTTCACATGATCACATCCATCAGAACGTGGACCACACAACTGTGCTATCTTAGATGGTGGGAGGATTTCACTTCAGAGGTGTTTCATTGCAAAAATTGGAATAACTTTTCATTTCTGAGCAAACAGATTAGACTCAGTTCGGAATAGCAGTGGCCTGGGGTATTCCCAGATGACTTGTGCTCATTCCTCATCCTGCAACAAAAGGTTGGGCTTGAGGATAATAGCTGGGAAGCCCAGACCGGCAAAATGTCTGAACTGCACCTGAAATCTCATTCAGAGCTGGTGAGGTGAGGAAACGTAGTCCTTATCTACACCCTTCAGTCACCGTCATACAACTAGCATTGCAAACATGATAAAGAAATGGGGTGACTGGTATCCTACAATGTCTGGACACCAAGTTTGGCTAGAACTACTGTTTCTAATGAAGTACTTTTTTAAACAAGTGAAAATTTCCATCAGAATGTGGTCATTTCCCTGAGTCTCCCTCTTGGACTGCTGCCATGGGAACCATCGTGTGCCAGGAGCAGGGGACAGTGGTTCAGTCCCACCAGCATCCCGGCTCCTGCATGGGGACGTGCAGCCTGGCGCAAGCGCTTGGTCTTGACCGCAACCCATGCAGTGTCTCATATGATCCAAAGCAGTATGAGCTGAGAACTCATCGGAACTCTCTTTGATTTAGCTTCTCTAACTGGTTAAGAAAATTGAATTCTCATTAAAATCACTGGGATGTATTTATTTGAAAATCAGTAGTGAAAATTAATACTGACATACCCTACAAGATTTCCCTGAGGCATAAGGAATATAACCAGAATCACCCTTAGATATGAAGCTATCTAGTCCTGCCATCAGCTATAATGCTGTTGGGTTTTTTTCCCCATCCCCAGTTCTGTTGCTTTGCTCAGTACATCCATGTCATACTAAGCAGGGCTTCCCAAAGCTCTGCGTGCAAAGCTCACTGATACAGCTGAGAGAAAGGCTAGAGGAGAACTCCAGAGATATTCTACTCCTGCTGATACCTTCTGCTCCCTCGATATGTCCTTTCCCACGTCAGCAGCATCTTTGCTCATTAAAGCGGGGGCTGAGAGGTGTCTGTAACTAATAGCTGTATTTGAAAACATCCCTCCTTTGAGAAAGTGAGGTTTTGCCAGCAATTATGTAGCCAGCACTTTGCTGGCTCACTGCCTTGCCATGAAGGATGGAGCAGCTTTCACCTAATATTACCTTTTTCAACATTTCACAAACTCCTCTGAGTCCTTGCGATACCTCCTAGGCCCTTCCCTGCTAATTAAAGGAACACTGACCATCCTCCTATATGTAGGCAGGTTCATTTGAGTGACCAATATTTCACGGACCAGCAACAAGGTATTAAAATATAAGCTGTTAACTCTTGGCAGTTGGTGCACAGCCCTAACCCGCTACTGACACCAGTACCATTTCTCAAGGTGTTTGACAACCCGTGGTTAAAAATGGGCAGTGATGGACAGTCCACGTGTTGCTTCTACAGGCACTCAATTTTTTTTGCTATTCTTCCCAATAGAATATTTTTTTTCCTAAAGACTGAATGAAATCTTTTTGTCCTAGTCGTCGGAGTGTAGAGAATCATCCTCTCTTTCAGGCCTCTCTTTCATAATTGAACCAATCCCATTATTGCAACCCATCCTCCTCAGTCATGGTTTTCTTTCCCCCCATTCATTTGGCTGTTCAGCCAAACATTTGTCTTTTTCCCTCTTTTTCTGTGCTACAATAACAGCTTGAGGCCCCAGCCAAGACTAGGGATGTATTATGCTGGATGCTCTGTGTTTGCAATTACACACACACAAGCACACATACTGTGGGAAAGGTCCCTGTCCCCCAAGACTTGCCTTAAATACAGGAGGGATAAAAGGCAAGTGGATGGTCAGGGGGAGATTAATGTCACCCAGAATCTGTGTCACAGATGGAGAATGAACTCAGGTTTTGGGTAGCATCAAAGACACACACAGCTATGTTTCCATTCGCAGCCGTTAAGGGATTTAAAGAAAAGTGTCTGGCAACCAGTGGCAAAAAAACCCAAAAACAAAGCAGAAAGGGGGCAGAGGAAAGAGTCCTGCAATGCAGATTAATTTCTCTTATATCAAATGCTTTATTTTTGAAAGAGCTACAGAGGAAAAAAATGCCATTAATATCCTGTGAGTCCCTGCAGGTGCTTCACAAAAGCTGTCCTAGACAAGTCTGACTTGAAGCTGTGCAATTATTGATCACGATTCTGTCATATTTTTGCTTTGGAAGTTATCAGACTTTGGTCCATACAAATTATGCCTTGTATTTTTACCCCACTGTTACCACACAATCATTTCCCTACCCTGAAAACAGACAGTACCAGCCTGGCTCCATTTTTTGATTCAAGAAAACTGAAAATCTCCCAGACTCTTCCCCCTGTGCCACCAGCTCTTTTCAGAATATGATGATTTCCAGAAGCAAATAAAGATAAAACTTCCCAGACAGAAAACATCACTATTGAAAAAAAAAAAAAGGAGATACAGACCCAAAGGTAGCCTTTGGCCTGCATCTATTAACTATCTCCTTTAGTTCTGAGTATGCTAATAGAGTATTTTCATACTTTTCAGACAAAGTAGCAAAATCTGCTTCGTTTAAACAATCTTTCTACAAAAGGAAATGATTGCTCCATTCATTTGGTACATTTGTCAGGTACAGTAATTCTTCTGGAGAGTTCTGGATGTTTAAGCAACACGCTTTGGTACGTGATTAACTCTCACACCCTCCATGGCAATTCTTTATCGATGCCAGCAGCAGCATCAGACTGGATTAGCACCACATGCCAACGACAGTGAGATACCATTCGCCCGGGAGTTCTTGGGTTTCAATACCTGCCTCTTGCTTGGTGAAACACCATGATCTCAAGCACAGGATTGCAATTAGGGGCAAGAAGGAGGACATGCTCTCAGCCCTGGAGAAGCATCTGTAGGAGACTTGTTTGTTCTGGAGTGCTCCTCCTGATTATAGGAGGCTCATCCTGATGGGACCAGGTGATACTCATGAGTCAGTCTGAGAAAATTTAATTTTTTGGTCATCAAATCTTTAAGGATAAAAATTACCCCATTTATTCATAGAATCATAGAATGGTTTAGGTTGGAAGGGACCTTAATGATCATCTTGATCCAACCCCCCTGTCACGGGCAGGGACACCTCCCACTAGACCAGGTTGCTCAAAGCCCCATCCAGCCTGGCCTTGAACACCTCCAGGGATGGGGCATCCACAGCTTCTCTGGGCAACCTGTTCCAGTGCCTCACCACCCTCAGAGTGAAAAATTTCTTCCTGATACCTAATCTAAATCTCCCTTCTTCCAGTTTGAAGCCATTACCCTTTATCCTATCACTACATGCCCTTGTAAAAAGTCCCTCTCCATCTTTGTTGCAGGCCCCCTTCAGGTAGTGGAAGGCTGCTATAAGGTCTCCCTGGAGCCTTCTCTTCTCCAGGCTGAACAACCCCACTTCCCTCAGTCGTTCCTCATAAGACTTGTTCCCCAGACCCTTCACCAGCTTCACTGCCCTTCTTTGGCCATGCTCCAGCACCTAGTCCCAACAGCATAGTCCATCCTGAATTCTCCTACCTTGGAGGAGATGGTCTATGCAACCCAGTTCAGTCCTGGCCCAGCCTTCTGCAAAGAGAAGGGAAAGAAGCAAACCAGGAATGTCACTACAAGGAGTTAACTTGTATTTTGCTGCTGTAATCTGCATTAAGGAGTATAAGAAATTTGGGATCTAAGCTCAGAATTACATTATGGACATATCTTAAACTAGACAGTTTAAGATACAGTTTTTCTAGATATTGGAGACAAATATAAATTAAATACCTTATTCTATATGACCAGAATGTATTAAATACTAAAAAAGTAGGTGTGAAAACCTACAGTTTATTAAACAGAAAAACATGTGCATGCTGAAGGAAGGAACCTGTAAAGAATTAACATTAAAACAGAAACAAAACCCACACAGCAAATGAAAGACAGAAATTAGTCTTTGAAGTTCTGTTTTTACTAACAACCTTTAACAAAATTAAGATATAAAATATCTTTTCTTCATCCCTTCCTTCTAATCTCATTCCTATAATAAAAGAACAATAAAATATTCTTTATAAAAGGTCCTTTTCTTCTTTTCAGCAGTTCTACAGAATCAGGTTGTTCATCAGAAGTGCTGTGTCTGTTTTTCTCCTCTTAATTCAACCAGAACATTACATGTTGGGTACTGTTTTCTTTTACTAAAAAAGATTTCTGTTCTTTTTGTGTATCATACATGATCGAAAATCTTCTGGTTTTCAATTTAAGAAAAATCATGTTACTGCTTTGTAGGATTTTGAACAGCAAAGAAATAGAAATGTCCTACATATTAGTTATTCTTGTCAGGATTTTATCCAGAAATATAATCATCTGTGAAACATCATGCATCCCTGGTTGTAAATATACATAAATGACCAATCAAACAAAACAATGACAGTGAAGGTTTTTCAACTGCTATTAAGAACAGCCTGAATTGGAATATGTTTGCTTGCAAAATGTTGGAGCAATCTTCTACTGCAGGGAGAAATTAACAGAGCAAATTACTGAGATATGGAGCATAATCCTGCCTCCATTGATGTTCAAATTGATTTGAATGGTCCTGATTTGAAGTTGCTTTAAAATCACCCATAGAGTCAAAGCAGGTTTTATATCTTCAGTATTCTGAAGGTATTTTCAGGGCAGAAATGGCCACTGTGACCATCTTGCCCTGGTAGGTGGAACACACGTCACATACTTTTTCCAACCAAGATTAAGATGTCCTGAATAATCAGAATGACTCCTGCTACAGTGAAAGGAATGGCACATTAAATACATATTATCTTCAGCCTTTCTTGGGATGGGATGAATCACTCCTCTTTTTTTTTCACTAGCGATGTAGCTTGGTCTCCCAGCTTGGAAAAAGAACTTGGCATTTAAATTATGGAGTTTAGGTGGCATGAATCCCCTCTTGGGTCTCTTCTGCTGCCTAAGCCAAGGTAGGGACTTTTATTTGCACCCTTATCCTATAGCTCATACTCTATCTAAATTGCAGGTCTCAGAAAGCCCTCTATTCATCTCACCTCACTAAAAGTGTCTGCTGAGTGTTAATCCCAAGTGCACCAAGAGGCTCTGAAACCTGCTGTCCTCCAGCCAAGATTTCACTGCCTGCATTTGAGGCCACCTCTGATACACATCGCTCTGTATCCTTGGATCTTACTGCTGTGAGAAAGAGCTATGAGATGCCTCCACGGGAGCAGCACCCCTTTGCTTGGGAGATGCATTGAAGCTCAGTTGCTTGCTCTTGGTCCCTGCCTGAGCTGTGCACCATGCTGAACCTGACCCAACTCACTGACTCGAATTTTTGACATGGCCTTAGATCTGCCTCATTTCTATAGACTTGCCTGGAGGCCACTGCACACTTGGCTGTCCATGGGTACTGCTTCCAGATCTGCTCTTGCTCAGGTGCTGTGGGACTGAGACCTTGTCGATGAGGACACTGCCCCACCGCACCTCACTGCCAGCCTTGCTCCCAGCGTGTCCACTTTTGCTTCTCAACAAACAACAGCTCTCTGTATCTAAGCTGTCTGTGATGTTTCTGACTGCAGTCCTTGGAGAGCTGCATCCAAGACCTTCGATGTATTTAACCAAATGCAGGCTAAATAAAGTTATCAAGCAATGGAAAGTTTTCCAGCTGATATCAGAATCTGGGCTTTTGTTTCCAAATTACCATGTGACATTTTTCATTATAATGATTTTTATTAAATGCCATATTTTCTATACACATGAAGCATACTGCAGTTTGGGGAACTACTGTACATTTATTAATAATAAATATTAACAACACTTTGAATTTCCTTTGGAAAACTTCATCTTTAACTCACAAAACATGGCATAAAAGCAAGTTCATGAAATTGCACAAATGATATATCCAAATCAGAAGAGCAATATGTGTTGAGTTTAAAGCTTCATACAGAGCTTAGCTTTGCATTTGCTGGTGTAGACACTCTACAAGTTGTTTGGATTCAGTTGAATAGATTCTTTACATGAAGCTTTTGTTAACACCAGTTATTTCGAATGTTAACCATCTATCTACTCCATTTAAGCAACCTTCTTCATCTGAATGATAAATTATGCCAATAATCCCTGTGGGGGTTTTCCAGATGGAGCAATTTAAGAAAGATTTGACAACAGGATATAGGAGTGGAAGCTAGAAAAGGTATCTGGGAAAAATCTTGGTTCCACTGAAGTCTAGAAAATTATTATTTTTTTCACTGGGACCATTCTTTCACTTCTAGACACACTCAGTTCAGCTACTGACTTACTGTGTTGCTTTGGACTAACCCATGACGTCTCTGAGTCTCAAATCCCATGTCTGTAAAAGGCCCTTTCAATTAAGAATTTATATTGGTTTTATATAGGATTTAGATTAACTTAACAAAGCACCATTCTACAGTTGTTTCTCTCATGTTCTCCTATTTTCTGGCATATATTTGCATCCAACTTCCCCCAAAATGGTTGCCTCTTCCCTGCATATTCTATGCAGCTGTGTGGTGACTCACAGCCTTCACCTAACACAATGAAATTCCTCGTGTTTACTTCCAGATGTTGTCTCCATTGCCCATTTACTTTACTGCATATCTTATAATCTATAGTATTATCCAATTCACAACATTTCTCTTCACAGTGTGCTGCTGAGAGGTTTACTTGCAGATTTCAATTGGACAATAAAGAAAATCAATCAGAAAGGAAGCCAGCTTGCCAGACAGTAGCGTGTGAACAGCAGCTGTGGGAGAGCCTTGAGTTTTTGTGCTGCTGAGCTGAAATTATTGGGGTTGATGGTGGAAAAAGAACTTCACAGTGAAAAAAAGCATTCAGCTATCCCATTCTCAACAGAACTTGGTTTTGTCATGATGTACAATTAGTGTTTTGAATGGAACAGTTTTGGCAACATCACAAAACACTTATTCTGGCGTCTGACTTTGCTGGATGCCAGGGTGCACTCAATGCACTTACTCACACTTGTGGAGGTCTTCCCCTCTCAGGCTTTACTGCCTGGCAGCAGAGCATGCTTACTGCCATCATGATTAGACTTTCACATTGCTTCTGCTGGCCAACCACATTAAGAACCACCCTGCAAAGCATCATACAAGCATTTCCAGCTCACTACGGTGAGGCAATTTGCGATTATAAGAAGTTTAGAAGGACCATATTCCTGTGATTATTCTAGATGCTACTGCAAACTGGAAACCCAACCAAGGGCACCACTTCCTAGCCCTCAGTCCAAAGTAAACTCAACTTAAAAACATTTACTTGCACTGATTCATTTACTAGTGTGGAAGAAATTTATATCATAGAATCATAGAATAGTTAGAGTTGGAAGGGACCTTAAAGATCATCTCCTTCCAACTCCTTGCCATGGGTAGGGACACCTCCCACTAGACCACGTTGCTCAAAGCCCCATCCAGCCTGGCATGCTCCAGTATCTCTTATAACTTATTAAACAAGTTACAATGCAAATACACATATGCACGCGCATACATCATTAGTTCTGTCACAATCAAAATCATTTGCCCTACAAATATATTTATGCTTATTTTGTGCTATTACAAAACACTAAACTCATCAGTCATCACGGTGGGACAGATTAAATTAGAGATGCCCATAAGCGAGCTTGTTGTCTGGGCTCCCTTTGTAGTTAAAGCAGAGTGATATCTCTTTCTGGAGTGCAAGTCATCCCATCCTGAGGTAGATATCTGACCTACTTGGGATGAATTTCCGTCTAGATGTTTTTGCTTGTCCTCACACAGTCAAAAGAGATGAGCTGGTTGAAGAAGTGTGCATTGTAAACATCTGAAAACAGGCAGGAGTCACACCTAAACCTGTACCATATACTAACTACAGTCCTGGAGAGGTTATACAGCAAGAGGATAAAAACTGTGCTAGCACCAGTAACATTCTTTTACTGGGCCCTATCATGGTGGGCTATCAGAAAACGACATATGTTCCCGTCTCAGCCACCAAGGTACCCATTACAACATACCAGCAATGAAGATGGACTGACAATGACATGCCTGATAGGGACTGATGAAGCTATGGACACATCTTTGATGAAGATTGCTCTGGGACACTACAGAGCTTGTCTTTCTGTTCACATCAGACCTACACAGTTTCTTTGTGCCAGCCCAACGGGTGGCAATGAGACCACGCTGTTTTCTGTTTCACTTTTTTTTTTTTTTTTTTCACAATGCTGCCCATTTTTATTTCAGGACAGCTCTTCTTTCACACATGAAAACTGGGTCTCAACCACAGAGTCTTTCACGTCAATTATGTAGCTTCATTATGTGAATATTTTCTTCCATCCTCCCATTTGTCCTGCTCAATGTCAAGCTTTCAAAGTAAGTCCAAGGGCTGAATTCCAACGTTTGAGTTTTCGAAAGGTGTCTATTGCAGATGCTGCTTATTAAGTAGTTTACCAAGTCATTACCCCTTAGGATGCATCTTCTCGCTTACACTGGAACAGCTAGGGAGTAGAACAGATCTCTGGGAATTTGGTTAATTAATCCAACTGCAAACAGTAATTAGACTTTATCGTAATCAACTAATTAATTCTTCCAACTCAGTAGTTAATGTAATGAGCAAAAGAAACACAACCAGCTCTTGCAAGACACGAACCTCAGCTTAGAAAATAAAGGAGCAAAGGCCATTTAAACCAATTAAGGGAGAGTATATAGACAGAGTTACTCAGAGGGGAGGTGGTAGTGGGATACACGACACGGTTAAGCCGGTATTTTTCCTTTGCAGAATTGCTTTGGAACCGATTTTTTAATCAACTTCAAATGTCTTCTATACTTTCCCAGTTATGTGCTGAGCCTGTCTTGTCCCCTCTTCCTCAATTCCTCTTGAATAACTAATTTGGAAAGTGTATTATTTTTTATTCTCAAAATAATTATACTAAACCGGCCCTGAGGAGAAGGAAGATGGTATACTGTCAATATACAAGTGCCTCCTCCTTGCTTAAGGGCTTTACTGAAATATCAATAGGAGCACAGCGCTTTACTGTTGCACCAGGGGAGGTTTAGATTGGATGTTTGGAAAAATTTCCACACAGAAAGAATTATCAAGCATTGGAACAGGCTGCCCAGGGAAGTGGTCGAGGCACCATCCCTGGAGGTTTTTCAAGGACAGGTAGACCTGGTGCTTAGTGACATAGTTTAGTGGTGGTTTTGTCAGTGTTAGGTTGATGGTTGGAGTTGATGATCTGAAAGGTTCCTTCCAGCTTAGACTGGAAAGAACCTTTCAGATCATAATTCTAAGACCTATTCTAAGATCTATAACTCTATGATTTCCTGATGCATTTACCAACATGTTATCATGCAGACAGCATGCTGTCATTCTGACCACTTCCAGTGCTGGTGGCAGGAGTAAAAAACATCAGCATCATGTTCACTGAGACCAGGCTGGGTAGTGCCATGCAAAGACTTGTTCAGGAACTTCAACTTCCTTCATTAGGGCTAGTTCAGGCACTTTTCAGTGTGGACATGTCTAAAAAGAGTGGATGCATTTAATCATGTCAACACAGGAGGTCACTTTTCCTAAGCAAAAGAAACACAGCAGCTGTGGATGTATTAGCATTTGTAGACTGATACAATCAGTCCCATGATTCACAGTGGTTGTGGCACCTCTCCAAATGTAATTATATCGGCACTGTGTAGGCAAGGCAAGTTCCTCTTCTCTCCAAATGCACTATTTGGGAACTACCAAAATGGGTTTTTTTAGTGTATGTTGGGATGAAAAAAATGACTGTAAATAAACTAGTAAGGCTTTTTACACTGTCTTCCATAAAATCTTCATAGACAAAGTGATGAAGCATGGACTACATAAGTGGATGCTGAGGTGGGCTGAAAACAACTGAACTGTTGAGCACAAAGGGTTGTGATCATGGCATGAAATCCAGCTGGAGGCCAATCAACAACATTGTATGCCAGGGATCAATACTGGGGACAACACACTTTAACATCTTCATTAATGACACAGAGTGGACCCACAGCAAGTTTGCAGATGCTACAGAATGGGGAGGAGTGGTTGTTATAACAGATGGGTGAGCTACCACTCAAAGAGACCTCAACAGTGTGGAGGAATGGATCAACAGAAAACTAGGGAATTTTTTGCACCTGGGGAGGAATAACCCCATGCACCAGTACAGGCTGGGGGCCAACCTCTGGAAACCAGCTCTGTGGAGAATGACCTGGGGATCCTGGCGGACAACAAGGTGACCATGATCACGACAGCAACGTGCCCTTGCAGCAAAGAAGGTCAGTGGCAGGCTGGGCTAGGTTAGGAAGGACACTGCCAGCAGTTCAAGGGAAGTGATCCGTCCCCTCTACATATCCTTCAGCCTAAGAAAAAGCAGAGGGGAAGAGCTTAATAGGACTACAAACCCTACCCTTCCCATCAGCATTATCCAGTGTGCCATACGTCCTCCAGTTCATGTCATATGCTCTGTAGCTCCCACAGTCCAGGTCAGGAGCATCCCTGATGCAACTGCCGTGAGAACTATTTAAAGGTAAGCCAATCCCAAAGGTTTCTTGATAAAAGTGATCTTCTAGGCCTAAGCCATCAAATGAAAAGATACTTCTCCTGCCAAACTCTAAGTGCCAAGGGAAACATTTGGTAGCTGTTGCAGTCAAAACTTTTCAGTCTGCACTCACAGCAGGTAAGGCTCATGCATTCAGTCATTAAAAGTGCTCAGCTAACGAGAAACAACTTGTTAGGCTGAGGTAACTCAATTCATTGCACATGTCCACACATTGCCCAGCTACCTCCATGTTAATAGTGTTTCACTCCGGCTAGAGACACAACTGTTATTAAAAAGCATTCTATCTTTGTCAAACAGAAAATCTATTAAAATGTTTCTATGGAGCACTTTTACCCACCGTGTCCTTGCATGCCCTTTAATTAACTCAGTGAATTTCTGAGCAGCGTCAAACCCTACCTACTCATCTCTCCCCTTTAGCAAATTCTTGTCCTCCCCGAGATCTGTCCTAGCCTCCTGGTTACATCTTGGTGTCTCTGAGGTCTGGATGTCTGCAGGTCTTCTACTCTATGATGATATTTTTTAACCTGTTGCACCATGTGTTCAACTGCTTTTTGCCAAGATTGGGTTCAGTAGCAGTTCAAAGGAAAGATCTGGCTCTCCTTTTTCCAGATGGTCCATCTGACAGCCTCTTTTCAATCAACGTGACAAACTTAGACATATAAAACGGACATTTCCTATCACAGTACACCAAAAGAGTCCTTCCTGCTATCTCTCTCTCCCCAAACAATTATCTCAAATCTCCCCTGTTCAGAGATCTCTGACACATTTTTGCTGAAGTCATTTATGGTGTTACTACCTTCAAGGTCATCGCCATGTGAAAAATCCAAAGGGTCATTATCTGCTGGTAAAGCGAGCAGAAAATAGTCTATGCCCTGACTTTGTCAGGTCAAAAGCATAGAAGACACCCAGAAATACGCTCTTTCTCACTACTAGATGCTGCTACTCCTCAGTTGACCAGCACCATCAGGCCACACATACATCAGCCCAAGCCAGGTTTATGGTGTCACCACACTTTTGTGGGCACTTCAGTCAAATAAGTGAGGCTGTGAACTTAATGACCAAAGTCTGGATATCTGCATCCCTCTTCCTCCTCCCATCCAGAAAGTGTGATAGTCCCTGGCAGCAGGTGGCTGCATCTCACATCCCTGCAGCAAGATTTATCTCGACTTGCCTGTCACAGTCTTACATCATCTGGCAGCTGTGGAGCTGGCTAAAGGGACAGAAACAAAAAAGCAATAAGGAAACAGCTTCCTATAATACTTACCTATTTCACATTTGAGAATGAGATGAGAGAATGGCTCAATTTTGCTTTCCCTCTGAGAAAGGGCTGTAAGTCAGCCAGGGATGCTGTGCAGGAGAAAATAAAAGTGTTACCTCAAACAGCAGCACTGCTGTGAATATTCAGTAACTAATGGCACTATTCAGTAGGCACTGTGTGAGTCTGTGCGGGGCGGGGAGCAGCCAGAGGAGGTTATAAGGGATATGCAATCATGCATGATGTTTATAGATGAGGGACATTTAGATAGATACAGTGGTGATGGATGAATTATAAAGGAAGAGAGAGAGGGAGAAAGAGTGACAAGCATTAAAGAACAGCAAACAGAAGAACTTAAAATGATGAAAGTTTGGCACTAAGGAACCATGAGAGGGTAGAAAGGGAGGTGGAAAGAAGAGGGTCACTTGTAGCCTTCTCTCTCTGTCTGTCTAGGCATTGTTAGTGATAATTTAGCACTGAATTATCAAAAATTAGGGCTGGCAGGACATCAAGAAATCATGTCGTAGCCCAATTCCCTGTCCCTAGGTCATTCTTTCCAGATGTTTACCACTCCCATTTATAAAGCCTTCTGGGACAGAGACCACATTTAGCCCTGGCATTTTATTCCAGCATTTCTCAACACTTACTGACAGAATTTTCTTTCCCAGTTTCAGTAACACTTCTTATTTCGTTACCTCCTCAGGAGGAATACAGAGATCAGATTATTCCTTCCCTTCTTTCAACTTTTGCATGGTAGTACTGTTATCTTACAGCACCCAGTGCCATTTGAGACGACACCAACATAACCCTTCTAGCTGCAAGCTCCTGGGCCAAAATACCATGGTTCTCCTGTACATCGTGTGTTGTGTCAGTCAGCCCTGAACAACAGTCTCAGACATGCTGAGGTTTCTAAAATGCCACTCAATTCCTCCATTTAAGTAACTGAATTGCACCAACAATTTCAGATTATAACACTCGAGGTGTTAAAGGCGTCAGTATGTTGGTGTTGCGACATGCACTAGGCATCCAAACACCCCTTATAGCTCCTGAAGACCTCATCAATACTCTCAGCAGAGCCTGGAGATGGGTTCAAGCTGCCTACATGGAGACCTTGAGATGCCCTGGGGTATCTTGTTCAGCCTCTAGATGCCACTGAGAAGGTATGAGTCTCCCATTAACTCTGTCTCCTTTCTACCAGCCCTACCCAGAGCTATGGAATAACTTAGGGCACCACTCATGGCGCTGGATATCCACATGCGAACACACCAATACAGGTAAAATAAAACACACACCAACCTTCATAATACAAACCCGAGCGAAACCACGAATTTTCTACCCAGGAATGTTATTCCTTAGGTTGTCTGTTAGACTTTTTTATGTTCTCCCTTTGAAACATGCAAGCTGTGTGTACCATAGCTGGCAAGCAGGGACACAACATGACTTTTCTAAGGCCAAGCAAGAAATTTCTAGAGAACAGAGAACTGAACGGGGCTCCTTGTAGGTCCTTCTAGGACCACACCACAAACATTAGACCAGTTTCCTCCACAGCTCTCTGTACATTAAAATTTTTCCTTTCTCCCTGTGATACTCACACTGCGTAATTTTTTTGCACTGGGATGTGATGGGGCAATGGTTTACCCTTTCTCATATGTATGTGAGACACCTGGGGCTAGCAATGGGGTTAAATTTACTAGATGTCACATCCAGAGAGCAAACGGCTCTTACAAAAAAATCTGACTTCTAGATAAGCCCATTTGTTGCACTGCATTGAAACATGTTCCTCAGCTTGTGCTTTGGCTCCCAGTTCCCCTCCCTCTTGACTTTCTCCTTCATTTTAGTATTTTATTCTTTCCTTGATAAATCAGGAAACTTTCCCATTGCATTGCACTGAGCCCTTATCAAGGGGCTTTATAAATAATAATAATGACCATGCAAAAGATGCAATTCAGTTAACAGTATAATGACTACAGGGATTAACATTGCTCTATATTTTTTATGAGCATAATATGTCGTTTTCATTCTGTTGCCATAATGAAAATAACAAATTAACAGAAGCATTATGCAAATTATACATTAAAAATGTCATGTTTATTAGTCTGTCTTAGCAAAAGAGAAGCTACAGCAATAGCGCTGTTAACTGCTTAATAACCATGTCTTTAAAACAGAGGAAACTCAATTCAGCATGGTTTGGCTTAGCTTTAGGGTCATTTTCAGTGACTTCAGTGGCAATGTTTGCATGTTTAGAGCAAATCATATGCTTAAATACATTTCTAGAGAACAAGACGCTAGAATCAGTTTCAGTTCAAGGATATTTCTTTATCTCAATTACCTATTTTGGAACAAATTCCCCAAAAAACGTCCTACTCTTTGCTCCTGCAAAATAGTTGTGTACAACTTTTACCAGGAGTTCCTTAAAGTCTTCCCATTAATTTAGAAATAGCTACAAATATCTATCCAAGCATCAATTTTATTATGCTTTCTGCAGAAGACAGCTCTGCCCTGCTCTCTTTGACATTAAGAGACATGGGGAATTTCTTTTCCAGCATACCCTGAACTGAATTTTGCTCCTAACCAGGAGGCAGTTTATTGAAAAAACAGCAGTGATTGTTTTCTAACTGCCTTCCATGATCAACCCTCAGTCGTAAAAATTTCTTTGTCCTTGTATAAAGAAGTTGTTATTCACAGGAGAGGAAAGGGATTAACAATAATCAGAAGATTCACATTTTGATTTTGTTTATTAAATGCCAACTCCACAATATAATATAGTTATGAGATTTCCATAATATACCATATTATTGAAATTCATCAGACTTAATCTAAAGGCAAAAGAAAATTCATTTTCTGTATCAGATTCAGATTCAAAAAACGACAGTGGTAGGAGCTGTAGATTTTTTTGCAAGAGAAACATTCTCTTCATTTTGGATTTACAACCAAAGAGCAGAGAGGTGCTGGGAAACCAGAGGCCTAGAGTGATTAAAAGGGACACTGTCTTGTCCCAAATAGGACAGATGGACAAGTCAGGACGAGTACCCGCATCCCAAGGCTTGTCCAGCCCTACCTCACTGCCTGAATCACATCATCTTTCTGTGCTGGTGGCTGTGTAAAGGCCAGATCTGCATGAGACTCCATTTGGTGTCAGCGTGGACCTACGAGCTGTCTGTACATCCCCAAGGAGAGCAGGTGCTCTGAGCTCAAAGACTAATTTAAAAAACAGTAATAAATATAATTAAAAAGAATGGAGGGGAAAGGGAAATAACCACTAGACAAGTTCAAACACAAGCCAAACTAATCACAAGTTGAAAGAAATACGTTTATTTCACAGTTACTGTATTGGAATAAATATGTGAAGTCATTTTCATGGGAGTTTAAAAAACCAATCACAATAACTGTGAAGCTCATAGAAACTTGAGATTTCCATTCTGTGGAAATTATGACATCTTCAGAACATATTTGTTATACTGAAATGAAACAAAGCCAATTTTTGACATTTCTCACAAAATTTAATTGCTTGAAACATTTCTTAATTGTTTCAGCTCAATCAAGGCATTCCATTTTGCTTTGATGCATTGGAATATTTCTGGCTCATTTCATTACTGAAATTCAACCTATATTTATAGAAAAACACTCTTTTCAAAATTAGGGTTTGGTTATGCTTCTTAAATTAAAATGTAAAATCAAACGAACATACATTGGTATTCTAAATAGGCAATTGGCATTCTAACTGTACTGGTAATTAGAGGTTAGGCTGGTTATTGCTGGCAATTTGAACTCTCAGTGACCATTTGTCCCAAGCTTCCTAACTGGTAATTGCAGAACCAAGCAATATCTATTTATCAGAAATCTGTATGGACGGTCTATTTGGAAGATTAATCCTAGTTCACGTAATATAGCTAGGAGACCACATTTAGGTCAGGAACCTAAATGTAGGGCTCAGGCTGCTCAGGAAATGGTTGTATGTCAGAACTCCACTAAAGCCACCAGCTAACAAGAAGAGTCATGCAGGACTGGTTGAGACAATTAAGTCAGGAATAGTAATGCCAAAGGTTTTCTGAAATGAGAAACCAAGCTGTTGCATTATTCCTGGGATGTTCAATTTTTCATGCTTTAAAGATGAAATTTTGTCAAAATGATCACTTTTCAAAAAATTTTGACAGTTTTTAGCAAATGATGCATCTAGAAGAATATTCTATCTGTGAATTTTAAAGACGTTTGTTGTCCAGGGGTGGGATTCAGCTCTGTATTTCAGTAAAGTTGTCCCATCCACATAGTGGCATCTACTACACGTGCACCAGAAGCGAACATCAAAGGAGCCAAGTAAGCAATTCAGTTCTTCCAGAAATGGATGCATCTGATGACAGTCAACTACCCGGTAGTGATCAGTGCTTTAGGAAACATGGCACACAGGGGAAGGAAACAGGAACTGACTTTCTTTGCCAGAGAAGGGAAAATGATGGAGAGGTAGAATACACTGCAATAGGACAGTGGTGAAAACCATGATTTTGAACTGAAATAGGGGAATTTTGGCTTGACATTGGGGAAAAAATAAACAAAACCAAAACCAAAGAAACCCCAACCCCTCAAAAGACACCTTTCTAATAGGAACATAAAGGAAATCTGGATTAGATACTACAGGGGTGGGACATTCCCCATGCAAGTCCAAAAACATTCTATGTTCTCAAAAACAGCCCAAACATCAAGCATGGAATAATACAGAATAGTTGATTCTGTCCATTTTTTCAGTCCCTTCCGGGTCTGTTTTCTCAGATTGTCTGGAAGACACAGGAAGGGAAAGGCACAAATAAGTATTCAAAACATGCTAATTTTATAGGGGCTAGTTTTGATTAAGAAGCAAACAGGTAAAGGTCTTTTTCAGAAGAGTTCCCATCCAGGGTTCTCCTGGATACTCCAGTTCCTTGGGTGGCTTATTATGTTCCTGGGATCTTTTACACTGCATCCGGGGGGGAATATGTGAAGAGCAAATCATTTCTTCCCACTGCTTCTGCTATCAATATCTCCCACAAAGCTTCATTTGATGCTTCTGATCTCTGGGAAGGCAAAAAGAAAGAAACCCAATCCTGATGAGTCTCAACTTGCCAACTTCGCTGCTGAACCAATGCATTATTCATGCATTTGTGACAGAGAGCAGCGAGCCTAATGTGCAGAAATGAGCTTGGAGAACCGTCGGGTTATTGTCGGGGAGTGGGACATGCTCTGCTGTGGCTGCGCAGCATTCTGTGCTGGTTGCTGACGCTGTGCCAATACTCCTATGCGAAACGCAGTCCCACCATGGAAAGACTATTAGTGTCTTTTGTTTGCACCGCTTTGTGGTTTGCACATCCTGTCATCGCTTCACATTTGTGGTATTTACCAGCTGCTACTGGAAAACCTTAATGAGATGAAAAATTGTTAGCTAATATCACTCCCAAAACTCCTGGTAAAGCAAATATTTCACATTGCCCCTTATGTTATTAGAATCAAGAGGACTGAGTCGCAATGGGCAGCAAGTATTTTCTTTCAACTGGCAGTGAAAATAAAAATATATATTTGGTACTATCACTGTGAGAGTGGTGAGACACTGGAACAGGTTGTCCAGAGAAGCTGTGGCTGCCCCGTCCCTGGAGGTGTTCAAGGCCAGGCTGGATGGGGCTTTGAGCAACTTGATCTAGTGGGAGGTGTCCCTGCCTGTGGCAAGGGGGCTGGAACTCAATGATCTCTAAGATCCCTTCCAACCTAAACCATTCTACGAATCTATGATATATCACCACCAAGAAACTGTGGATACCACAAGAACAAACAACAGAATTATCAGACCACAGACACTGAAGAAACTGAAAGATTCATCTCATCCTGATATTCCCAATGTGCAGGAATAAGGAAAAATTCTTTTAATAAACCAAGGAGTGGTTTTTTAAAAGAATAAAAAAGCCCTGCAGTTAGACACCAAAACACATAGCAGGGATGGACATTGTTCAAATGGCTGAGGAGAGTTATTATGAGGAGGGTATTCTGCAACTTTAACCAGCGAAGGCTTGGGGAGACATTAGTTGTTTAATCTTTCAGCTTTTAAACAAGAAATGTTGTTACAAAAAAAAAAAAAAAAGAAAGAAAAGAAAAGAAAAAAAAAGCAGAACAAGTTTTATTTCAAAAATGCTAAAAAAAGCCTTCAGCTTTTTCTGAAATTGAACTTTTTACAAATACAGGTGTTTATTGGTGTTATCAAAAACCCTTTTCACACCCTTCTACTTAGCAAAAGAATTCATCTAAAACAGGAGGTATGCAGAGGAATTTACTATTTGACTCAAAGTGAGCTATCCAAGCCTCATTTGCACCCCCCTGTGCTGTTGCAGACGTTCTGGGAGACACGCTGCTTTGCAGAGTGAAGATGATATTCTAGAGTGAATTTTCCTTCAACACTTAGATTCACAGCACATCAACAGAACTGGGCAAAGGGAGCATTTTAACAGAGCCATTCATGGTATTTGCACTGTAATGATGAGCAAAGAAGTGTCCTGTCCTGCCATGAAGGTGTTTGGGGCTGCTAATTTCAGCCGGGTAGCTATTAAATCAGCAAGTGGTGCAACATCAGGATAACCCAAAATCTATATGGGCCCAAGAGACATGTGGTGAAGATGGGGTAAGGAATGGAAATGAGCCAGATAGATGGCCTTCATTTCATCCGTAGTACCACCATCATCGTCATTACTCCACATTGTGTGTAGTGCTCAGATCATCTTCAAGGATCTACTACTCTTCCACCTATCATTGAAACATCAGGTATTTCCAGCCTCTGAATGACCTGTTCTGCTTCTTCAAGCAGTTGGCTGGACACTTAGAGAAGGACTTTGCACGAGACGTCCTCCCCATCTCCCAGTGTCCAGGAGTGCAAGGATAGAAATGAACCCTCTTGAGAAGAGCCTGAGGTATGTTCACAGGAGCATGTATCTGAAATCACTCGCACTTTGTGATGGCCTTATAGACTAGGAAACTGGTTCAAATGGTTTATGTTGGCCAAATCCAATAGGTGGTCATTCACAAGTACTGTATTGAAACTCAGGGAAGTTTTGAAGGCATTGGCAAGTATGGGCAGCCTGTGCTTTTTCAGTAAGGATATACTGCATCAGACTAAACCCACTTGCTTCCCAATGGCACACTCATAGCATTAATGCTCCAGGCTGGTGAAA
The DNA here is from genome assembly GCA_028565335.1 of Limnodromus scolopaceus. Classification (NCBI taxonomy): domain Eukaryota; kingdom Metazoa; phylum Chordata; class Aves; order Charadriiformes; family Scolopacidae; genus Limnodromus; species Limnodromus scolopaceus. The sequence goes on along the minus strand of JAOXNO010000013.1, from coordinate 155,942,877 downwards.
GGAATTGTGGGTTTTCCAGTAAATGTTGAATCACAGCGGCCTGGAGCATGTAAACCGATTCCACACTAGTACAAGCAAGGAGTCAGAAATAAAGCTTACTGCTATCTATGGCAGTTGTCTGGCAATTTTGGAAAGCAGAGCCATCTGCAATACAAAAGCAACAACAGCAGCAATCTCCTGAGCCCACCAGTGATTTCACTGCAGTTTGTGTTGACTGAGAAGCTTTAACATTTTCCAGACAGACCTTACATCCTAAATGAAACTGAAACACATTGAAGGGCCTCCAAGAGGTAGCTTGAGTTTTGTCCAAGAACTATAAATCTCTTATAAAAAGATGTGCTGAGAGATAAACTATATGGTGAAATTTTATGTTAAAAGGAGCAAGCATCTCTTCCCACCGCACTTTCTGTACTGTCCTTCATGACATCTGCCAGGGTATAAACCAAAAAATCATCAGAAGCATACTTATACTATTTTTCCTTATACAAACATAAAACAAAGGTAATATTTCTTCAGCCAGCATAATTTTAACATACTGCATTAACTTCTACTCAGACTGTTTGAAGAGCTTCCCCATAATTCATAAATGTTGAGCCAGAAGACGCTGCTGTTGTTTTACAGGAAATTTTCTTACGCCATGTATAGCGCCACTTAAGTCATTACTTTCCTGTGGAGTAAAGTGCAATTCTCTGCAATATATTTGTCCATGCTATAGCTGTAAAAGCTAATAAGAACTTTGATTGTGGAAATCAGAATATTTTAGGGTGATATGTTAAGTTTATACTTCCTTTTGTTTCATTCCAGTGTCCCTGCTGCAAGAAGGAGCCATGCAAATCATCCAGAAATCACAATATGATATAATGATGCAAAATGAACCTTTGCGTGAGAAACAGAAAGAACGTAATCTCTTTAGTTTAACAAAAATAAAGAGTTTAAAAGAGACTAAATTTCTGTGAAAGGAAAAGATACTGTATGGCAGGTGCTTTCAGTTTAGCAGAACACTGAGTGAGAACTTAGAAATGGTTGTACCAGGCAGCCGTGGGATCATTTGATTTCCTATGTCTCTTTCTAGAAGTTGCCAGTAGTGGATGGGTAGGGAGCAGTATCTACCAAATAGCTAGGAGATGAACGTTGGCAAGTTCAGAGGGAAATAAAGTTAAGACTTTTAATTGCAAGGGTAGGGAAGCAAGAAAACTTACTAAAGTTACGTTATTGGGCAGGAGGGAAGTGCTTTCCTTAAATGTTAAGCTGTTGTTCAAACGATTAAGAATTTCAAGAAAACCCCTGGGTTTTCCCCTATGGGAAATCAAACAAAGTAATTTGAATCATTCCCTCTGGCTGTGTACTGTGTGAATCTGTCACTAATATAAAGTCCAAACCTGCCAGGGCCAGTTAACCTTTGCGCTGCTGTGTCTTCCATCCCACTTGCCAAAAGACGAAGGAGGAGGAGTGGATGTTGTTAGACAAATAACTTCATAGTATGACAAAGTTACTCTGAGGTTAGCAAGGGTCCTCTGGAGATTGTCTAGTCCAACCACCTGCTGACCTCCCAAAACCTCACAGAGGACTTTAGTTAAGATGTTCCTGTTGCTGCATGATAAAGTAAGAATTAAAATCTTTGGGTTTTTTCTTCATGCTCTCAGGACCTCACATTAACTAAGTTCTGTTCTTAAACCAGCTGCTTCCTGCTTGACATTTATCTGTAGCTTTGGCTTTAAAAGTCTATTTGCACTGTCTATTCTGTTTTCCTGAAGGGAAATCCCCATCTGCGTTTGCTGTTGTTTGATGATTAGCTACAAGTGGTATCACACACTGCTTTTTCAGGTGTTTGCTCTGGATAAACATTCACCTGGTTTAGTTGCTTGACTTATTACAGAGCTTCTAATTCATCCACAACTTTCTGTTTTAAGGAGTCTGTTTGCTCCCAGTGGCCTTGGTTTCCAGCCGTGATACTGTTCAGCCATAGGGTGCCACTGTCAAGAGTGACTGTGCAAAGCATGTTGAGATCTATTGCCCTGGAAAAAGCCAAGGCTCAGATCCCAGCTCCCTGTTTGCAAAAGACACAGTTCGTTACTCTTGCCTCATGTTTGTTAACTGCTCTTGGCACAAAAAAAAACACAAAAAAAAAGAAATACACACAGAGAAAAAACCCATGGGAGATTTCCATGGTGAGAAAACAGTATTTCAAAACCATATTTCACAGTAACGCTAATGTGACTGGGTTTAGTATCTCTGTAGAAGGGGGAAGCAAGACATGCTTAATGAAAGAGAAAGGCTCTACTCAAAAGCAAAGCCTTGGGAAATTAAAAAAAAAATGCACCAAAGTAATCCTCACCCTGATTTTTCTTTTCCTTTTCTGGCACAACACCCCTGCTTTTTGCGATACTCCTTCTGGATGAGGCTATTAAGATGGGATACAAAACTTTTTCCACAGAAGGTACAGAAAATGCTGGCCAAGTTCTCCCTTCAAATAGTGAGAATTTTGTATTGGTGGCATAGGAAAAGATTTCAGAGGAGAAATAATAAGCTTTATTAAATGTAGGAAAATGTCCTATGAGGAGCAAGGAGTTGGACTTTATGATCCTTAGGGGTCCCTTCCAACTCAAGATATTCTGTGATTGAATGATTCCATGAAAAAGTTTCTTAAGGTCACAGCAAGAATTTCAATGCTTGTTAACACATTTTGCAAGCTCTGTGCCTACCTCCTATGGCCCAAAGATGAGGGCTACCTTGCCAGCTAAGCACAGTAAGACTCTCAAATCCCAACTCTCAAAACCAAGTGCAGACTCTGACTGAGCTCCAGAGCTTTCTTGCAGAGGAAGCCCCACTGCATTCAATATATTTGCATGGTTATAAACTCTGTGACATATAGCTAGCCAGTCAACGCGGATACTTTCATCTGACACAGAGAAAAAGTACCTAGACCACAGAAACTGGTAGGTGAGTACATTAACCTTCATCACCCACCTCTGTGTATGTCCCTGGTGGGGCTATTTGTGCAACAACACTACTAATTGCACTTAGTATCTTTACCCAGATGGGATGACAGGGTAGGGAGCTGAGTCCTCCTCCACACCAGTGGTGAGGGCTAGAGGGATTTTTTCCCTATGCAGCTACTGTTGCTTCTCTCTTCCTATTGTTTGTTTTTCCTCCTTTCCAGGATCATAAAACTATCTCAGATATAGACTTGCCATTTGTGAGTTCATTACTCGGGTGAATAGAAATGCGGTGCATTGCTGCTTAGACAGCAAGAGACAGCTGTGTGTCATCACCCAGCAGTCCAAAGACCACAGCTCCCTTTAAACATAGCACAGAATCATAGAATGATTAGAGTTCGAAGGGACCTTAAAGATCATTGAGTTCCAACCCCCCTGCCATGGGCAGGGACATCTCCCACTAGACCAGCTTGCCCAAAGCCCCATCCAGCCTGGCCTTGAACACCTCCAGGGATGGGGCAGCCACAGCTTCTCTGGACAACCTGTTCCAGTGTCTCACCACCCTCACAGTAAAGAATTTATTTCTAGTATCTAATCTAAATTTCCCCTCTTTCAGTTTAAAACCATTACCCCTTGTCCTATCACTACAGTCCGTGATAAGGAGTCCCTCCCCATCTCTCCTGTAGGAGAGCATTCCCCTTTATGAGTCTTTATTTTGCATTTGCTAGTTGGTTCCTATCTTCTAATGTGCTATATTCACCATTTACGTGCTTATCTGATATACCTGGAGCTGTAGCAGCCTGCAAATTGCCTCTGCACTATGTTACTGAAGTTGAAGCATCCTGGATGTGCTAGGCGTGACCTCCAGTAAGCACTACCTGTGTCCTCACTCAGCCCTTTGTGATTAACTTGTACAAGTTCCCTTTCCTTATCTGCAGGTTTTGTCACGGGGTACAATTCAATTGCCTAAACGTAACCAGCTACTGCCATCTGAGACACTTTGGTATGCAAGACATCTGCACAGGACTGACAGCTACAGGCAGAAAACCTAGTGATGATGCAAATCCTTCTGCAGAAGCACCTGGGGGACAAGAGAGATACTCGAAAGCATCTCAAATGGCATGAGACAGCTGTCTATGGAGCATGTAATAATCATTTACAGTCAACCAGGCACAGTTCTCATGGAAAAATGGGACCTTGCCAACCATACGTATGCATTAATACAGAAAATATTGGGTTTGAATTTACCTTGCGTTTTGTTCCCACAGACACTTTATCAGCTTTGCGTGCTCCCCTACAAACTGAAAGGACATGAGTCAAAATCATTCAGAGGCATCAGGAACCCCCACCTTGACAGCAAAGGACCCACACTGTGTTTGAGCACGGCCTGTCAGAGCTGTCACTGTTATAACACTTCTCTTTGCAGCAGAAAATCAGAGCACAGCGAAACTGAATGGAAATAATAAAATAAAAATATGGTTAAACACACAAAGAAAATGAAAAATATAAGGACATTATATGAGATTTTATGTCATCCGATTTTTTTTTTTTATAAGCAAATCTTGTCTGCCTAGGGAAGAACATAAGTCACCCCCATGGTTTATATTTCTCTAAGAGAAGTTATTAATCTGTTTAAACTAATCCAGACTGTAATTATCATCCTTTACTGTGAAACTAAAGCTCAAGAATTTTTGATCTTTGGTATTATTTAGGGAAGCTATCCCTGACTCAAAAGTAATCTCATAAGAAAAACTGTAATCAATATCTTATTACAGACTTTTTTTGAGGCAAATTGGCTTTTATTCCACAGAAACCTATACATTTTCTTGGTTTAGTGAGCTTTTTCTCTCTAGCTATCTACTCCCTTTTCATTTAATTTCAAATCAAACCCCAGATAGAATAATTTCTTTTTGAAGGAAACAAAACAAATGGAATTTTTAGATGAAGAGGAATGTCTACCCAGTGGAAGCAACAGGGACCCAAGAGACCTGAATGCTCCCTTCTGACTGTGACGTGAGCCATCTCTGAAGGCAGCCTCCGTTTCAAGCTTCAGTCACCTCTTCTTTTGGAGCGATGGCTATTCTGTGCCTCTTACTGAAAAAAAAAAAAAAAATTTTAGTACTTTTTGCTGCAGCTCAAATATCACTCAGAAAAGACGAGCAGGCACAAGAAATGACCTGTGGAGCAATACTGAATTTTTGTCCATGTTGATTCCTGTAAACGACATTCCAGACAGGGAGAGCTCACAGCTCGTGTCCCTAAACCCTTACAAAGTCAGAAAAAATCAAATCCCGGAGCAGACCTCTTGCTATCAACCTGGTTTTCCTGAGTCTTTGTTTTCAATTAGTATAAAAGTAATAATTTTCCCTTTTTCTTCCATATTCAGTTAAAGTTGGATAGAAAGAACTGCAATGCGCAGCTAAAATGAATGACCAACATTTAGGAGTGAATCTGCAGCAAACCAAAAGTCAATAAGGAGTTATTACTATAACTGAGGGGCAGTAAGATTACAGTGAGGATACTTTAAAATCTTTGAAGAAGTCTTTATCACAACCTTCATTAAATAAAAAATATGTGCAGCTAGAAAGAGTCAACAAATTATGTTCAGACTATTATGTAATGTCATAAAATAATAGAAATTAAATTGAGAAGCTTCCAGCAACAACATAAGACTGAATTGAAGTGTGATGGATGGGTTTCGAGTTATGAAACCCATTGGAATAAAAGAGGTAAAATGAAGAAATGACAACAAGAAACTGTTCAGAACCACGAATATGCTTGATGGAAAAAGGAAATGGGAAAAGTAGCAGAGTGAAACTGCAGAGGAGGAGGCATCTTCACTGTCGTGTTGATGCTCTCTCAATTTGATGCTCAAGTTAACACAGTCTGTAAGTCGTTGTGCATTTCGGGTCTTCTTTGAGGTACACATATTCAGCCAGGGAAACCAAAAGTAAAGAATCATAGAATGGTTTAGGTTGGAAGGGATCATCAAGTTAAAGATCATCAAGTTCCAACCCCCTTGCCATGGGCAGGGACACCTCCCACTAAACCAGGTTGCTCAAAAAGTCAAAGTTCATTTTGTCTTTGTTTATGGACAGGACTCCACCAGACCTGGCTGCCACCCTGGCTTCCACCAACCTCCTTCTTCCAACTCCTAGCACCCAGGAGCACCGAGAAAGCCAAATTCACCATGGGACAGCCCTCCTGTGTCATATAGCACAAGCCCATCTTGATCTCGCATCAAAATTACCTTCCTCTGCAGAGGCTTTTCCAAGATTTCCCACATCACCAACTGAGCAGGTTGATAAATTCACCACCCTGCCTTAATTTCTCATTCTACTGCCAAGGTGAAGTAGTCAGAAGCAAAGCCCTCCCCTGCTGTACCCTCCACAAGCTCACAACTCAATCGGTTATTGCTGTTAGGGGTTTACAACCTCCACAAGGCTTTTACAAATCTTTTCCTTTTCACAGGGGTAGGTGATATTTATGGTGTGTTTATCAGCTGTGGGGAAAAAGGGACTAAAAATTTATTATACCCTTCCCACCCTGCACTGTCCGGGACATTTTCAGTGTCTGGAAACGCTCAGCGCTTCAGAGGAAGGTGCTCTAGAGGGATCGCAGTGCAGCAGCCAACATTTGCTTAACGTTCTGTTAATATTTAAACAACAAATCTGTCAACAGATTAATTGGCACTGTCACTTTCCAGCAGTTTTATGGGTACTTCAAACCACTAGCAGTCTATTCGTAAAAGGAAGCATGTAGCATTTAAATATGTATGCATACAAGATAATAGGAATATTAAGCATCCTGAAGAAAAGCTGTAATTGCCATCATGCTGTTCTTGTGCTGAATTCCCAATGATTCCTGCTTTCTCTATAGAGGTGTTGACAGAAAGAGGCCATCAAAAATATTTAGAAATTATTTGGGAACTTCTTCCCGTGGCAGAGGTAGCATTGATACCAAGGACCAAGCGTGAACTGGAATGAGCAAGGCAGGAGAGAAGGTGCTAGATAATGTAAGAAGCCATTTTTTTTACATCCTGCCCTCTTCTTTCACTGAAATGCATGTGAGTGGCATTCAATTACAAGCAATTAATTGTAGTACTCTACCCTAATCAAGTCACCATCACTTAAGAGGGATTAATTTCAATTTACTTACCATCCCATGCTTAATCATCTATTAAAATAATTCGATCCAGGATCCAGTGGTGACATAGAACTTGCAGAAAAAAGGCAGTTCTTGGATCCCTGTTTTAGGATGGAGTGGATCATTCTCTGAAGACCCACAGAATCCCAGGATGGTAGGGGTTGGAGGGGACCTTCAGAGACCTTCTAGTCCAACCCCCCTGCCAAAGCAGGGTCACCCACAGCAGGCTGGACAGGAACACCAAGCACGTATCAGTTTCAAGAGCCATGGTGCAGCCTTATTTGCTCTGCAGAGAAATAAAAGCCACAAAAGAGTGGGAAAGAGAGGAAAATGGACAAAGAGAAAGAAGTTGCAGCCCCTAACCGATCCTTCACAATGTATATTTACTTTGTTCTCATTCCCTGACGAATTAATTAGCTCGCACTTAGCACCATTCTCTGGTCACTCAGTGGTGAAATAAATTGCAGGAATTTATTCTAGAACTCATAAAATACTGGGGGGTTTTTTCCACCTTTTGACTATTCATTCCATGAAAGCAGTTACACTTCCAGAGAGAAACAGTTCTCTTCCTGGCCCACAGAGGTTTTTTTAGGAGCAACTCGTACAAACATCTGCGTGTGCACGTGGCAATGTAAGGGACATAACAATCATATGGTGTCCCTATTCCACTACAAAGAGCTTAGGGACAGAGTAAAATCAAGATCTTCAAAGTTTTCTGACAGCCCTTCAAACTTTTCTGCTGGAACTTTCTCATTGGCACTGCAAATTAGATGGGGTTAATCAAGCCCTCTTGTGCTCCATCACATTCCCTTCCTCAGCCAGAGGGTGAGTAAATAAGACATAGTTACATTTTCTGTTTATAAAGATTCATAGCTCTTAATTTTAATTTTGATTTTAAGCAATCAAGTTACACTTGTGTTCATTCAGCAGCTGTTCAGTGTCTCTTTGGTGAGGCAGGTATCTGCCCATTTGGGAGTTAAGACCATATTTCTGCAACATATAAACAAAAAGGAATTTGATATTTACCATTGAGAAAACTTTTAAAAGTTTACCTAGTTACCCTACCAAGTCATCACTCCTTATTTAATGAGTATTTTCTGGCTGCTTCTTAGGTGTGTGTCTTCACTGAGGATTTCTGTAATTAACATTTTATTTAAAACTCAACGCGATTATTTGGCTTTACACCTGGTGCCTTAACTGAAAACTGAATTTAGAAAAAAAGCCAGATTTTGAGATATTTGCTGCTTACTTTTATTTCCCTTGTTGGATCATTATTGAACACACTCCTTTCTCCTGTAGTACAACGTTCCAAATGCTAGTAGCTTTAGTCGAGTGTTTGAACTTTAGCAATGGGAAGTATCTGAACTTCCAAAAGAGTCTTTGATCCTCTAGGAGCTCATTAAAGTTCCTCCTGTGAACACAGCACTCAGTTTCTGCAATCCCTTTCTCAATTACTCCATCCTAATGTCACCTGTTAGTAAATGCATGAGATGTTATGACCACTGGAGCTGGTTATTTAGAATAAGATTCTACTACTGTTTTTGACAAAGGAGATACTTAAAGTTTTGATATGTATCTGCTATATGGCTGCAAATAGACTGGCTCTGCATCATGTGTATATTATTTAGGGATAAAAGAGATAGTCTATCTCCTAGAGATCCACTTGGCTAGAAAACTGGCATCATTCTCCCTTTGCTAAAGAGTCTTTTAAGTGGTCAAGAGTAATATTACTTTTGAATGATAATTTTTTTCTTGAATGACCATTAAAATACACTTTAATTACAATTTTTCTTCGCCCTGCACAGGGAATGAGAACATCATTGATTTGGGGATTTTGGTCTTCAAAGGAAAGATAGTAGTGTTGATGAAGAGATATAAATGCCAAGGATAACCAGGAATGGTTATAATTAACATCTCCAGTATTTCTATTCTCATTTCTTTCTGATCCGTGTTACAGCTTTATGTATTAGCAGAACTCAGCCTCAAATTTACAGCTCCAAGGCTCAAAAAGACACAGCTTCTCCTAAATTGTATCAGAGCTTAAAATACAATTATAAATCATGTATTTAATTACATTGCAATCTCTTTGTGTACACAGAATGTTCCAGTTTGCATAATCAATAGAAAAGATAGAGAAATCATGAGGGTGAATGCCAAAGTCTCAAATAGACCAGTTAATTTGCCCAGCACAAGCAGCAAAGCCAAAACAGTGCTACGTAAATGTCAGCTACAGCAGTGAACTTCTGGAGAACCATTTTACCCTGGGAACACATTTCACTCAAATTTGGCGAGTTTTAGTTAAAAGAGAAATGAGAAGAAATGCTCCGTTAGCAGGCTTTGTGAAGAAGAACAGGGTGGAACCATGGCCTCTAAACACAGGACAAGACCCTGTTGTTTGCTGCACTCTGCAAACATAGGACACAAACATGACTGTAGAGGTTATCCCAAGAGTTTGTGGAGTCTCCATCTGTGGAGATGTTTGAAACCCAACAGGACCCACTCCTGTGAAATCTGCTCTCGCTGGCCCTGCTTGACCCAAGGGTTGGACTAGGAGATCTCCAGAGGTCCACTCCTATTTCATCCATTCTGTGATTCTGTGGCGTTGTGAATAGTTACCCCAGTACAACACAGAAAACAATCATTTAATGTAACGGGTTGTATTTGTATCACCAAATTGGTGCTTGTTTCACTGTAACAGATGTGATGGGCATGCCTCACCCACTCCATTGAAGGACTAGACCTGTTCTGTTAAACCACACTCTTGGAGTCAACGTGTCCATGCGCAGTTGTACAGCTGTTGTTCAATAAAAGCATATGCAGACCTGATATTTATGGTTTAGTTAGCAAACTAAACATAATTCAGCAATCAGCAACTGATTAAAATGAACCTGATCAGGGTATTTTCAGTGCTCGTACCTGAGAGGAACATACATGAGAGAGCATGGAGGACGTGTCTCATTGGGGGTTGGAATTCAATGATCTTTAAGGTCCCTTCCAATCCGAACCATTCTATGACTCTATGCTCTAAAAGTACCTGTCTTGCACTGATACATAAGAAAAAAAAAAGCAGAAATGAGTTCTAAGAGAGTAAGACCAAGAAAGTAATCTTAAATGCCCTTAATAATATTATTATGAAAGTTTAAATAAATGGATGGGGTAATTCTAGGGAGATCTTCAAAGGCAAATTTTGCAGAAGTGGAAGGAGATTTCCGGACTATTGCTTTACCAGCACAAGCAGTAATTCTAATACGAACAGGTAGGCTGAAGCAAGACAAAGAAATAAAAGTTAAATAACAAAAGAATTAACCTTAATTTACCCTAATTAACCTAAAGATAAATTGGTCTCTGCCACTATATTCTGCCATCACATTATGGTTTTTATAAGTTATTTTTATTGGCCAATCCATCTTCTCTTCGACTTTCTTTCTTAAGTCCTCATTACTATTCCACAGCTCAATAGCTTTTTTTTCACTGGCCATGTTAAATGTTGGAAAAATAAAATGGATCAATACAGTGACTCAATTAATTCCTCATCTTAAATTCTAATAAAATCAATTTGAAGAAGTGGCGTATCGTTAAGCTTACATCATAATGCAGTAATTAGAAACAACTTTCATCTTGCCAACTCCTTTGAAGATTTTAATGGCAATCAATTAAACATGCCTTGCTTCTTCCTTAAAGACTTTCAAAATGGAAATTGGATGAGAAGTTAAAGATAAACTGGCTGATTACACAATCTTACCACCCACCCCCATTTCAAATATCCCCCCCAAAATGTGCAAACTCACCATTAAAAAGTTAGCATAAGCTAAGTCCCCTTACCATAGCAACCAACAGCAAGTTTTCAGTTAATATATCATGTTTTAATAGACGGAGTGGTGCAGCATTTTTTGATTTGCATATTTACCGAGTAGAAATTCTGGTGTGGCTCACTGATCAAATCTTTTTTAGATTTACACCCAGCCGCTTTTAGGAGTTTAGCTACATTTGTATTAAAAGGATGCAATTTAAGATTCACTGTCTGCTATTTAAATTAAAAAGTCTCTGCAGATCTTAGAGAGGAGTGGATATTTTTTAGATGCTCTTTCATTAATAGTAATAATTGGAGCTTAGCAGTGATCCCTCTGTACTGTGTGCTGCAGAAAAAAATCAAAAAAGACGGCACTAGGTTCAAATCATCTACAGTGCAGGCAGAAACCACCAGATACCTCTGCTAATTCTTCTCCTGCTAAGGGCTTATGCCCAGAAGGAATTTGCATTCATAAGGAAAACATGCACACCTCGTCAATGGCTGAACATCCAATTAGCTACACTAGCTCTCCCCTGCACCTCTCTGAAATCAGAGAAATCCAACTTTCTTGATCAATTGTGTTATGCCTTATTAAACTGCAGCAGCATCTTTCTGACACTGGGGTGTCAGCACTGCACACGCTGCTCCTCGTGATGTCCCAGCAGGGCTGCATGGACCATGCATCTCCTCACCATCCTCCCCATAGTATCACCCCATGCTGCCTGAACCAGCACTTGGGTTTTTTTCAGGTTTGTTAAGTTGCTTACATCTTGTATATTAACATTTGTGCAAGAAATCAGCATAAGCAGATCAAAAATATTGCCATTGAGATAATCATTGGATAATATATCTTTTGGATTAATTCCACAACTTGAGTACCATCTATTCTCTACCTTGTCTCTTCTTGTTATTTTTATTCATTTGTTAAACTGTATGTCCTTTCCACAGGCAAAGAAAGGAAAGGAGTAAGTAAAAAACTCTTCCAGGAATTGAACAACTTGTTCTTTAGCCCATGTCATCGAAATTTTACGGATAAAACTATTTCTGGATGTGTCAGTAAAAGAGACTTCATTGTGCCTACATTTGCAGTCAGTCTGAAGATCGATGAAAATATGAAATGTTATAATTAGAGTTCTTCGTTATAATTAGAGTTCATAACTTTTTATTTCATTAAAAGTTAGCCTTTTGTTGAAAATGTAAAATCAACTTTTGCCTAACAATTTTAAAAATTCTTTCTTGAACATCTTATGAAATACTAATATGTGAAAACAATTCTATTTTTAAGTTTTGCTGAACTTTCTTATATTTGGAAGAGAGTGAAGAAAAAGTTAGAAAACTGTTTTAAGAAAGAGGGATATAATGCAGTTAAAGCAGGAGAAAAAAAAGAGAGGAACAGAAGCCAAAGAAAAAGAGTAAAACCAAAAATGGAAAACAGGAAAATTTTATTTTTCAAGAAATAACAGCTTAGAAAAAGTAGATTAAAAATTGCAGATTAAAAGCAGAAAAAAAAAAAAAGAGAAAGTAGATTAAAAATACATAATTTCCATATAAAATTACAATCTTTAGTCAAAAGCTTGTGTGATTTGGATTCATCTCATCAAAAGGTCTAAAGTGTACATGTCTACATCTGAACTAGCTCTGAAGGTGCTTTTAGAGTCAACGGAAAAAAAAATAGTCCATCATAGGGTATAATCCCAATGTTAAAAAACAGTCAGATGGAGAGTTTCTGCTCCTCTGCAGTGCCTGTAAAATGAGCCTGGTGTTTCTGGCACTGATAGAAATGCAGGCACCATCTAAGGTAGGTGAAGTTAATCCCACCACTGGGTCCTCAGCCCTATCAATGTCACAAGAAAACTTGTTCAAAGTCAAAATAAGTTCAGAGTCAAACACTCAAGAGCCCAGAGGCTTCAGCGGACTTTAGGCAAGATGGTCTAGTGGAAGGTGTCTCTGCCTATGGCAGGGGCGTTGGAATTCAGTGATCTCTAAGGTCCCTTCCAACGCCATCCATTCCTTGATTCTGTGGTAAGATACCCACAACAGGAGCAGGTAGAAGTCTTAACTGAGAATGAGACAGTGGATGAGTTGGGTTAGAGTTGAGTTTGTGAAAAATCGGTGCAGAGGTTTTCATGACTACACTATATTACAATTGGAACTATCCTCAGTTCATTGTTCAGAAGTTGATACTGTCATTAACTTAACCTGAACTTCATTTGGATTGTATCAATACCTTTAGTTTTCTCAATGAAAGATGAAATAGTGGAAAAACCAGAGAATATTGTATTTTTACTACATAATACTGCTCCAGACATCCACAGGTTTAAAGGAGGGCATGTTGCACAAGGGAGATCTGACAAACTAATTCCACATGAATGCCAACACCTGGACTTCTCTTGGCCCGGAACAAGTTTTGTTGTGACATTGATAGGGAGACATTGCACCCATCAGGAAGGCAAAGAAATGCAAATAGGAGGAGACTCCCCTGGAAACCAGCTGCTAGCTAGAAACCAAAGTACCCACTGATGGAAGAGATTGGACTATACACCTATGGAAGAGTTCAGCCTTATGGAATTGATCCATTTTCAAAATAGAAGATGCGGGACATACTATATGACTCCTAGACACTTCCCAGAAAGCCTTAGCAGCTTCACCCTCTCAGCCAACGTTTATGCTACAGCTATGTTAAATAAAAATGCAGTGGCACTGGTAATTATTGCAACAAAGGTCTAAGAGAATTCCTGTATATCTCTAGAAAGAAAGAGCAATGCTTTAGAACTGACCCCTCCCGTGGCAGTTCCATCGCTGAGTTAGTATTTTCAAGACAGAAGGTAGATAGTTCTTTGCTCAGAAACTTCTGGAAAAATCAATTAGACTGGGTTAGCAACTGAAATTGGTTCAATTAACCCTGGTCCATGATCTGTATTCAAACAGTCAGCAGTCACGGGGTGTATTTGTCAGCCATGAAGGTGTGGAGAAACTATTTGCAGAAGTCCGAGCACAAATCAGGTGCTGGATGTATAGTCCCCAACCTTCACAAACAGCTCTCTGGTTGAACACTAAATACAATTTAAACTTGTCCAGAGCACTGAGCTGGGTGTGAGTTCCCTCTTGAAACAACTTTGTACGTCCTTTCGTAAAATTCCTTTTCCACAGCTTTGCTCAGCTAATGCTTTATTCAGCACAGCACAATACCTCAGCCACACAAAAAGAGATGAGACAGCCCAGCTCTCTCCCCTCCTCCAGTGTGATGAAGCTGTTTAAGAAGTGACACCAATTGACTGCTTTGGCATCCCTGCATGCGGTGACTTCTCCTCCCTGCTCAGCAGCAATATCCCTCTGAGATGCCGGGGGTCAGCACACATCAAATTTGTGGTTGCTCTTCAGCACCGACATCAAGGCTTTGCAGCAAGTGCAAAGCACATTAACGTGCTAATGGATGATGTCTGTCACCCCTGCTACATTTGTGGTGATTTCCAAGAGGCTCGAGGAGACCAAACGACGTAGCAGGGAGGCAGCTTTTCTCATGCCGGCCACTTCACATACAAGGTCCATTGCATTTGTTGAACACTGTGATTGCCCACATCCCTCTTCCAGCATTAGCTAACGAGCAGATTCATCAGATATATCTTGCAGTCAGGACCAGGATGGAAGAATTGGAAAATCCAATGCAAACAAGAATAATGTTGCACTTCCAACAACAAACAAGGGGATTTTCTGGCTTTGATTTTCTGGCTTTTGATGCAATTCACACTGGACATTGCATTGGCAGTTTGTCTGAACAGCATCAAGCACTAATGGGAAGGAAGGGCCAGATAAAAAAACATACTGTTCATTTGCAAAGAAAAGAATTGGAGATCTGATATACCATGTTTCATGCATCCATTCAAGAAATGTGATCTAAGTAACCTTAACGGTACCATGAGTCATTACAGACACAAGGAGAGAAGGTGAGATAAGGCTGATTCAAAACATTAAGCCATAAATATCTGAACAATGCTTACCTTTCAAATATCCACCACAGGATATTCACCAGGGTCAGAATTTCATGTCAACATCCCTGAAGGATTTTGTAACAGGGCTCCTGGGCTACTGGCTGTCCTTTTGTTATGGTCTGGAGAGAAATCAAGCATGAAGGAAAGATTATTCAAAAATAAAAAAAAAATACCAGTATTTGTTGCTGAGTATCAGAGTCCAATGCAAGTACTCTGCAAGTCTGCAGAATTCCCAAACAAGTATCTAAGATATCACCAGTAAAGAAGTGCAACGTGTCTTCTACTGTTCATTAGCAGTACAAGGCATCTCAAATTTTGAAACAGAACTTTTATAGGCAATTAATTGTCTAATGTTTAAAAGTCTCACAGGTGTTGTTTTACACCATTAATCTAAAGGCATATGACAGTCTCTGATTAGAAGATAAATTTTCATCTATGTAATGACCTCACAAAAGTCTTTATTGAAAAAAAAAAAAAGTCTTTACAGTCTTTTAGTGTGATTCTGTCTTTAGATAAATACACAAGGCTTTTAAAAAAGACCACACCACATAAACACATTGTCCATTTGTAGCCATGGAGAGAATCTGGTCTTTTTGAAGAAACAACAGAGGCAAAACAGAGAACAGAAAACATCTCAAGAAGAGGAAAAAGGGAATGGATTTTTTCTTGGGAGAGAAATGTAAAATTCTTAAAGCATTAAACTTTACAAAGCAATTAAGAAAAGAAAGCAAAACCCCACAGAAATTATTAAAACATTAACAGAGCAGCTGTAAAGTTTCCATCAGCAGAGATGCTTAGGGAAAGGTTAGACTGGCATGTTTTCAGTCTAAGTCAACACCCTCTTGAGGCAATGGCTTAGCCAGAAATCTCTTCTGGCCCAACGTTTCTACAGATTTCTGACTCTCTTCTTCAGCTCCTCTACATCAATTAAAAAAGCTGAAGCCACACAACAAGAATTTTGCACACCTGATTTCCAGCGGAGCAGGGAGTTTCTCCATGTCAGAACTGCAGGACACAGCAGAAGATGTTTTCTGTGGCTCCATTTGCTGTAGAGAACATTGACCAGATCTGAGAAGGGTGATTACCAGCTCCACAGCCTGGACACGGCACCGTAACGTAACCTTCCAGTCATCCAAATCTCATCTTCCACTACCATGAACTTGTAAGATGCTGCGGAGTCACATACAGAGAACGGTGTTGCACGCAGGCAGTAAAATGAGATTTTTGCTCTGCTACCCGCAGAAGAGTCTTAGGTTTAAAGATCAGGTTTGTTTTTTAAACAGAACAAGTAATGTCCTTCATATTATATTCCACATATGGAGGAATTCTTGTGTCAGGGGATAGCTTAGATAAAAAAGTCAGCCAGAAGGTACCAAACTTTAAAAACATTAAATACTATAAATTACTTTAATTTATGCCTCCCATACAGATATTCATCAAGCAGCATCCCTTTTGCTCTCTCTTCCCTTCCCCAGAAGCTATGTTGTAATTAACAAGGAGCTTTATAGGCAACTGGAATGTCTCTTTGGCCAGGATCACTGTGTTAGACCTTGATCTGAGAGCTAACACCCAAAACCAGGTGTGCAATGAATTTCAGGTGGTTAATCAGGTCCTGGAATTAAGAGCTAGTACTGTGTTCAAGGTCCTCTTTCTCATCAGTGGTGGCCTGTATGTGTCCCACCTCACCTTTAACATAGTTTATTTAGAAAATAAACCATCTTAAATAGCAATTCATTAACAACTTTAAATTCTCTTTACTTTCACGAAGGCATTTTTGTGTATGATTTACCCACTTAGGAAGCCTTGGTAGACTTGCACAAGGATTTGGCTGAGGCTAAGCAGAACAAATGGCTTTATTTGTCCCTGGTAGGCAGTTTTCCTCCTTTATTCTCATACCTTCTCCCTACTTACTGGGCTTAGATGCTGTTGCACATTCCTTATCCTCAAGGCTGAGAGCACTGCTATTATTTATTCATACAGATCCCCACCAAACAGAGCCCTGATCCTTTCATGAGAATCCCTGGTGCTGCAGGAATGCAAATTCATCATTCAGGGCCCAAGAGCTCACCTCCTGCTGGGCAGCTTTGCTGTTGGCCCCTATGCAGTTAGCATTCATAATTTCCAGACATGACTTAGTACAGCAGTAAAAGCTTGGGAATGAGAAGCAGGCACAGAAAAAGCTCTGATGTGCAGAGGGGCAACTTTCTGCACAACGGTGTTTGCAATGAGTATCTCAAGTGGGGGCTCTGCTCATTTTTCATCAAAGCTCAGGGTAGCCTTCAGAGCCTGGTCTCCTGCAAACCTCTGATGGGCTGAGGACTGGCCCAACTTCTGACTGTGGCAGTCACCATTTTCCTCAGTGAAAAAGAAACACAACTGGGAAAGAAAGCCCCAAGAGTGGGGAGTGGTCCACTTCCATCACAAAGCAAACATCGATGAAGTTTCTGCCCGTGGGGCTACAAAGCGCCTTTGACCCTGGTGGCAATCAAGACTCCAGGAGAAATCCCCATAGTTCTCCCAAAATTGCAAGGCCTCAAGGAGAGCAGGAATAGAGTATGAAATATGAAGGAATAGAGTTCCTGCCTCTAGCTCTGTTCCTAGCGCACAGAGTTTGGGGACTAAGATGGGACGCTGCTATTGACTTCTTTCATAACTATTTATATACCACTCCAAGCATATAGATTAGCGAAAATACAGATTTTTGTCAGTGCCTGCTTCACAAACCAAAACAGCCACAGGACTTTCACTGTTTCCCGAGACAACATTCATTGTGCATGCTGAGCCTGTGCATTTCAATTACCCTCCTCATTGAAAACATCTTATCACGTCTTTACTAAAGAATCAACAACTCCCCTTGCCTGACCCCAAATTTCCCTCTCCTTTCCTTAATCAGTACAGTTGGCAGAAATATTCTTGATTTTCTCCATGAGTCCTGATACTGTTTTGAATCAAGTGCCTGTGTCTGAGGAGGAGCTGGATTCAGAGAATGAAAATCAGTACTCGGTAGGAACTACATCCCTTCTCTACCCCACGCAGAAATGAAAGAGATTGAAACGGTGAAAGAATAGGGAGAGTGAAGTTTGTATTTTTCTATAGTGCAAAGACTTAAAACCCTTGTGCAGTTTCCAGAAGGCATTCAGTTTCATCTTTCCAACCATCTTTGCCAGAAAGAAGTTCTACTTAAATTAGAGAGATGCAATTATGCTAAATTGTGCAGAGGTAAATGAGACTCATTCATGCATGAGGGTCTTAGAAGAAGAAAATGGGGCAAATTTTGTGGTTTCCATGGAATTAGTCCTCCTGTCAATCAATTTGATCTGAGAAGCTGGGCTGAGCAGTCTTTCTGGATTTTATTATTATATCATCAGGAAATTGCAGTGACTTGAGAGGCTATCCACAAGCCAAAAACACTTTTACAATTCTCAGGCACTTTTGCAGCCTTTCAACAAAATTTAGGGATTAAAAGTGCCTGCCTTTTGGTGCACTAAACATTTTGTGAGTTTTGTCGTAAATGCCGCCAATTGATTAACTAACTGAAGTGCTTTTATTTATTTTTGTCTTCAAGAGCTGTCAGAAGTCCTGGCTTTTTACCACCATCACTACCTGCAGTTTCTTTGAGAGTTAATAAGTAGAAAAGTGAAGACATCTTATATGAGAGTAGCAGATAGTGGTCCAGGAGGAGGGATAAAACGCTAATGGAACCCTTGAGAAGCAGAGTATGAGGAATAGTGCTGTACCACAGCAAGAAGAAGAAAACCCCTAAAGGGCAGGGAAGCTGTAAAATGACCAAATATGTATATGGCAATAAAGAACTGTTGAAGGTCATGCTGGTAGGACACTAGAGGTTGGGACTAGATGAGGAGGCAAAGAAGGATGGAGGTGTGGAAGGCCATTTTTCCGAGTGCTCGCTTCTCTTTGTGTTGTTATTTTCTTTAAATGAATCTCTATGTAAACAAAAAGATCCCTGAATTGTTTATTTGGAGGAGGAGGGATTCTACCTCTGTGCATGCACAAACACACATACTCAAGCACAAATGCATGGAGTAACTCTTTTGTTCCAGGTTGTGTTCTGGCACCAGAAGAAGGTAACCAATTGGGGAAACAGCATGAGGAGGTCCTGGCAGCAGCAGATCCCATAACCTAATTCTCTGGACAGAGCAATAACAAGAGTAAGTCTGTTTGTGGGAAGGGTCAAGGAAACCCAAGGTCAGGGCTGAACAAAATCTTTGCCTCTTGTGTTTCTAAGGAGCTGGAAGTCAATTGAAATAACCTGCCAGTGTTAGTTTACATACTTCCAGGAATGCAGAAATTGCTGAATTTGTGAGGGCTCCTAGAGGAGCCACGAGAGATCTAATATCTCAGCAATCACAAGCACAGGTCACCCCTCCGAGCTCAGCTCTGGGACTTGCCTCTGGAGGCCAGTCTGGAAGAGGTGGCAAGTCATTTATACTCTGTGATTTCCTCTGCCAACCAGTGCTTCATACCCCAGGAAGGACTGCAGTTTTACAGACATGAAAGCACAACACAGATATCAGCACAAGGTTGTGTCTCAGAGAGGAATTCACTGGTGGCCTAGAGGTACACCAGGCATCCCCCCATCTGATCCTCATCAAATCTCAAATGGGAGTCAGGATAGATTTTCTCTATGTGTTGTTATCACAACTGGTCCCTTTTCTTGTCTCCTTGTCTGCATGTAGCTTGTCTCAGACTGATAATGTGGGCTCTCCCCTGTCTATCCTCCATACTTCATGGGTTGTAGGCTTTACCTGGTCTTTGAAGCCACTAAATCTAAGCAAGAACTGTTATTTTGCAAGCTCTGTTGTGCCTATTAGCTCTCTGTAGGTTCACAGCTTCTAGACTCCCCTGAACCCTTGTCACAGAAACAAATAAAGCTCCCTGCAACTTTCATCCCTGGGATTCTGCAAAGGAAAGCAAATGTTTTGCATAAAACCAGACTTTTTGTCCCTGGGAACCTGAAAATTGGAAAAACTGTCTAGTTAAGAATGAGGTTTAAGCTACCTTCATTCATTTTCTAAGTTTAATGAAACGGGAAAGAGGAACTACAGAAATGCAAAGTGTTGTCATAAATGAACGTAATGCTACCAGGAAAACAAAGAGACACAGGCTCGAGTTACTGCAGCTCCACAAGCTGTGGGTCACTCAATGACAAAAAATGAAGAAAGTTTAAGTTGACACAATTCACCCTTCATTTGCAATAAGCCAAAAGAAGGTGCTGTGAAAGATGATTGCATAGCCAATGAAGGGTGGACTGACTTTGCTGTGGTAACTCCACTTTCCGATGGAGCTTCTGAGAGGATCAATTTAGCAAACTATTTAAAATACTGACACAGTGAAAATTGGTCCTATTGTGACTTCCTTAATGTGATAGAGAATATGGTAACAACATCAGGCAGATAACCCAAGCCCACTGACTCTGTTTTTGCTCTTCTTAAGGACCAAGCTGGTGCTCAATAGAAAAAAAATGATGAAAAAAGCCCTGACTAAATACTGTTAATACATCATGTCCTACTCACTAAGCTGTTTTATTTTCCTGACAAACTGTAACTGCTTTCTGCCTTCCTTGGTGTCTTAACGCATCGTGAGTTTCTGCGGGATAGGTCCATTTGGTGGTTGTAGAGCTCAGATCAGAGATTGTTTTAGATGAATAGAGCCTGTCACTTTTAAAGTAACAGCTGTTGCACACAAAATTGGACATTTTCCAGCTAACCACTGTAATGAACGGAGGAGTAAATAGAGGCCATTTAGCAGAGGCATGAAACTCAGTGCTGCTAGAGAGCCACGACTGTCACAGGTGACAGCTGTCTTCCGAGCGGGAAGTAAGGTCAGGTAGCAGAAGTGTCCTTCCATCTGCTTCTTCTTCAACAATAATTGTCAACCTTATGCTTTACGTTGGTGATTGCCTCAGGTAAATCAAGCCTTGACGTTTCTTGTCTGAAGTAAGCTCATGGAAGTAAGAGCATAGATTTTTGCAAGCTGTCTCCCTAAGCATCCAGGAACTGGAGAAGCTCATCCAGGGAGAGGCGTAAACCCTCACTAGAAGAGCTTTCAAAATAGATTAAATGAACTATAAGGTGACAGCTCTGTTTGTTAACCTTTCCATGGAACAAGGAGGCAGCTTTGACACCCCCTGTATCCTGCGATATCAACTGAACTGTTAAAACATGTAGATATATTGAAATGGTTAATAAATCAATGGGCCAAACTCATTCTTCTCTGAAGAGCTTATGTTCACAGGTCACATACTAGCTGAGACACAGGGAGCTGGTATCACATTAACTGTTGTATATATAACAGTTAATATAAATATGGATATCTGCATCTACAGTGGTCTTGTTGGGCAAAATTCACTATTAAATCTGTGTGAAGACTTATAGCCAGGATGTGTGTTGAACCTAGCAACTAGGACACTAATAAATTTTGGAGGAAAGTGTATGTGAGAGACAGAAAATGTTTTTTGCCTCCTGAAGCTGCTACCAACTAGGATAGGACAGGATAGGATAGGATAGGATAGGATAGGATAGGATAGGATAAGATAAGATAAGATGAATAGAATAGAATAAAATAGAATAGAATAGAACAGAATAGAAAATATTTCAGTTGGAAGGGACCTACGAAGCGATCACCTAGTCCAAGCTGGTTATTAAAACTGACTAAGCCAAAATATCACATTAGTTTCAGTCCAACAGCCCCACTTCATGGATGAGGAAGTGAGAGTCAACAGCATGTCCAAAAGTGACATGATGAAACAACTGAAGGAGTCTCTAAGCCCTCAGTCAATGTCTCAACTACAGAGCCATCATTAAAACAGGTCTAACAAAACCTTCCCACAACTGTACCTTTTCTGATCTTAATGAAGATCTTCCTATATCCCAGAATAGCAGCACCTACTATGAAGCCCATACTTGGGCAGAAACTTGTTCCATACTGCATTCCCAAAACTTCAAGTACCTGTATGTCCTGTTAAGGACTGCACACAAGAAAAAATGTTCCTGAGCTCCATTTCAAAAGGACACACCAGCCTCAAGCAATGTTCAGGCCTGGGTTTTGTTCTTAAAAGAATTGACCGAAAGGCAGTTTCAGTGGGGAGGAGAGTCCTCATGCACTTATTTGAATATTATTTCTCAGCCAATGCAGAGCCAAAAAAAACCGCCTGATTATTCTCATACCTACCACATACACAAATCCAAGTGAATCAGGTCCAGTGAATGGGTAAAATTTCATCATCTCATAGTTGGTATCTCTTCTACTGAATAGTAAGACTTTCCCAAGACATCCCTAAGACCAGATATTAACTTCAAAAAGGCTGACAGTGATAGAATTTGCTCCCAGGCATGCACTGAGCTAGGCATCTCAGAAGGCTACTTGCATCTGATCTTGAAAGTGCTCTCTGGCAAATAAACCCCTTTCTCTTGTTGCGTGGGGGTTCGTTTGACTGCCTCCCAGAAGAGATCAGAACTGATGTGTGAAGGGTGCACCCACATCATATATCCAAAACGGGATATACTTCTTCAGCTCACTGCGTGCAAGTTCCTGAGCACTCTTTCACTCACAGAGCAGATTCCCTCCTGCCACGCGCAAAAGCGTTATTAGCTTAAACTCAGCCCTATTTGAAATTCCCAGGTCTCTTTTTTTCTTCTCCTTTCTCAGTGATGGAGCTATCATGCCTGCTAATTTAGAGGGAAAACGCACTGCAAACGAAGGGAGCAAAACAAATTATTTTCATTTTGCTTCAGGTGGCTTCCAATTTCTCAATTTAAACCACATCCAGGATTGGATCCAGAGTTGCAGCTCTCAGTGTGATCCTACAGCCACATCTGCTGGGGAAGGCTGTGAAAAGATGAACCCTTACCAACACTCTCATTCTACCACCAGCACCTCCATGACACAGGAGCAGCCCATCACTTGCTGAGAATGTGTTGGCTTTAATTCTTTTCCAGTGACTTAGCATAGTCTTTGGAGTCTTTGGACTTAGATCGAGTTATAGGTAGTGTCCTATCAGGTAAATGTATGGGTGGCTGTAAGAGCTCCAGAGTCATGAGGGATGCTACAGGTGGAAATTCCTGTTATATTGCACGTGGAAGCAAAGGGTTGTCTCTGATGCACCACCACAGAGCTATCAGTTTTGCAAGTGAACACAACTTGGCTGCTGCTTCTGCTGCCAGGTAAAGGAAAATGAGGCAACATCACGTTGGAAATGGCCACGGGAGCATGATAGCTCTGTTCCACAGCAAAGAGAGACAGCAAGGAGAAACCCGACCTTTTTGCTGCCATTGTCCTGCTGGTTCCTGTGCCGTACTGGTGTGCCACAACTCCACACGGTGTCCACACAATCACTCCTGTTTCACTGTGCGATGAGAAGCAGCTCAGTGGAAGAGTGAGGAAAGGGAGCAGCATGGGCAGGAAATGAGGGAGGAGGATTTGGAGAGAGGAAGAATGCTAATGTGCAGCTGGAGGGGGATGTGGTTGGAATAAAACAATGACGGGGGGGAAAAACAAAGGGGGAAAAAAACCAAAATGCATATGCTTTCATTATTTACCCAAAGAATCCTGAGGACAGTCATAGTAGTGTTGGCTGGTCCTCACCAGGTCAGTGTCCAGCAGGAACAAGGCCCTTTCATAAAGACCATCAGCAGCATTACTATCTGCACTGTTTCCATTGAATATGTTACCAGAAATTTAAACTGGTTTAAAATTGTAGCTCCTGGAGGGAGCTGTTATGTGTGGGTGTCACTGATGTCTTGACCACACAGGTGGGAGCTGTGGGAACAGAGTGGACAGTGGGCAGGCTCCATCCATCCATACTTCCATGCCTTCATGTTTCTGTCCCTCCATCCCTTCATTCCTCTATCCCTCTACACCTTCATCCCTCCTGGTTTCCCCAAGGTAAATTGAGGAGAAAGCAGTAGTGAGAACTCTTGGCTGGGCATGCCCTTCTGTTGTGACTTGTGATCCTTCCTTAGTCCCGTCAGATACTTCTCCTACTGTTGCACTTTATTCTCTAGTGGAGATGACAAGGCAAAGAAAGAGTAAGAATAGGACATAGGCTTCAAATCAATCCATGCAGCAAGTTCAAAACACACCCAAGGAGATTCATCGTGAAGCTGGGGAGCTCTTTGCCACAGAATGTTGTGGGTGCTGAGAAGTGGTGAGTTTGCACGGGCACGTTCATGCCAAGAGAGGCACTGATTTGACCAAATGCACAGGTCAGGAAATCTCTGAACACCGACTGGGTGGGTACCAGAAGAGTAATTCAGGGAAATTTATGCTTACTTTGTTCATATATCTGGTATCCCCCTGGCACACTGTCAGAAACAGGACACAGGGCTACACAACCAATACAGCCTTTCTTATGTCCTTCTGTTTGCCCAGGACCTGCTACATCCTTCAGGTAAGCAATATCCCCTCCTCCCTTCAGTGCACACACAAACACACAACTTTCCACTCCAACAGACAGCTTTTGGTCTTTCAGTGTGTCCCACCTCTCCTCACCAATATCATCTCAACCCCAACGTCAGTGTCATGCCAGTCTCTCAGACCCTTCTTTGTAACAATGACCCATTATTCAGCTTCCAACATCATTTCAGTCACTCAAAAGTTCCAGGGACTATGACACCAGACCCAAGTAAGTCCCACTAATGCCCTAGTCCTTTCAACCTCAGGGCTCCCCATCGAGAACTTCAGATTCCCAAAGTCAGGTCTGGGAGATGGTAGGAAAGTGTGAAAGCAAGGAGATATGATTTGGGAAGGGAAGAGTAAGCTAAATAAATATACAAAATCAATAAGATGTCTTATCTTCTGCTACTTCAAAGCCTGGGTTGTTTTTTTTTTCTCCTAGTTTACACATTTTTTCCTAGTTGCCAGTGCCAACACATAATCTCAAGAAGATGCTTTTAAAGCTTTGCTTGCTTTGTAAAATGCTATTTTTGTTGCGAGGTGTAATGAGTACCTAAGAAATCTCTTGTACCCCTGTCAAAGCCAGAAATCTATCTAAAGAAGATGTCTTTTCTTACCAAACAGCAAAACAGGTGACTTTCAACAAGTTGGACTATCTTTATCTCAGAAGCTGTTGGCCTAAGGCATCTTGTGTAGCAGGGAACAAGTGCAGCATTTAGGGGCTGGCTTAATCATTTAACAGTTTACAAATTATTTGAGCTTTACTTGCCCATAGGCTTTTCCACCACTTCTTCCTCAAAAAAACCCCATGTCTTCAGTCAATATATGTGCTAGGATTGACCAAATGCCATTGGCGCATTTCTTGTGCCAGAAGGGAGGTGAAATACCCACCCAGCCACCCATTCGAGCATGGTAATTTGATCATTACCATCCTGGCATTGCAGCGTCTTCCTTCAGGCTTGTAAGAAATTGTTCGCTCTGATGGCAAACATTACCACAGCAGCAAATACTCCCTTTCATGCAGCATTGCCAGGCATGGCTCTTTTTTTCCAAAAACGGCTCTTTAATAGGTCCCTGAACCCCGGTCAGGGATGTGTTATTTGGGAGGGGATTGGGGGCAAGCAGCCACCCTGATTAACAGGATGATGATGAATTGTGTGTATGACCCCAGCCATCACTTATGCTTTTTCCAACCCAAAGCCAAGATCTGCCTCAGCAGAGCAGCCGCCTGGGCAGGGCACTGGCGAGTCACAAGGTTCTGAAAGATGCACTTTTATGTGCAGAAACAGTGGCTATTTTTAATCTGCCTCACATTTCAGGGCTCTGTGCTGCTTTCCCTGCAGGGAGGAGAGGGAGGTGAGACCCTGCTGGGTGTCTGCTGGCTGGGGTAAGATCACACACGCAGGTCCACACTCAGAATATTTATCAAAAGGGACAAGAGTGAAGAGAGAAAGTACATGATGTGCAGATCAAATATCAGCCACAGAGGTCACAGAGGTTGTCACCAGCTCGACAAGGTGTTCAAAAGCTTCCCGGCAAGCTCTGACTACAGCCCAGTCTTTGGCATTCAGCTCTTTGGCCACACAGAGTGGTCTACACTGGAAAGGTAAGAAGGACACAGGGTTGGGCACTGACTTGCTGCTGGATGGACCACTTCCATCTTAACTCGAAAGAATTCTGTCCCCTTTCAAGTAGCTCTTTCCCAGACAGTGTCTAAATATCTTTTGAGGAGTAGCACAGGACAAGGATGGCTCCCAAAGGGCAGAAAAAATCACCTATTTCAGGTAAAAGTGTTTAATCATACACATGCCACCTTGCTATGTGTCCTCCAGACAGAAGAATGGACTTTGACCCTTATTTACCTGTAAAATATTACCATAGAAACTAGACTCTTGGCCCAGATGAATTTATTTTAGGATGAGTATTATTGCCCAGTGATATTTCACAGAAAAAATTAAGACACGAAAGAAAATCCCAAAAAATACCCAACAGATCTTCTTCCTCCATAGACTTAGACTGCACCACTAAAGTCAAAGAGGAACCAGCAGGGATGATGGACTGGAGAGCAACAGCTTTGGTTCCTTCCAGTGATGACTACTGATGATATGCATCCAAACTGTGTCAGCTTACCTGGGTGTTTCTACTGTTTCCATTCACCCCACCACTTGACGAGGTGCTTGGACTTAACCACGTATTGGAGGACTACATTTCTGTGTGGCAGTCTCACTATATACACAATGACATTATGGCCACAAGATGTTTGCAACTAGGGCATATATGTTATTCTCCGTGTACAGCACCTGTATTGAATTTACCTGTCCCACTGGCTCACTATCTGCACATTTTTCACCCTGGGACAGTTTTCTGTCCACACCCTCCTCTGCTGCCCTCTGGAATTGTACCCACTCAAGCTAAGTGTGTAGGTCTGTGGTATTGGCAATAGGAGACCAAGGCAATGATTCCTAAAAAATCACAGGTAGAACAAGACTAAAACTCCAGACATTCTGGTCCAGAGTTATACTTTACCCTTTTCCTGTCTAGATCCAAGTATTGTCCTTGCATCCTCCTCCTGCTCTTTCAACCTTGCTCCCTGTTGGTTTACCATAGCCCTTTGGTGGCCTCAATTCTTATTTCTCCTTCTGGGTTGCTCAGCCCCACTCCTAGTTCCTGCTCTCAGCACCTTCAACTCCTTGTCCTGACGCTCCATGGACCTGTGGGCTGACTCCTGCCTTGCCCTTCAGACTGCTGCATCCCATCACTTCTCCATATCCTGACCTTGGCTTCAGTACCCCAGCCTTGCTTCTGCTGTAGCTCCAAGTATGACTGCCCATGCCCTCATCAACATCTCCTCCCACAGACATCCCGTGTTTGCTTCCCATGCACTTTGTGCTGTCTAAGCAAGTGGAGTAAAAACAATTTAGGATAAGGGCTGTTTGCAAATTACAGGCTTTGGATTTGGCCAGTTGATAAGGCAAGCTATCACTACTTTCCAGAGAGAAACAAAATCTGACTTTTTTGGCTTTCTGCATATATTTTCACTGAAATTTTAATTTTCCAAATGAACTCCAGCCAGGCTGAGCTTATGGCTTCTACAGGGCTTTGAGCTCAGGAGGGAACACAGATTTTAGTCCTGTCTCTGCTGCACTGCAGTGGCTGAAGTTAAATTATTGACTTCTTCATGTGGAAGGCTCTGGGATTTGCAAGGTATCACCTCTTCATCAAGAACAGTTTTTTAGATTAACTAATTAGAGCTTTAGGACATGGAATTCCAACATGCAAACAAAAAAAAATGCTGCTTGGGAAAGGGTTAATGACTCTGACAAGGGCAGTCCTGGGCTCCAGCCTTTGCTGGAGGACTGCAGTGCCTGAGGGCAATACACGAGGAATACCAAGGGAATGGGAATATTGACTTTGTTGACGAAAGTCCTGACACAACTTCTTTGTCAAGGCAGAGGTTTCCTCTCATCTGGTGGATACTGTCCTTCTCTGGCCTTCTCATATCTGTGAAGATGGGATTTGCACTACTGCTGTAATTTTTATGAGAGGAATTATCTCTCATAAAAGATGGAGAGAGAAGTTATGTCTCATTGAAGAGCAGTTATCATGAAGCCTGGTGAGTCAGGAAGGAGACTCCTACCCAGCCAAGTGATTTTCAAGCTCGGGAGCAGGAGCAGTTTGCAGTAAAACAAGTCCATTGGCACTTTCTTCCTTAGCCCTCTCTGTGTTTTGTTGGCTTCTTGGAATGCATTCAGATATATGCATCT
Source organism: Limnodromus scolopaceus (assembly GCA_028565335.1). Lineage (NCBI taxonomy): Eukaryota > Metazoa > Chordata > Aves > Charadriiformes > Scolopacidae > Limnodromus > Limnodromus scolopaceus. Next base: position 155,914,838 of record JAOXNO010000013.1, on the reverse strand, counting down.
GCCTACCACTATGCAGAGAGCAGTTGCACCAACTCTATTTCAGCGGGATGAAACACAAAAGTTTCTGCAAGACTGGGATGTGCATTAGTAGGAGTTTTGGGACTTTAGGTGGCTATATTCATCTAATAAATTAGACATAGTATACATTTCTGACTGGTGTTTAACTTTTGATCGAGTTTCCTAAAGAGAAGAAAAATGTACATTAATAAAAGAGTCTGGATCTCTGCAGGACACAAAGGGAGGCTTCGAAGACATGAAATCAAGTCCACAAACATGATTTCAGAGAGAGAAGTAAATAATGAATACATTTTCCCTCCATGAGTAAGCAAACAGATGGGAAGTGATGCAGAAGCTTCAAAAGGGAAAATCATGAAGCTGTGTTCCAAAGAAAAAAGCTGCAAGATCCATTCAGATGTGTCTCACTGGCTCATCAACCAGAGACAACCCAACAAGCTGGGTGAAATCCTGTTTTGTGAGATGGAGCTTCGGGTTTTCTCCCTTGCTCTTTTATCGTCTGGTGTTTCTTGTTTTCTTGCAGGAGGAGAAGGAGCCCAGGGTGACTTCTCTCCAGCTTCTTTCCATATCAAAACTGCAGACCTGAATGTGCTCTAAAATAAACTGGGTTTTCCAAGCAGCATTCCTCTGATGCTCGGGACTCCTCTGAAGTTGCTTCCTCCCAGGGGCAATTGTGCTGCATACTCCCTGTCATAGCCCTACCATACGCCTATTTAGGGCTGATAATCATGTTCTTTCCCAGAAATACATTGCATTGTTTCTCCCCTGTCTGGCAGCTTCAGCAAAGCACTGAGGAAGCAGCCTGAATGAATGCGCATCACATAAATTCTTGAAAGAAAAGGTTATGCAAATATTTCATTTCCACAGCAGCAGGCTTTGACCTCAGGGCAACCTCTGTGGCTGTGTTCTCTCTGCTAAAGGCTTTCAAGTATGCTCAGATCTGGCATGTGAGATTAATAGCCATATAAAGGGGTTAGGTTTTGTGCTGAAATATTGTTGAAAGGCATCACAGTGCTTCCTCTGACTCAATAGGAGAGGAGTCTTGCTATAGACTTCCAGTTTGACCAGTGGAATGATTTCACAGAATAATGGAATGGTTCAGGTTGGAAGAGACCTTAAAGATCACCTAGTTCCAACTCCCTGTCATGGGCAGGGACACCTCCCACTAGACCAGGTTGCTCAAAGCCTGGCCCTGAACACCTCCAGGGATGGGGCAGCCACAGCTTCTCTGGGCAACCTGTTCCAGTGTCTCACCACCCTCACAGTAATTAATTTCTTCCTGATATCTAATCTAAATCTCCCCTCTTCCAGTTTTAAGCCATTACCCCTTGTCTGATCACTACAGGCCCTTGTAAAAAGTCCCTGTCTAGCTTACATGTAGGCCTCCTTCAGCTCCTGGAAGGCTGCTATAAGCTCTTCTTGGAGCCTTCTTCAGGCTGAACAACCCCAAATCTCTCAACCTGATCTCATATCAGAGGTGCTCCAGCGCTCTGATCATCTTCATGGCCTCATCCGGACCCTCTCCAAAGGTCTGTGTCCTTCTTATGTTGGGCACTCCAGAGATGGACATAGTATTCCAGGTAATTCTCACAAGAGCAGAGGAGAGGGGCAGTCAGCTGCTTTGGAATTAAAAGTTGAGGTTCCTCTTGCAGCTCTTCTAAGGCACAGTGGCACCCTATTCCCAATACATTGATGTATAAGGGGAGCAACTATACTCATGTAATCAGACTCCTTGCCTCATCCTTGCCATAGCTCCTCAGCTGGCAATTTCTGCTGCAAATTCATTGCTTGTGCTGGAACAAGAGCGCTGTTGTCACCTCTCACCTTTGGGATTTTCTGGGCGATTTTTTCCAGAGTTGTTCTGGGTGCCACGTGACTGTCAGAAAATGGTCTGAAATAACTAATGTCTTTCACAGCAAGTCAGCCCTAGACCCATATATACAACCCTAAGGGGTAAGAAAAGTGTCGAGCAAGACCTAGTATAATTTGCAAACGGTTATTTGGCTCAAGGCCAGCACACAGTAATAATTTTCTAGCATTAGGGACTTCCTCTGACAGAGCTGTGATCTTTACATTTAATGGCTTTTGATGGATTTTCCCCCCTTTTCAGTCTAGCCACTGCTGTTTTACTCCACCTAGACTTCTGGCATTCTCATTGACCTGTGGAAAGAAATTCAAAATGTTCACAAAAAGCCTGTGCAAAGAAATGAAAGAAAAATAATTTTTAATGTGCAAACACTGAGATCTCTCACTCTGTCCCTTTATTCATCTGATTTACTGTAGAATTCTCTGTATTTCATCTTGGCAAAGACTCTTCCTTTCTGTATCCCTCACTGTGGAGGTTACATCCTTGTAGACTACTGTCCTCAGATCCAGCCTCTCCCAGCCATTTGAACATATTTAGCTATCCTCTCCAGCTCTGGTTTCTCTGTTTCCTATTCAGGTGACAGTCTTGCTATTCCTCTTAATTAAAACAAACATTTGGAGAGGAAAATGCCTCTCTGCATGTGTTATCTCCGGCACTTGACTAAGTAAGTAACAACTTGTTGCCTCAGCAAAGGGCAACTCCATCTTTTACATCTACATACATCTTCCAGTGTGAAGCGCACCTCCTGCTCATCCTTATGTTTTATCTACCCTTATATATGCAGGTACCTGTACAAGCACACTAGATGCAAACAACTACATGGGATAAGAGTAGCGCCCATTGAGGTGTGAGAGTGTGGTCTTTAGGAATGAATTCTGAAGAAAGAATAGATCGCGATTGACCTAAAAAAGCTTTATTCTCTAAAGCAGTATTTTTTGTCCTCCTTGCTGTCCTTCCCTGCACCTTCTGCACAGCGTCCTCCTTTAAGAAGTGTGCACACAGTTGCCAGAATCATAGCAAAATTAATGTCAGAGAGGACCTCAATAAATCCTCTTGCCTAAACCCCTGCTCAAAAAAGTGCTTTGGGATTAGATCTCATTGCCCAGGGACTTATCCTATCAATTTTTTTAATGTCTCCAGGGGTGGAAACTCTATAGGTTTTTTGGACAACCAGTTCCAGTGTTTGAATTAACATTGATAGCAAAGAAATTTTGGCAATAGACATTCATCCCGGTCCTCTCTACCACATTCTGGAACAAATTTTGGATGAGAACTGGACAGCCTGGACTTGACCGGCACTGTATCTCCTCTTCTTTGTGTCTCATTATCAATGTCTGAAACTAGTTCTTCTCAAGAGTTCTGGCTCCAGGGACCGTGCCCATAGTCACTTCTTGTTTAGATCCAATTTCAGAACATTTACTCTGGCTTCATGGGCAACAATCTGGAAATTGCTTCTCAACCTTTCTGCCCGTTGATGAAAACTTTTTATTGGTACCATAGAAGAGAAAAGTCAATGGATCAAACCAGAAATCTAAAGATGCTTCCCACAGTTCTTTTTATCTGGAATAACTGGGGAAAAGGGAGAAAATTTTGATACCTTCTTCCTTTTTTTTTTTTATCTTTCTTTATCAAGACTTGAAAAATATCCTGTTTTCAGGTTTCCAGATGGGCCCAGCTCTATGATTATTTATTGTGTGGACATGAGGAGGCTGGTTGGCAGTAAACAAAGGTCCACAAATTTTCAAAGGAATTCATACCACTTGTTGAAAAACTAATTAAGTATCATACAGAGTAGATGCATGCTACAGTGATTGCAAATGCTTTGTGTCTCAAGTGCTATCTTAGCACAGACACCAACTTTATAATTTTAATTTCCTTACACTCACCCTCTCTTCAGTTCCGCCTGAGTGATTTATTTGGGCTTTTCAAGTGGTATAAATTAGCATAAATTGAAATGTCAATATCAGGCAAGAGAAAAGAACAAAACAAAAAAAAAATCAAAACCCTCCTAAAAACTCAAAAACTAATCACTGTTGGGGAAACTATGTGTCTTTTTTCAGTTTCCTGAAGAACCCTTATTTTTATCTAAGACATCATTACCACTTCAAAATGCTATGACCTCAAGTAGTTTAGTTAGTCTCATAAAGCAGAAGGAAGTGCAGGCCATGGTGTAGAAGACTCTAGCTGGCTGGTCATTTATAGTGCAGGAGTGGATAAATCTCATTATTTCTATTGCCAGGAGAGATGACGACACATGGCACAGAGACTTGCTGTTGTCCTGGGTGGAGATGATGGGCTATGATCAACCCAACAACCTCACGTCAGTAGCTGAGCAACCACTTTGCAGTAACTGTATGACATCCCTACTCATATTTAAGATTCGGTCAATCACAGGATCAACTAAGAAACAGACATTATCCCAATTTTGTAGCACTGCAGCCTGCCTGCTGTTATCCAAGCTTCATCACAAAGAAAGGGTGGACAGTATCTCCCTGTTTGAGGCTCATGCAGAAGAGACTCATGCAATCTTAAAGGACTGCTTTTGTTTCATGTGGAGGATATTCAGATGGTATCATAGAATCGTAGAATCGTCTAGGTTGAAAGGCGCCTTTAAGATGATTGAGTCCAACCATCAACCTAACACTGCCCAAAAACACCACTAAACCATGTCCCTAAGCAGCGTGTCTACCAAGCAGAAGCAGAATATAGGAAATCACCTTTCTTAGGAGCAGCTCATTGCTCTGAGTACAGACAAAAGGCAGGGCACTGGAGAAACCCAAGAGAAAAAGATGGTTCCCAACTCAATATACTTTCCAGCTAAGGTGATAGGCATTAGACATGCAGACACAGTGATGTGCTAGATGACACTGTTTTGTAGGAGGCTTTTTAAGAGCCTAAGGACAGTAAGCCAGTGCCATTTCTACTTCATCTTGCCCCTTCTCTGGTCTTCAGGAAATCCCCCATTTATCATCATCATCGGTGATATGAAATCAAATCCAGGAGCAACCATTTGAGAAGCAAATTTGCTTTTTCTGTAATTATATCTGCAAGAGAAGGAGGTTGTCTGCCTTTCTTCACTGTTCGTCAAATATCCTAGCATTGTTTGACCAAAAGTGCTAAATAAGAGCCAAGTGTCACAATGTATGATGATAGCTGTACTAATGAACTATGACTAGGAGGAGCCAGGAAACAAATGAAGTGTCTGGAATCAGTTTTCATTTCAAAGTGCAATCACTCCAAATCTGCTGCAGCATTTTGCACATAGCTTTTGCAGCCTGGATGCTGTCTCTGCTGATTTTTCCCACAACTGTAACTCTTTCACTCTGACCTCATGATCTTCCTGTCCACAATTCATTAAGTCCACCCATCATCCTTCATCAAGTCCTTACACCATAAACTCCCATGACCTTACACACAGGGGCTATAAGTGCTAATCTTTGATTATACACCATCTAGCTTTTCTCTCTCATTGTTATTCCATGCCAAAGTGAGGAGCAGGTTTCCAGAGGTGGCAGGAATCAAACATTTCAGAGCTGGGAGCTCCATTATTTCCATACTGCAGGTGCATTATTGCTCCTCGAGGCTCATTACTTCCTTTGCCTTCAAGGAAATCAGAGACCTTGAAAGGATCAATAAGTACATTATTACTCTTGTTCAATTACATTCCTGCCTGATTGTGAGCCCTCCGAAGGAAGCCATTCATTGGATTCAGCTTTCACAAGCTGATTGCTACACAGGCAGGCAGCTTAGCTCCGAGGTGGTGCCAGCCGTCCCCTCCTTCTACAAGGTACATTGCCGACGAGGGTAATCAGAACACCTCGTTATCTGAAAGGCAGCAATGAATATATTAGGGATGAGGCGCGAAGACGGTAAAACTGCTGAATATCCTTTTTGACAGCCTATGAGCTCTCCAGCTGCTCAACTGTAGAATTGCAGCAGCGTTTAGGGCAAGAGAGATTTCATTGCATATTAGTTGCTTTGTTCGACACAAAGTCCTCTCTTTAGCTCTTTTTGGGAAGGGATGGATTCCCATTTCCTAAAGCACACTGTTAAATATCTTTGCATGTATGCCCTATTTTTATGCCATAACAAAGAGAGACAAATCTGGAGCCAGCTGTGTTGGATTCCACACCTATACAAGTAAAATTTCTCAAATAAAAATTTAAAAAAAAAATAAAAACCTGTTCATTTTCCAAACTTACTGCACAAAGGGGAAAGCCATCTCCCCAGACTATTTGTTTCCACATTGGTGACACCAAGCCCGAAGACCACATTCTCATGTCAGTCAAACTGGCATCTACCTGTTCGTTTCCCACTTTGCCCAGCTAACTTCCAGTTCACAGCTGCCATACTATAACCCTTTGCAACCCCTTCTACTGCTAGTGCAGGCACTTGAGGCAAGACAGGTCAGAAAAAGAGACTTTATGATGATCTGCAATCTCTTGCCCTGCCAGAAGCTTTCTGCTGGAGGAAGTTTCTTAATCATCCAAAGATCTAGGTATTAGTTTCAACCTGAAAGTCCACAAAGTTTGAAATGGAAATGAGACGCGTATTTTAACTGAGGACAATTAACTATTGGAGCTTATTATGACAGGCTGAAGGAAAAACCTCCGCTGCTTGAGCCCCTTATTCAAAAACAGTGGTGATAAATCATTGAGCAGCAGTCTGAATGAGATTATAAAACCATGCAGAGTATCCACCTAAGACATCTTTCTTCACACCTGAACCTTGGCATCTGTTTATTCTTTTGGTTGATCTAACATTCAGAGCACTAATCCATCTCACTGTCTGAGCTTTACAAATAAGCAAATCCTCACAAGATTTTGCTTAAAACAAAATTCATTATATGGTATCAGTGCCAATCTGGAGGCTTTTAACATGACTTCTACAGACAGGTGGTTGTTTTTCTTCTAAGGAAAAATTCAGAAATCAGCAGAGTATAGTCAAGCTGCAGCGCAGAAAGGGACAAACGCTGCCAGTGACACATTGTCACCTCCAGTTCATTCTTCTGTTGATCTTTTCCCACTCTGGAGTTTCTTCAGTGTCAGGAGACCAGTGCTTCATTTCAGCATCTGGGGGACAAATGGCCTAAGAATCTGTTTGCTGGATAGACAAAGGCAGAAATCTTACTTCAAGCAAAGAAAGCTTTGGAGGGACTTTCTAAAGCATCCTTAGGAACTTGGGTAAAACTGCCACTGACATTCAAGGATTTACTTCCCCTTTCTCTTTCTGTTCACATATATTTACCCAAGATATGATCTTTAAAATAACACTGGGAAATGGAATCACCCTTCACACCCTAGGATGATACAGGAATTTACAGCCCATGTACTCTGGGCTATGGCAAGGACCCAAGGCCATGGAAATGCCTTTGATCTCTCCTATTTTCTTCTTGAAGAATGTCATAACTCCCTAGGGTTTGGGCACTAAAAATATTAAATTTACGAGAAGATGTTGGGAAATCTTTGGAAGTGGAAGGATCTAGGCTGAATTCTCTTACCCCATTTCTGCACAAGCTTTCTGTTACATGGGTGGACCAACTGCTGCACCCAATGACGTTAATGGACCACTACCGGCCTACTTTAAGTGAAAATCTTAGAAGAAGGAGCAATGCAATGTAGTGCGAGAAGTTTGCTGAATGGAAAAAAAAAAAAAAAAAAACCACCACACCAAAAAACTTCCTCAGGATGTTGCAAATGACACAGATCAGCAATTCCAGTAGCAGGTGTGTTTTTCTCAGCATTTTCTCTACCGCTTCTCCTTACAAGTTCAATATTTCCTCAGCCGTGCTGTATTTCTTAGTTCCCAGAGACTTGTTGCTGCCTGTCAGACAAAGGGCTGTTTCAAGCTGTATCCTGCCCCCACTGCAGGAAAAATCCTGACACCGGTTTTGGCTAAATTTCCTTTGAGACATCTCTTCCCCGGGTGTTCAGTTTAGTAACTATGTGATTTTTTCTGGATGATCTTATGTTTTACAAAGAGGAAAAGTTATCTGTTAGTAGAGAATAAACAAGGAGAAGGCTACTCGAGACTGCATGAGAATTACAGCCTTTAGCTGACACTGTTAAAATTTACAGATGGTGCTTTGAAGGAATGACTTGGAACGGGGCCTATCTTCCCTCTGCACAATAAAGACCCATTGCAGCGTAGGAGCAACACTCAATAAATGTGTTAATTAATCAATTTTCTCTAGGAAGATATCAGAGAGAACAGTTCCCGGACAATTTGGCTAGACAACTGTTTCTAAGATGTAAGAATTCAGATGTGATTGACTGGTTTAAAGAAGCAAAAGGGAACAGACACACACGGCTCCTGCAAACCACTGCCTAGATTTACCCTTCCCTTTTCAAAACACTGCTATCAAATACCTCTCTGGGGCAAATTCATTTGATGGGGAGAGATTTATGGTAGCATTTTCCCACAGCACATGCCCGTTTTCACTCCAAAGTAGCTCCAGTTCTGAGCAGTAATAAAAAGTAAATTACATTTATTAAATCCCTTGATCCCACCTTTAAGGACTGCCAGTAACAGCATTTTCTTAAAAGGAAATGTCTTTCTCAGCTCCAAATCTTTCCATTTCTGTTGGAATTTAAAGAGGGAAATAATTTTTTAATAAAAGATTTCTTCCAATGACTGACATTCTTGGTAGGCATGGTTAATATTTAATAAAATGTTGAACACACCATGCTGTACTTCAAACTCTTCAAAGAGTAGGCACTAGATGAATATCATAGGAGTGAGATTTCAATTTACCAATTGTTCATTGCCACTGCTCTGGAGACTGTGAACTTCCAAATCGTTTCGTGTTTTGGGAGGATTTTTGGACAGATTCCTATTAGAAGAGAGGCGATGTTGGAGGAGATAAAGTCCCTCTTGGAACAAGGAGGGGTCAAGATGCCAGTCACACACAACACAAACCCCGCACGTTGGCTTCACAGTAGTCCTTTGCCATTTGTCTACAGCCTTGAAAGGACTCAAGGACATCTTCACAGGCCCAGACCAGAGCTTCTGGCGTCTGACCCCAGGGTACAGAGAGCACAGGGTAATTAAGGAGCATTATATGCACAGGTCATAGAGAAAAATGGTTCTTCTCTGACATACCCTCCCATCGTCTGCTTTGGTGACTACGCTGATTTTAGGAACTTCCCTTCTTGGATAGGACACAAGTTGCTGTTGATGTGTCCCGTATGTTTGATAATAGAAAATCCAAGAAACTAATGTGCTTGCTAGATGAGCGCCTCTAGCATACCAGTCCTACGGGAAGCAGTGGATATGAGTTGAAGGATAGGACACAGGAAAGGTGTTTTGCTTGTTTCACTAATTCATCACTTTCGATGACAACTGGATCTACTTTATGAATAACCAGAACATAAACTCGAGTCAGACCACTGGTTTCTTGCCTGAGCAGCTTGAAAATGTTGTGGATATTCGTCTCTTGCAAGTGGAAACAGGACTCTCAGTGACCACCCCACTGTAGCTCCTCTTCTCTTCCAAGTGGGCAGAGGACTGTGGGGTTGCACTGTCACAGTGACATGTTCACCACCCAGCAAAGCAGCTTGCAGGAGCTGTGTGTAATACTAATTATAAAGTTCTAGCAGAGTCTTTGGCCAATTTGGATTGATAGCATCCCACCTTCCCACTGAGAAAAATCTAATAAGACCATCTCCTATCAGTGCTTTCTGCTCATTCCTGGTATCACAAACCAGGTTCTGCTTTTAGACTCTCGTCATCATCTTTAAAGTCCTTAGAAAAATTAATCGGACCTCCTCAGCAAGCCCATTTTTCTACTGCAGAGCTGCAACAGCTGTAGTTAACAAAGATGTAAGCGCTGAGACTTTGCCAGGATGATGGATGGTTATTGACTCTAGAATTCCCTGAAAGTAGTTGTATGGTGCAATTCACATCCAGCAATGGCAGTACATTTACCAGCAGTGATGGAAAGAGACTTACACTCCAAATTTATCTGGGAAAAACACTGTTGTCACAGATAAATTAATTCAGAGCAAAAGAAGGCAAAGAAAGAGGAGCAGACTGTCAACCACAGTCCTTCATCCTCTTTGTGTTGACACAACACTGTGATGATGAATGAAAGGATTATTAACAACAGATATGGAAGCAGAAAACCTGTCTCCAGTTCTGAAATTTCACCTATTTTTAAATTAAATCACTCAGTAGAATACAATCACCTCCAAATAAAGAGAAGCATTAGGTTTTTGGACACTTATATAGGAATATGCATAGACACTTATATAAGTACACATATATACACCACCCAGCTGTAGGATTTCTTGTTTGTTTATCTGCTTGTTTGGTTTTGGACAGAGTCCTTACTGGAATTTGACCAGAAATCATTGTTGACATGCCAGCATTTGCAAAAAGACTTCAAAATTTTTTTCAGGTCTCTTCCAAACTAAAGTCTGGCCTGTGGGCAGCACCTGGTGCTTACACACAGTGGTGCTGACAGCTATGACTCCAGAAGAAGAGCATTGCAGCGGCTGAAAAGCTGAAGCTGCCACGGATTTACTGAGGGAAAAGCCCTTAGGTCATTTATCTCTGAAGATATATTTGCTGTACACAAGGGACTATCAAGAGTATTGTAATATAACTATGGTCCTAACCCATTTAATGTCTGACTAAGCACAAAAAAGATTCTTTAAGAAGCTTTTCAAAATTAAAACAGATTAGATGAAACCTTAGTTTTAACAGCTTCCCTCTTTTCATTTATCTGCTTTGATCTTCAGGTATAAAGAGTCTCTTCTTTAAAATAATTTGGGATGTTTTCATGGGAAGATGACAGAATTGTTCAAGTTAGCAGGGAAATCACCTCCTCCAACCCTTTGATCAAAACAGGGTTAGCTAGAGGAGTTTGCTTACCTGAGTTTTGGATATCCCCAATGAAGGAGACACACAACCTCTCTGAGCAGCCTTTTCCACTATTTGACCATCCTCATGATAAAAAAAGAAAAAAAGATAGCAATTAAAAAACAAAAAGAAGAAGTACTTTCTTATGTTTAAATGGAATTTCCTGTATTTCAGCTTCTGCCTGTTTTGTCTTGTCCTGACACTGGACACCACTGAGAAGCACCTGGCTTTGTCTTCTTTACCTCCTCACATCGGGTATTTATGCACATGGATAAGATCCCCCTGAGCCTTCTCTTCTCCAGGCTGAACAGTCCCAGCTCTCTCAGCCTGTCCTCGTGTGTCAGAAGCTCCCTTCCTTTATACTTCTCCAGCATGACTGTATTTAGGTAATTGTGAGTTGCCATCACTGAATCCTGACCCCACCTGCTTGAAGACAAGCCTAAGAGTCACTCAGGGAGGAAGAGAGGAAAGAAAGAGAATGCAGCTTCAGTTTTTCTTCTTGGTGACTTCACTGCTGACTTCACAAACACAACACACGGTCTTTGAAGACATGAAGAAAGCACACTCCGTACCAGAAAAGGGCGAGCACCTTAGATCATAGAACCATAGAATATCTCAAGTTGGAAGGGACCCATATGGATCATCAAGTCTGATGGCTGACCCAAGCTTGTAGAGGCTGTGGTCAGCATGGAAAAGATGGAAAAGATGAGACTGAAGGAGAAGGCAGGGATTCTGCAGAGTGTCTCCAGTAACAGAGTGGTGTAGCTGATAGGGTTCAGGCAAGGACCAGCTGTTGAAAGTGCTGTTGAGGTACTGCTGGTGAGGTACTGCTGGCGGTCGGTATGACAGCAAGATAAATTAAAAACTGTGTAAAGTAACAGGGCTTACGCATTAAGGACTTCCTCCATGAATAATGGCAGCAGACAAGAGCTTGCTACTGCATAATAGCTTTGCAACACAAAAGCTTGTTTCCCCCGGATGCCTGCTTTTTTCACAAAACCAGACGTGCTTTTACCTCTTGACCTGGCTCTCTTTCCTTCAGCACTCAGAAGAAAACAGTCCACAGCCAATAAAGATCCAGCATCCTCTCTGGAAAGCGTGGAGATAAATTTGCAAAACAATGTGGTGGAATCTTATACTATTGAAATATATGTCCTATCTGCAGGACTGGCAGATTAAATTCTTTCGTAGCATTCAGTTGGCTGAATGTTTTATTTTGAACCTCTTTTTCTTTTTTTTGATAAATATCCATATTTCCCCTCGACTGCCAGATTGTCTTCAAGTAGGTACATATCATTGGTCTACATGTTTTTTCTCATTAGCAACTCAATGCTTAGACTGATGTCTGTAGTGGGTTGTCCTTGGCCGGACACCAGATGCCCAACAAGCCGCTCTATCACTCCTCTCCTCAGCAGGACAGGGAGAAGATAAAATAAGATGGGGAAAAAAAACCCACAAACCTATTGGGTCAACATAAAGGCAGTTGAATAAAGCAAAAGATTTAATTCTCTACTTCCCATCAGCAGGCAATGTCCAGCCACTTCCCAGGAAGCAGTGCTTCAGTATGCATAGCAGCTGCTCCAGAAGACAAATATTGTAAATAACAAATGGCTCCCCCCCCCTTCCTCCTCCTTTCTCTTAGCTTTTATTGCTGAGAAATGCCGTATCGTATGGAATATCCCCTTGGTCAGTTTGGGTCAGCTACCAATGCAAAGCACAGCACTACGATGGCTGCTATGGGGAAAATTAACTCCGCCTCAGTCAGACCCAACGCTCTGCCAAATTTTCCTCTCCTTTGGTTGAGAAAAAAAGCCTCTGCCATTGAGATGTGGAGGATTCATTTTGCTTTTTAGCATCTCTATGACGTTTTTTTCCCCCAATTTCCAGAAGAAGTTGAAATAATCTGAGGTATAATTATATGAAATAAGATGGCACAATGTCTCTTGTTGGGAATATAAGATGAAGTCCTTATGCCAGAGCATTCTCCCACACAATCTATTGCTGGTGAAGAGTCCTCCTTTCGGTGATCGTAGTTGCCATGGATTTGGGATTTTGATGTAGCTGGAAACAGGTTCTTGCAGGAAACTTAGTTCTCCAGGCATCAGAGCCTGAGTTTTAACACCAAAATGCATTTTATAACTTCTCTGCACAATAACTTTGGAGTTACTACTTCAGAGTAATATTGAGAGAAAATCCTGGGTTTGTGTCCATTTTCTTGAGGATGAGTTAAGAGAAAAATAGAGCAAGTTTCTGGCCATCTCTGCCTTCCATCATCTTCTTACTTGTACAGCCATCATCTGCTCTTTAATACAAACAAGTAATTTTGAAGAGGTGGCCTGGTAGCAAAGCATCCTGCACCATTCCTATGGTTTTAATTAACAGACAGAGCTAAGATACCCTGAGATCATTTATGTCTGTTCTTCAGCTGAACGAAAACATTGACTAACACAACAATATTTGTCTTCTCTTGGATCCCTGGTTCAAAATGATAGCAAAAATACAACAAAACACAATGTGAGGGTACGAGATATCTGTTACAGCAATTACACGTGGCAGCCACGTTAATTACTCATCTCAGCATAGATGGTGGAGAGGTGAGATTATAAATTTAAACCGCCTAGGTCACAGCTGTAAAAAGCCAGAATAAAAGCCAAAAAGACTTGTGGGAAAGAGATAATATTTTAACTATCACTATTTTGGAAACGTTCATCAATTGTGAAATGCCATAGGAGTTAAGAAAACATTTTATCTACTAAAACTGATTGAGTGTTTTTAATCTGTAGAGAGGAAATTCTTGCCTGTTGCTATTTTTTGTTTCTTCAGAAAAATTTTGTCTCCAGAGACTATACCAGGATTCAAGCCCTCTTGAACCATTGCTACTTGCCATAAGCTTGAATATTTTGTTTTGTTTGTTAAGGAATAAACTTGTTATTTTGTCCCAGTTAGTTAAATTAACTCTGCTTTCTGCACTGATCCCCCAAGCCCAGCAGAAAGCAAAATATCAGCACTCATTTATTAGAGAAAAAACATCAAAACTGGAAGCTAGATTCTGCTGGGTTTTTACCATGGGTTTTTCTTGCTTTTGCAAATATAAAAAAAAGTCAACTGACTTACCTGCACCCTGCCTTTTGTTTACTTTGCAGGAACATCACTTTATGAATGGTTTAAGAACATTTACCTTCATCACGGCTCAAGGATGAACAACATAACCTGCCATAGTTTGATTTCATTTTCCTGTAAGCATCAATCACTCCTTGACAGCTCAAAAGTTTTGTATTTTTTAAACTATGATTTTGATGTGAACAATCTGGTTTCGTTTTCTGGGTGCACAACAAAAAAAATACTTTTCGAGAGCTTATGAAAGGAAAGAGGAGTAATAAGGATTGTGCCAACTTTGTCCTCCTCTGCCTTCCAAGCCCCTGCTTTTCTTCTCCACCATCTCTCCTTCACCACAGCCAAACAAGGGTTATGTCCCCACCTGTGACATTGCCACAGCTTTGCTGCCTCTTTTGTTGTGGAGAACAGGGTATCTGCTACCACTGAGGGAGGGCTCAGAGCTATGGTGCTTCCCCAGAATAGATCCCAATCTCTCACTGCCGTGGTGGGGCAGCAGGTCCAGCTCTCTGGAGCTTTCCATCACAAACAGAGCACCTCTCCTATGAAGACAGGCTGAGTTGGGGTTGTTCAGCCTGGAGAAGAGAAGGCTCCGGGGAAACCTTAGAGCCCCTTCAAGTATCTAAAGGGGCTACATGAAAGCTGCAGAGGGACTTTTTACACGGGCTTGTAGTGATCAGACAAGGAGTAATGGTTTTAAACTGAAAGAGTTTACATTCTTATTTATACATCTTATTCTTATTACATCTTATATTATACATTAATATTCAGATTACATATTAATAAGAAATTCTTTACTGTGAGGGTGGTGAGACATTGGCATAGGTTGCCCAGAGAAGCTGTGGATGCCCCATCCCTGGAGGTGTTCAAGACCAGGCTGGATGGGGCTTTGAGCAACCTGGTCTGGTGGGAGGTGTCCCTGCCCATGACAGGGGGGTTGGAACTTGATGATCTTTAAGGTCTCTTCTAATCCAAACCAGTCTATGACTCTATGACTAAATTTCCATCCTATAGAGCAATGCTCTTCTTGGTCCTCTTTTCCCACAGCAGGAACAGCTCAGCTCCAAACTCTGATCAGTTCTGCCTCTTGCTAAGAAGACTTGAGTAGTATTTGATGCCAAAAATGGCAGAGAAGCTAAGACCCTGTCAAAAGTGAAAAACAAATCCCCACACCAACCCCTTATGGAAGACCACAGAGGGTATATAATTACCAGTTCTACCACACGTTTGCAGCCACTGGAAAGGAAGGTGTCTGGCTGGCAAGACAGGCTGAGTATGTCAAATAAGTGCAGCTAGAGGGCCTTCTTTGAGCTGGGGGCATGTCTGTAGCCTTCAGTAGCAGAAGGGAGTCAGCCAAAGAGATGGTGGATCTATGCCGCACTGCCTGGACTCATGCAAACCCCATTTCTAGCAGCCAGTCTCTGCATACTCACCCTATATGTCTCCTCAACATCTCGGGGCTCTGCTTGCTTTGAGCTTTAAACCTGAGATCCGTGCAAATCTTAAGAGTGGAAAAATATTTAAGAATTGGCCATTTCAGTTTGAACTTTTTGCTGTTGGAGGAGCAGGGAACTAGAGGGGCATTTGATGGTGGGGATGTTGTTATTTTGGTCAAGATAAAACAGGTTCCAAATATAAATGTAGAAAAGAATTATAAAGTAACTGTTGCATATCTCTTTCTCTTTGCAGAGATGCTGGGACACTATTTCTCCTTAAGTGGAGGGAAAGCTGCAAAGAAATAAATTTTTGCAGGAAACACAGCTCCAATGAATGCCACTAAAGACAGTCACTGATTCTCTCCTGCTCTCCATCCCTAAACATTTCAGCTGTTCACCTAATGGCTTTTTGGAGGAACAGGCTTGATTTATCCTCGTCACAGACCTAAGTGGCCTATTACAAAGATTTACCCTACCTTCACTTTTCAGGAGGCTCAGTTCTCCTTTCCAGATCAAGTACTCATGTCACATAAAAACTAGACTTGCTGGGACGCAAAGAGCAGAAGGCCATCAGGGAAAACCAGCAATGTCCTCTGGGACCATGGCAGCTTGTGTTTAGCTGATTTTTCTAGGAAAAAGAACTCACATTTCCCAGAGCAAAGGAACCAAACTAGTACAACTACCAAGAAGACGCAAGGTAAGGAGACACACTGGTGTGTGAAATGCCCCTGCCCCAAAAGGACTTTATTTTAGGGCTTTACTATGTGCAAAGACAGAAAGGGGTAAGAGACTGGAATGCAATAAAGGGTTTGATAAAGTTCCCAGGCACACAAATTTTGCTCCCAAGAGTCAGTGTGTAAATTGACACTCTCAGTGCAAGCAGGGTCACAGCATGAGTAGAACAAGTGGGAATGTGAGGGTGGGTTTGTTTTTGTTTTCTGGATGATTTTTTTTTTGCAGTATTTTGTGCTGCACATACAAAACATGCAGAGACTCTGACTATGCCACAAGCTGAGACTTGCAACTATTCCTCACAGAAATTTCAGGCTATTTTGGTCTCGTATTGGCTACAGTTGGAGGAGAACACACACAAGTTATTCTGGATAATTTTGTGCCAGGGTTAAGACAAAAAAAAATTAAAAAAAAAAAATACACTGAACACTGGTCCTTCTTTGTTTGCTGTATTAACAATTTTTCTTTTGCTATTCCATAAAAGTAAGCAGACTTCTGTGATTCCACCTTAGAGATATCCAGAGGCAATGGTACCCTAGAAATTGTCTCCTGAGACAACATCTAACCACTAGAATATGAAGTTCATATGAATAACGTGTCTCAATGAATAGCATGTTTTCTTGTTGCTTTCAGTGGTAAGGTTGGGAGGGTTAACATTATCTTAAGGTAAGGTTCTTGAAACCCTCTATAAAACAGCAAACTGTCACAAGACAGTCGATCACCTTGGCCTGAAAGAGCCAAAATTTAGTTGTAGCTTTTTGCCAGTTTTATTCATAATCATGCCCAGTCTAAATATTTCTCCTTCTATAAATTCAAAGTCAGAAAAATTCTTCTCTCTCCATTATTTTGTCTTGTTGGTCTAGATAGAGGCTACTTTACAAAACAGTCTGTGCCTGTGTATTTACATATAGCTTAACATAATGAGCCACTAATCTTATTTGAGGCCTCCAAGCAGTATCGAAATGTAGATTGTTATTAATAATGATAGCACTTACATATTACAGTTGCTGAAATGGCAGTCCTTCCCTCCCTGCTTGCAAATGCTGTATGTTAGTTGAATTTCAAATGAGTATGTCAGAAAAACAATATCAACCACAGCAGAAACTCCCCGCTTTGCTAAACATGGTCCTTTGAATGAATTCTAGTGGTACAGATTCCTAAAGGAAAATAGAAGAAAAAAGGTGACATTAAATGTTGGAAACTTCAGAGCAGGTTTGCAGCTGAATTGAGGTGATGTAAGTCAGTCAAGGCAAGAACCCATCAAGCCTGATAAATCAGGGAATACCTTTGCTGCCTGTTCATCTTCACTGCTGTGAAAGGCTGTTCATGAAGGTCCTTGATCCCAAGAGGCAGGATAAGCAGCACGGGCAGCTGAGCTGAGAAAGCTGCCATGACTCCCTTCCCAAAGTTGTCCTACTCTGTTGGCCGCTCTTCAGGTGTGCCATCTTTAGAGTAAGCTGGGAACATTTGTCACACAACAGTTTGCCACTTGTAAATGACGATTCATGGAAACGGAAGCCTTGTGCTGAAACATGTTGATTTTGGTGAAATATCTGACGGGAAAATTGGAGAAACAGGAATTGTTTTGACTTTCTCATTTCACTCTGATGTTGAAATGTTTTGTTTCAGTAGAGCAGAGATGTTTCATTTTGACTTTTTTACTCTGCTTTATTTCACCTTAATTTTATAGAATCATAGAATTGTTTAGATTGGAAAATACCTTTAAGATCATCGAGTCCAACCATTAACCCAACACTGCTATGTCCACCACTAAACCATGTCCCTAAGCACAACATCTACATGATCTATGATCCTTTCAATACTGTGTTTATATATTTGTCTATTATCGTAACAATTCCTTGGGCCATCTGAAAATATGCTGAGATGAAAGAAAATGAGTATATTTCATATTTCCTCTGAATAGTATTGATTACTTCACAACATAATGTTTGTACAATCACTGATGTCTTTGATGGCTTTTTTTTTTTCCATTTCACTGAAGTTTCATTTTGCCGCAAAAGCAATTTTCAAAATGGCAGCTTTTCCCACAGAAGGGAATATTTATTCACTGTCAAAACTAATGTTCTACACTAACAGTGTCTAATCACATTCAGCTGCCAGGACAATTAATTTGCCCACTGACTGGTCATGGCTTCCCTTTTTCCTGCTGATCTACAGGGCCTCATTGTAGAACCTTCCCCTTGCACTGAAGTAAGTCACCTGGCCTCTTTGCTAGGAAAATCAGGTACTGCTTCTCTGCAGTGTCCACAGAAGGCAGTTTTTGACTCCTAGTTCAATGTGATGGAAAGCCATGGCAGCAATCAGGTTAATTTTCACATTAACCCTTGCGAGGGCGTGCAGGCAATCTAGGAATATCTCCAGAGGGTTGAGCATGCTGGTTCTGAACAGCCTCCTCATGGGGTTAGTGGATGGTGGCAGTGTATCTCCACCAGTCTTACCCCCAGAGTGTTACCTCATGTCAGCTTTTGGTCCAAACAAATCTCAGTAATTAGAGCTAGAGAAGATCTGTACAGTCAGTGTCCTGGGAACGGGATCTTTGCTGGTGGTTGGCCTTTGGTACCTGATTCCTGGAAGTCAGGAGAGGCAGCCTAAGTCTCCACCTGGAAGTCTAATGACTAAATATGAAGCTCAATGACAGATCTGTGTATACACACGCCCTGGGAATCCCTCTGTTAATTTCTACCTCTGTCCCAGTGCAATACAGCCCCCTCTTATCCTACGTAGCCCAACTGGTGCATTCCGATGCTCTGGGGTGTGATTTCAGGATGCTCTGGTATCCATCTTGATCTTTCCCATGTTTTCAGACGTATAATCATTTCTCCCCACTTAACTCTTAATATTCTTCATACACACCATGCATGAAAACTCTGCAGTTTTATTCAGGAGCGGCTGTCTCTGGCTGTACTTCTGCCAAATAAAACACCAGCAGCATAACTATGCTGTTGCATAGCTTCAGTTTTAATGCTCTGACAAGGTTTTTATTACTCCAGATTTTGACTAACATATTCGTATTTCTAGATGCTTTCCTTATTCTCACTTTTATTTCCACCTCTGTACTGCTGTTATCCATTATTACCAGGTTGCCACAGTAACTGCATTCCTCAACACTCCTTATTTGTTCCACACCAATTGTTATATGGACTGTGTTTCTTCCTACTCTTGCCAAGATCTTGGTCTTTTTTTGTTGTTGAAACTTTCACTCTTATCTTCTCCCCTTTATCAGCAGTTTGGAAGCTTTTGGCTGTGTGTCATGGGGTGAGAAAGAAGCGAGGTACCTCCTTCTCCAAGGCCCCGTATTCTCATTTCTCATTGGAAATATCACTGTTTTCTGAGGCAGTTGGCCCTCATTCTCTGCACGTCACTGAGGTTACCACATCTCTGACATGTCCTCTAAGGAGCAAGGAGGCTCCCTCTTCATCCTGGTGCAGATCACCTCTCTCCCCAGGACCGCTCTGAGTGTAAGCTTCAGCAAACTGCCCACCACAGCAACTTTGCCTGGTCTGCAGTAGCATCCCCACACGTAGCACTGGAGAACCCCAAATCCCACTGCACACCAGTTCACCCTTCCTGAATGAGTTAAATGAACTCATGCGAGCTCTGCAAGGGGGAATCTCCTTCTCTCTCTCAATCTCTATGTTTTGCTGCCCTCTCCTGCTCAGCTAGGAAACCTCTCAAACCTTTCAAATCGGGGACTGCAGAGCCCCCCTGGAGATTAGAGGCTCCCTCATATATATGACAGGTCTGGTTGGAGCAGAGCCTCCCTGATGGGAGGAAAGTGGCAGAGGCAGCAGGCAGGTACAGGAGATTAGTGGAGACTGGGATTAACACTTCCCAACTACCTGCTCTGGGAAAAAACCCAAACCTGTGGAGCAAATGCTCTGCAGAAGAAGCAATAATGAAATGCTTCTCCAGCTTGACCTTAGCTGAAGCACCAATGGGGGCACTTCACAGTGCCCATGTTTGCCCCCACAGCAGTGAGGATGTTTCTCTTCCCTTTTCTTGCTCTTTCATCTTGCTCTGCTCACTGACTGCAACCACCTGACATGGCACAAGACAGTACTGCCACCCCCTTCATGCAGACAATGAGCCCAGGAAGCACCTACCTGCTAATGTGCCTCTCACTGGTCTTACTGCCTAGCAAAGCTGGGTTCAGTCTCCATTTCAGATGTGACTGGAGCAATTTCACGGTGCTTTTACTGATTTGTTGATTAACAACCTTAACCTTGCTGTGCTGCACAACAAAAACCTTCTCAGGGTTGAAGTAGAAACCCAGCACCAAGGGCATGAACTGCTATGCTGCTGCCAGAGCATCAGGAACGGAGCCATTTCCTCCCATTGAAAACTATCAGAGGTAAGAGGAGATTGGTGCTGGGTTTGGTGGGTTCGCTCACTTTGTCCCTGAAGGGAAGGCAAATCGTTTCCTCTAACTCGCTCTTTGCAATCAGGTGTTAGGACATCACCATAATGCAGACAACTGAGTCATCTTCTCCCCTTCCTTTCCTTCAATGCTCTTGATTGACACTGCTGTTGTACACATTATTGAATCCATGGCTTCTTTTAGACACCAAACTGTTTTCCCTACCTACCTGAAAAGAGATTGGCAAAAATGTATATATTGTAATATGCGATTTACATTCACAATTTCCTTGTATGATTCATAACTCTATGGCGCCATGGTAAAAATGCCAAGCAAGATGCCACTGACAGCAAAAGACGGAATTGAGTTATTTTATTAAATAGCACTCTCCTTCAGCAGTATTAGTTAAAATTTTTGGAAAGGCTAACTTGACTAAACAGTCTATGAAGACATCTTCTTGCTTTGAAAAAGGACCAACTAAACTAGTAACTGGTAACTCTGAAAGTGCGTATCCAACTTCCATTAAGAAGATGAAACAAGGAAAGTTTGCTGTCCCCCACAGAATGTAATTCCTCACTGACTAACAGAGCCATAAGGTGATCTTTGTTTCACATAAGCAGAGAGGAGAGACTAAGCCCATGTGATACTCCAGACGCTGCACAAACAAGGAGATGGGCATTAATGTGAAGATAAAAAAAAAGTCACAGAGAAAAAAGCTGAAAGAAGACAACCTTGACAAGTCATCTAATGCAATACTTATTGGCTTTTGATAGAAGAGCTGATTGAGCGAGAAAGAATGATACCAGACAAGACAGGACGAAAATAAAAACACAGTAGGAGTTGGCTGAAAGCTCTGTTCAAAGCATAAGTGGAGGAATATATAGCAGGAAGAGGAATATATCCAAGACAGAGATGGTGGACAAATCACCCACACACTCAGTGCTCAGGGACATGCTGCAGGTGAGCTGCAGCAGATAGTATCCTGGAAAGGACATTATAAAGCCTGCCACCAGGCTGCAACCACGGAAAGACTGACCTCTCTGAACAACCAAATTACTCCAAATCTTTCCCAAGAACACAGTCCCTAATGATGACGTTAATATCTGGAGTATCTGGTGCTAAGGAACTCCATGAGGAAAAAAAAAATTTTAAAAAAGGAGAAAAAACCCACACCATAAAAGCTGGCATCAGCAGGCAGAAAGTGCATAAATGGATGGGAGAAATACTGACAAAAACATTTTTGTTTTACATTCAGATACTAACATTTACACTGAAATGTTGAGCCACAGGAGAATGGAAACAACTGAGCCTGTAAAAGCAAAATAGGCCACGTTATTAGACAGCACTCTTAAAATAAGTTTTGATGTTCATTTAATTACATCCCCTTGGCTGAGTGAGGAAAACCGAACCTTGCCTTATTATTACCATTTCATATTGTTATGAAGGTCTTTGATTGGGTTGAGTAGATGGTCTTAATGGATCTGTCAAACAATAGTATAATCCTAATTTAAATGAAAAAGCTATCTCTCCCAAAGGCACGGTTTTTTGATAAATGGCTCTTTCTTTTAGACGCAAGCCTAGCAAGGCATTGTGTCATGCGTTCAAAATATAATGTCTTACATGATTAATACAGAGTTAACATGGGAAAGGTATAATGTACTTAAGAAAATTTTCTTTATTCCCAAGAAGGAAAAGAAGGCTGGGATACCAGGATTAATATTTTCTGCCAGCTCTACAGCAACTACATCCACACTCAGTATAAATTATTATTTAAATTCCACTGCCCTCCAGGAAGGTGGGGGTTCAGGGAACTTAGGACAATAGATCATTTAGAGTTGCCTAAAAATGTAACTCTATTGGAAGAAAATTCCTTGATAAGCTTATCAAAATTATTACCAGAATGAGTAATTTCTTCCAACACAGTTAGAACTTGAGTGTAAAATCAATCAAATCAGTGAAAGCAGAAAGGCGCATTTGTCAAGGCAATATTACCAGCAAGGAGGCATATTATAGCAAAAGTGCCGAAAACTGCACTTTCTCTGCTCAGAAAAGCTATAATTTGGCAAAGAACTTCAGCATGTGCCTAAATTATAAAGTATATTACATACGATGGAAACCAAGCAGTGAGGTTATTATTCCCCGGAATGGTGAAACCTTATTTCCTCCATTTGGCAATTAACAGAACATGGGAAACAATACCTTCAAAATTCAAGAATAAATATATCCAGAGAAGTGGCAATATGAGTCTGATTGTTACAAGATTTTTGGCCATGCTGTTCAAACATCACAAAGCTTGTACCACTATATCTGTTACTGATTCACCTACAATCAAACATGCTACGGATCTGCCAATATACCAGAGTGCCTCAGGTCTTTTTGAAAACCCATTCTACATGAGAAACAAGAAAACCCAGGCTTCTGTTATTCATAATTTAAAGCAGAGTCTCTAGAGCTTTGTTAAGGCTGAGAAATGTTTGTGCTTCAGGCCACATGGCAACCTGCAACTAATAGAGGTCAGGAGGAACACCTCCTCGCTGGTGGGTTGTCCCATGACAGCAGGACCACCTGTAACATGTCAAGGTACGTGCTATGGGCTACTGTTGAAGACAATTAGCTGACCTTGTCTGGTAATTCCTCTGTCCTTGGTCACCAGGGGCATCTCCACGGGGACCTCAAAGCATATTGGTGATGGAACATCAGCTCATGGTAGAATCCTTGTGATGGTCCTTGTTTCTTCACCAGTCAAATGCGACCCATCCAGAGGCTTGAGTGCCTCTGTGCAATGGACATTGGCTTTCAGGTTAAACCTGAAGGGTGACAGGCAACGTAGCTGCACACTGGGAATTGCAACTACAGCTGGAAATGTGTGGAGGACATCATAACTCAATGAAAGCAATGTGCTTCAAGTCAGAAGAGAAGTGAAGAAAGGAATTTGTGTTGTATACAGTATTGCTCTTCATCTTTCTAAGTTAGGCCTGGAGCAGCCTTATAACTGTCAAGAGTGTTACGTAGAGACCTTTGGACTCAGGTCTCAGTGGATATGTTCCTGCCATCATATAACTTATCTTCCCCATCACCTCCAGGGCCCTAGTTCCTGATCTTCTCCAGATGCATAAACATCACCTCAATCCCAAGTTATTTTGCAATAAATCTCTCCAAGACAACCCCTAGTTGTCCATGGGCAGTTTTTACTCCAAAATCCTTGCTGAGTGAGCAACATAGATGAGATCTCACCAGGTTCAGCTCTCCCTGCCTTGCAGCATCCCAAGTAGGGTCCCAGCTGGCTTTGTATCCTCCGCAGTGCAGAGCCCAAGGCCACATGAAAGCAGTTGGTTTATTCTGGAAGAGACAAGTTTTGAGTAGTGGCCATAACCAATGAGGGGAACAGAGAAAAGGACGAAAGGATGGCAGCAAGTGGTTGAGAAAACACAGATGGTGTGATGAAATCCCCACACTTTGTAAGTCTTCTTCGTTAAGCGTATTATTCCCACTCAGTGGAGTCCCACTGTAGACCACGCAGCTCCCAGTTACAGCCCAGCACTGCAGCCCCTTTCCCTAGAGTGGTGTCATCCCATCTCACCTGCAGCCATGATGGACAGATACAGCAAAGCTGAACTCTGCAGGGCCAAAATTTCTCCTGGAATGGTTACGGCTATGCTATGCACCGGTCTGTCCCCGTAGAGCTGTGCGAAGCTTCGACAGAGGGAATCTGGGCCCAGTCCTCGAGGGTTCATGAACCTTTCAGTAAAACTGGGTCCCGTTCCAAAAAATCCTGGGCTGACATCCAAGAAAAACTCCAGCTCCAAGAACATCCTGCCTTGCCATAGCTCTTCTGCATCCATCCACCCAGCTGACACCAAAAAATCCTAGATGCTCTTTTCATCTTTAACCGCACACACAAAAAGTGGTAAGGGATCTTGCTACCAGGAATACAAATTAAAACAGAGAGGCCACATGTCTGTTAAAGCCAACTAGAAGGAGCCTTTCTCCCCTCTAGTAGCTGGGATAATAAGTGGGTATTAATTCACACTAAATTACAGCTGCATTCGCATGGAATTATATGCTATATCCACATCTGTGCTTGCACATCGAGGAAGAGGGAAGAAGCGTTTACGCTTTTCCTCCTGTTCCGCAAGGAGAAAAGCGTTTGGCTTTTCATATTTGTCAACCTACTCTGGGAAAGTGACTTTCAAACACATGGCATGAACCCAGGGAGCCACAAAGAGATAAAAGGATCTGGTTGTATGTGCCCTTGCAGACAATAGAATCATAGAATCATAGAATCACAGAATCGTAGAATGGTTTGGGTTGGAAGGGACCTTAAAGATCATCTTTAAGCACAATAGCTGTGTGCAGACATTGCTAGGACAGGCATAGCCAGCCCGCAGCTTCCAGGCTTCATTTGCTGCCCACACAGACCAAGGATGGCTTCTGTGTTACATCCCTGGCCGAACTGCCAGGATCTCCTCGGGTATCTGACCTGTTGGTCACTGTAGGACACAAGCAGAGACGATAGACAACCCAACCTCTGGACATTCAGCTCTCTGGATATGTGTGAAATATCCACATTTTTCAACCCACAGCCATACTTGTATGCTGCTGGTAGGAGCAGGAAGGTTTCTACCCTTGAATGACAGTGTGCACCCAAAGCCTGGAGTCTCCTTCCAGCTGTGACTCTTTCAGGAAGAGGTGAGGAGTACTCAGGGGACTTAGACACCTACCAACAGCAAAGAGCAGAGTGTGCCTTTTGCACTGTGTCCAGCTCTGGCATCCTCAACACAGGAAGGACATGCACCTGTTGGAAGGAGTCCAGCAGAGGGCCACAAAGATGATCCGAGGGCTGGAGCACCTCTGCTATGAGGACAGGCTGAGAGAGTTGGGGTTGTTCAGCCTGGAGAAGAGAAGGCTCC